>JAWWTY010000001.1:68032272-68079299 GCA_035222235.1 Margarornis squamiger | reverse complement strand
AGAGAAGATTGTCACAGTTGCTGTTTTGGTTAATGCAACAAGGGGATCTACTGAGACCACTTACTAATGGTATGATGCATAGGGAACTGAGACACAATGGAAACTAAATCAGGAGTAGAGAATAATGCAGACTATCTGCTATTCAGGGCTCCCAGCTTGTAGCTGTTCTTAGATTAGAGCAGGGTTGGTGCCTAGTGCTGGGTAGGTGAATTTGAAGACATGGTTATTTCTCTGCCAGGATATGGAAGCAGGGTCTGATACCTTGGTATGATAGCGAGTCCAGTTTGGTCACTGAGGCTTACAAATGGCAGGGAGCTGTTGTAGACCATTAGCATAGTGATGGCTTTGGTCAGCAAAAAGGCCAGTTCTAGCTTGGTTCAGCTCATTCATTCAGCACAGAGTATTAGATATGAAGTGCCGATTGAGATGGTGTAGCTGGTAGACTGTTGTAGCTGAAACTTCATAGTCCTCCATTGCAGATCTCTCCTTTGGTGCAAGCCGGATGTGGGGGTTGAACTGCACCTGGCAAACTGTGATATCTACAACTGCCTTACCATTAAAAACATAGTGAACATGCTGGGAGTTCCTTTCATCTAACTTTTTAGGATACTTGCACTGTAGTATGGAAATTTGTCACAGGATAGAGGTTTAAGTGTAGCTACTGTGTCGATGTAACAGTTTTCCCTGTGATGAAGGTGAAGCTGCAGACATAGCTGCCCATGTTTGATGCTCTCTTCCTAAAAGCCTGTAGTTGTGTCCCATACTGTTGACATTACATGGAAGGATTTGTGGCAGATAATTGATGTACCCAGTGCTATATGAGATTCATGCACCTATTTTACTACCACAAATGCAAAATGCTGAAATATTTCTGAAAGTACCTCAGGTACTTATGAAAGCTGAATGTGTTTTCTCCTGGCAGTAGTCAGTAGAAAGGTATACTTGGTGTGTCCTCTTTAGAATGACCTCCTGGCAAACCTTTCCTGTATCCTCTCCTTGCTTGTTCCAGCAGCATAAGCTACTATTCAAATTACCATGTAAATATATTTCTACATGTCAACTGGGGAGATCAGCCCCTTTCAGGTTGTTATGGTGGGAACTGAGCATGCCCTCTGCAGAGGGACTTTTCCTTCAGCTGGAGATGCTGATGAAACATGAGGACATTTGGCCCAGTTTATGCAAGTGAAGCATCCACTTCTTGAACATTAGAAAAGAGACTGTATGAGAAGGAAGAATGTTGCCTCCAATGAAATACTCACCTGTGAGCTCATTATGACATTTAAAATGGCACTAAATGCAGTATTGTGCTCTACTAGAGCAACATCTGTGCTTTTAGGACTGTTACATCAGTTCGCTCCCATAGGACTAATGTATGGCAAAATAAAACCCATTACTATCTATTTTAGAGGCTCAGTATTACCATGTTTCTCTCTTAGCTTCTCCAAAAGTTTACCTTTTTTTTCTGAGCTTCCAGCTGAGCCCTGTATGAATACTATGAATGCTTCCTGGTGGTATATAGTGTAAACTTCACAGCACTGTGTTACAAGAAAACAATTAGGCCCTTCTGTATTCAAAGCAAAGCTCACACACAGCACGCTTTGCCTTCTTTAGCTTCCCAGCAAAGGCTCCTGCAGGTTTGGTTGTTCATTAGACAGACTTAATAAAGATTTTTTTATTTCCCTCCAAAGATGACTGACTTTAAACACCCCATCTGCTTTTTCTTTCCTTCAGTGATGGGGAGGGAAAGAAAAGAACATCAACCTTCTGCAGCAGTGAATCTCTAAATGCTGCGGGGGCCACGCTTACACCTCGCCGCATCTCCTGGCGGCGGAGAATATTCCTGCAGGTAGCTTCACCTATGAATAAATCTCCTTCCAGGATGCAGCATTCAGGTCTGTGTGTGCTTTTAAAGAAAATAAACAAGCAGTTGTTATTTAATACTACAGGGAACTGCAACGTGCAAATATGAAAGGGAAAAGGGAGTCAGCTTGATACAATATTCATGCTAGAACCTAGCTAGAGATGAATTGTGCTCAGTTGGCTTTAGATGATTTAGATAATTTTTGCTTTGAACAGAGGATTCTATCATCAAAACCAAATGAATTTCAATCTCCCATAGCTGCACTGGTAGTAAGGAAATTAAGACCGGCCTCTTGCTGATAAAGATACCCTCTTTAACAGTTAGGAAATTTTTACCCTAGCCTGTGTACATAATCGGAGTGTTTGCAGAAAAGGGTAAATTTTCTGCTTTGTCCTTGTGGTGCAGATAGCACCTGTTGAGCATGTTAATAATTCTTACAGCTTTAAGTCATTTAAGGTAGAATCTTCTGAAACATCTGAAATTGTGCTATATGGATAAAGTCCTGTTTGGTGGAATTTAAAACCGTAGGTAAATGACAAACTATATTTAGTGACCATAAAGTGCTATAGCACTGACTGTAGTGCAGCTTAGCAGATGGAAAAAGTTGGGTTTAGCATAGAGCCTGTGGTAAATCACAGCAGTAAACAAGCACAGCTGTAAAGGAGACTATGGGTAAATGCTTCATTGTAATTCTGGAAGGAGCTAGCAGGGGAAGATGTTGAAATACTGGGTGATTCTTTATTTAGCTCTATTTAATTTAAATATCTATTTATTGTAAACAAAATGCTGTATTTAAAAATAATTCTCTAGTCTTAAACTGCATTTTCTCTGTCTTTGGAATAAGCACCTCTCTGCTGAATGTGGAAGACAGCTATTTTTGGTTTTTTTTGTGACATAGCTTTTCATGGTATTTCAAACAATCTGAGTTTCCTGTAATAGCTTTCTGATTCTTTGCAGATGGTCATGACGGAAGTGAGTTGTTACCCTTATCCCCTCTTGCTCCACCCCTGGAGGAGGACCCTCTTGTTCTAGTATTGCAAAATGAGGATGGTCCAGATAAAAGAGGAGAGAGGAAAAACTCAGAAGAACTACAAAGTCTGTGGAGAAAAGCCATCCATCAGCAAATTCTGTTACTTCGAATGGAAAAAGAAAACCAGAAGCTGGAAGGTTAGCTATTTAGAAAATACCCCCAAAGCTATTACACATTCTGCTGCCTGAAGATGAAAACTGTTCTGGTGTTGGGCACCTCAAACAGAGCTGTGATTCTGTAACTTTTTGGTTGACAGTGTTAGAAAAAAATGTGTTCACCTAGTCTCACATTCTACCAGGTTCTCCATCTACCTGACTTTAAATGAGTCATCTTCGTTACAGAAGAAAGTTAATAACTTTTCCTTTTTTAGTGCATGTTAGGCAAACATTGCTACAGTCTGTGTTATAGCTGTCTGAGTCTAGGCATTCTTATGGGAAGTGGAGGGAGGAGACCAGGTGCTTTGTGAACATTTAGGTATGGTAAACCTTACCCTCTCTATCTTGTTTCAGTCCTTTGCAGCTCATGGCATTTCTCTCCAGGCTTTTTGTCCTTCATTAACCACATCACAGTGGTAGTTTATTAATACTTGAATCCAAATGCGATTTTTGCAACTGGCTCTTGAGGTATGTCAGAAAGTTCTGTTTTTTGGAACATGAGCACTGTACTCTGAAAATTGAGTGCTGTTAGTGAGGGATCTAAAGTTGATAATTCTGATTGTCAGCTGCCTGAGCTTCTAACTGAGATATTTTATGACTGGTCAAGACTCTCACAAATAAAAGATAGGATGCAGTATGTCTCCTAACACGTAGAAGTTCTTCAGTACAATAGACTAAAAAGCTTTTGGTGCAAGTTGAAAATTTCAAATGTCTTTTCTGGAATTGCTGCCCTCATCTTCTCCTATATGTTGTTGTAACACCCCAGCCTTGGTTCATGAGCTCATTGAAGGGGTTTTACATTAAAAAAAGATACAAGGCTCCCCAAACCCACCTGACAGATTTATTAACAGGGCCTTCAGTTCTTTCATACCTTGAGACTGCGCATGGGAGAAATTCTATGACGCTTTTTAGGGGGTCAGAATAGCACACTTTTACTGTAAAACTTTGGAAAATAAGGGAATTTGGCAAACATTGAAAACAAGCATTCAGTCGACATAAAGCATTTCACAAAGCATTGACTTCACAGATTTCAGCCCGTCCAGGTTTAAGTTACCCAAATAGCAAGAAAAGGAAATTAGAAGAAAAGGAAGAAGTGAGAGATTGAGAGAGAGAGCACACAAGAGTGCTGCCAGCTGTATGGGGCTGGGTTAGGGGCTGCAGGGAGTGTGGTATGGGGTTTCAGGTGTGCCAATGGCTAATAGGTATTCTGGGCTGGACTAAAGGCTCCAGGGACTGTGTAGTGGTGAGGGGCGGATGGGGGAGTGCTCCTGGTGTGCCAGTGAGTGATAGCTGGACTAGTGGCTCTCAAGGAGGTGGGGTTATGGGGAGGGCAAAGCTCCATTCCAGCCTGGCAGAACCTGATCTGCCCCCTTCTGTCACACACAGAGTTGTTTCAAGGCAGTAATAACTTTTTAATGACTTTTTTTAGTCCCTCACAGATTTACAACCTTATTATATGGTAGTATGATTCTTCAGACAAAACATAATGATCTTATTAAGGTCAGTTAACTGTTTTTCCTTCTTTAGTCTTGCTTACTGAGAAGGCATGGAGAGGAAAAAAAACTAGGACGGAAGGCTTTCCATGTCCCTACAAGCGTGCATCCTTGAATGTATTTACTACACACATAGTCTATTTCTCTGTGCAGTTTCTCTCTGCAGTTTGTCTCCCTGTTGACATACACTTTTGTGGAAACTCCTAGATTCATAGGGAGCATCTAGAGAGAATTCTGCTTTAACTCCAGCCAAAATCTTCACTTTGTAAACCATTTTAGTAAATGGTTAGTCTGTTGCTGTGGGGTGAGGAAGCTGGATGTCTGCTGTAGTGACTAATTTCTCGTTACTCTCTCTGTTACTTTCTGCTGCTGAGGGACAAACTCTTTGCTATAACCGCCCTGTGTGACTGGGGGTACTGGCAACTTAAATCAGTCCAATTCCTTGAGACTCAGTTACAAGTTATTTCCATTCTGTAACAGATGTGTAAAAAGCAAGTTCTTCCTACCTGATCATTTGTGGTCAAAACAGGAGTGTCAGCAATGGGGACTCTAAGCTGACACTCATTTGCCAGCCCATGTTCTTGGTTTGTGCTCTGAGGAGCATGTCTCCATTCTTATATTCAATTTGTAAGTACTTCTGTTGAAACTGGTGCTCTGGCTAGCTAGAATTCACCATCTTATTTTCAAAGGGTGAAAAGTAAACTGTCTAAATACTGAGCTCTAGGTCTACTTCCTGTGTGCTGCTATAACGTGGGCCATTTTATGGACAGGATATGCACAGAACTAATACATTCCAAACAAGTGTTGGTTCAGATAGTTCTTGGCATCTTAATCTGCAATTAAAGGTAGGGCTCAGGAATGGGAGATGTAGTAAAAGAAATGCACAAATTTCTTTACTTGAAGCCAGGTTCCTAGCTGAGAATTTATTAGCTTTATACGACTGGTTTAAGACTGGAATTGCTGTGGAATTGTTTCTAGTGGTCTTCTGTTAATCTTTTGTTGATTTTTATTTACAAAATATTAATAGAACCTCTTTTCCTATTCCTTTTGCTGTCGAGGAGACTTGAATACTATTAGCTTTTTGTTTTACAGAAGGTAAGTTCTGTCAATTGCACAAACTTGATTTTTTTCTTCTGAGAATCTAGAAGCTACTTCTTCCTGTAAGTCACCTAGAAATAAAAGAGCTACAAAAAGTGGCAGGCCACCTAGCAATGATTAGGAGGAACATTACCAAGGATGGTTGACAGCGACCAAGGGTGGAATACTAGGTGGGGCAGGCATGATCAAAGCTTGCTGACTTTCACTAGGGTTAATTGCATAGTTAATCATGGAGTTCGTTGTCACACTGAAAGATGTTACTGTTGTCTTGAACCTGTTGCATGCTGCTTATGAAAGCATTATTGGGTGAAATGGTACAGCAATAGGGTAGCATTTAAATTTGCCCCAGTTGAACTGCAAATTCCTGTGGTAAGATCACATTCTCATTACTATGGCAGTGTACTGCACCTTGTGTAATAGTTGCTTCTACAAGGCTCCCTGTAGTGTTCAATATGTAAGTTCTCAGAGGTGTAACATAAAACTTTTGGAAATAATTTGTCACTTTTGAAGTGGACTAGGCAATGATCCTATGGATTCATCCAATATTGACTCTATGCAAAGTGAGATGAGTAGGCAAAGGAACAGATGTTTTGTTTTGTTTTGCAGGTTGTATAAAAATGTGAGTGAGAGTTTGCTTTTACCTAGAGGTGTTGGTGGAGAAGAGCGTACATTTATAAGAGGAAGGAGGCTCCTGCAAGGAGCAAGTACTGTGCACAGATCAAGGCAAATTTGGGATACACTGAATTCGGAGGTCATGTTGTGGAATGCATAGTTCAGTCCGGTGATGATTAAACATGTCTCTCTAAATTAAGACACGTTCAAGTCTTGATTGCAGTTTTTTACACAAGTAGTAAGAGAAATTGGAGTGCTTTTCTGCATGTGCATTATGTATAATAAAATACCCGTGCTTAATTTCTCAGTAATGGAAATGAAAACTGCTCCTCCATGAAATGCCAGAGTAACAATGCAGGTTTATTTCAGAAACAGTGAGTCCTCTGGAATAAATTTTTGCACCATAGGTAGTCCTGTGCAGCAAACCTTTAATGTTTATAGCAACAGGAGTTCTGTGTTTCAGTACAAACATACCTTTCTGGATGTGGTTCATGTTGGTTCCTTCTATTTTTTAGAGTCAGCCTGATAATGCCAGGTAGCAGTGCCAAGAGCTCTTATCACTCTCTTAAGGGACATGTAAGAACTGGAACCAGTGTGACAGACTTCAGTTTAGAAGACTTGCCTAGCTTGCTTGCCTAAATCTCTAATACAAACATTCGTATGTTTGGGACTTTCCATACTAAAACAATTGTATTGTTTAACATAAACAACCGTAAAATGATCAAAGGTGCTTTTGCAGTTGAAAGAGGCACCAGGTGTTGAGAAGTTGTATTGAGTGGGTTTTTCTTCCTGCCCCAAGCCTAAAAAATGTTTGCTTCATGAATTACTAATGTTCATGACCCAGTAACAAAAGTTAAATTGTTACCTCTGGGGTCTTATGGCAGAATACTGGCCCTATCTAAGCTATAAACTAATGAACTGTAGGCGTGTTTATCCCTAGTCAGGTTATCGGATAGCTATGTCTAACTTGAATGTGGTTTGTGCTTTTGTTGTAGTTTTATGATTTGTGGTTTTCCATGTGGTCTTCCTTTGTGTTCTGCGTTCTAGCAAGCAGAGATGAGCTCCAATCAAGAAAAGTAAAACTGGACTATGACGAAGTTGGTACATGTCAGAAAAATGCCATAAATGTTTGGGATAAGAAGTTACTAAGCTGCAGAGCCAAAATCCGATGTGACATGGAAGACATTCATTCCACTTTAAAAGAAGGTATTTATGTAGGAGGGCTTGTAGCTATGAAGCCTGAAGATTACATTTTTTTTGTTCCCTTTTAATACCAGAAGAAATCTGCCAGCAATACACTTTTTCCAGTAGAAGAAATCGCCTTCTATTCACAGATGCACCTTTTGCTGCCAAACATATAACAGGTTCTGCTGTGTCTGCAGCTTACAATGTGAACAGTGCAGAAACATGTATAGGCATACTCCTGGAAGTAGCATCTTGTTCCCATGTATTACTACATTCAAGATTGAACTTTGAGCCTCTGCAGCTAACACTGTGACCTTCTGGTTTCTGATCAGTGGATCCAATTGACTCTGAGTTTCTGATGTTCTGATTTTACTTATTTACTGAGGAGTCAGAACCGTACTGTCTACTGTGGACTGTGCCCAAAACCTAGGGGAATCACAGTTAAGCTTTGGAGAGTCACAACAACCACATTTTGTAGATCTGGAATATGGTCATTTAATATTTCGTTTGCTGGAGTGAAAGGCTGGGGATTTTGGCTTGAAGTAGGTCTTCCTGTGGACTACCCATAGGCCAAGAGGGTATCCAGAGGGCCTTGTTAGTATAGTGCAGATGTAGGGTCTGATTACACTGCTTTTTTCTCTTCCATAGAATCTCTTATCTGTGTTACAGATGCTGAAAAGTAATTCAGTATAATCTGGCTGTGGTACAGAAGGGAAATTTAAATTGCTACCAGAGTGGTTTGCCCAAGATTATGACAAAGCAAATTATTGTGTTGTAGCACTAAAAATACCCCCTGCTTAGGCCTCTTGTTTTTTGACTGACCTGCAGGTGTACCAAAAAGTCGTCGGGGAGAAATTTGGCAGTTTTTGGCTGTGCAACATCGAGTCAGACACAGACTACCGAACAAGCAGCAGCCTCCTGACATCTCTTACAAAGAACTTCTGAAGCAACTGACTGCTCAACAGCACGCCATCCTTGTAGATCTAGGTATGTCTGTTTTTTCTGACTTGTTCTGTGGGTCTTTGAGTGAAAACACACCAGTCTTAACAGAAGATGTTGCTGGAGACAGATGCTGCTGTATCAGCACCACTTCCTCTGTCCTCCGGATACATTCTGTGTGTGCCACTTAGTGTCCTCTAAGCAGATGATTTCTTAGGTTATGCCATTTCTATTTATGCTCTTCTACATCTGTCTGAAAAGAGAACTCAGCAGTCACTTCTGTAAGTTCTATGCAGATGAGAATATTAAATGAGCTCAACAGATACAATCTGAAATCAGTGGTAAAATATAGACTGCTCTGACTAAAGCAACCTGAATATGAAAGCGAAGAGAAATGGTCTGTGGGAGGAGAAGTGCTGATTGTCAGATGAATTGGTTTTACTTTTTTTTTCCCAAAGAATTGAATATCAATGACTCCTCTCTTTTTACATCAGGACGGACATTCCCTACACATCCTTACTTTTCTGCCCACCTGGGAGCAGGACAGCTATCACTCTTTAATCTGCTGAAAGCATACTCTTTGCTGGACAAAGAAGTGGGTTATTGTCAAGGTATAAGCTTTGTAGCTGGAGTGCTGCTTCTACATATGAGTGAAGAACAGGCCTTTGAAATGCTGAAGTTCCTCATGTATGACCTTGGCTTCCGTAAACAGTACAGGCCAGACATGATGTCGCTACAGGTAAGTCAGTTCTTCCAGAGCAAACCAGAGTTTTAAATTATTTTTGAGCTCTCAGTGTTTATCTTCTTCAGGGCCTTATGAAGCTTCTTATGCTGTTTTGGAGGTCGTGAAGTGCATGTGTATTTTGTTGTTGACCCCCTCTCCACCTCTCAATGTGCAAACAGAGAAGTTCAGAACTCACAAACTTGTCCTGTCACACATCGCCATCATCTCCTCTTTGGAAATTATGTTTTCTCTGCTATTTTGTTCTTTCTTTTCGTTTCCTCACTTCTCTCATGTCCTTATGCAAAAAAAACCCCACAATATACTTACATCGGTATGGATGGAGTTTAAAAATTAATTAGAATTTATTTTTCTTCAGTCCATGAGCACTTGCATGTAGGTTTTTCTCTTGTAACCCCAAGTCAATAGTGACACACAGCGGCCAGTCAGTGTACTCCACAGGCATTTAGACTTGCGGCCACTCTGCCTTGACTCATCATTTCACCTTCTTTTCTCTCATTGTCCTCTAGTCCACCACGCTCAACACAGAGAGAAAACAGACAAATTTTTAGTCATTTAATTTTCTTAAGTAATGATGCATGTTCTGCAATATTATTTAACAGCTAGCTACTCAAGACTGTTTAGAAAGGAGACAGAAAATCTTTCAGATCTGTATAAACTTCAGGGTTTAAAGTCTGAGAAATCTTTCCCCTTGACATGTAACTGTCCACTGACTAGAATAATTATATATATATATTATAAAGTGATATATCACTACTGCTGAGTTAAAGTTTGTAATCCACAGTGGAGAAAACTAAGAGGGAGATATAAAAGTTTCCTTTTTTTTTTTTTTTCCCACATGCTCTATGCATAGCAAACACTTAAAAGTTAAGTAGAATCTTAAGGGAGAGTTTCAATCTACTTTTCATGACCAGTCACTTAAAGTGACTATTTGGCAAATGTCCAGAGCAGTGGAATTGTGTGCTTATTCTAAAAACTATAGAGGAGTGTTTTTCTGTGGGTGTGAGTGTGCTACAAGTTTGTTGTTGATGAATTAAGGTGAACAGCCATAAGGAGCATCATTTTACCTTCCCCCCTGCAGGTATCTTTTAAACCAGCGGGGGTGAAGTATGATAAATACATGTATGTGAGTTTTGTGGGTTTTCCTCTAGAAGATACTCTCTTAGTGTTTGTGTGTTACACTGTGGTTGTAGACTTCAAACATCTAATGGTCTGAGAGCATTCGTATTCTAGTATTTCACATTTTGGTTTAAATGAGTATAACTCTTTCATTGCCAGAAGCTCTTAGTAAAAATACTTCTAAATTTGAGAAAGTTTAACACTTGTAGTACTGCTTGCCCTTTAAATTAAATGACCTTAGCTTCCTCACAGTTTGCTCCTAGGCAGGTCTTCTCTAACAGACAAAAGTAGGGTTTTGTCTGCTCAAGACAAACAAACCTGCTTTTAGATGACTTAGAGAATCTTACTGTGTTTAGTGTGTTTTCTAACAGAAGTAGGACATTTGCAAATTCTTTTGCATTACCAGTATTGAAACACAAGTAAGCTTATGGGCAGAATTAATTTCAGTCCTGTAGAAGAAAAATGTTGGATGATTCTTTAGGAAAATGAAAACTTATTTTACTTAGATTTTTAAATTGTTACCTGGAAAAAGTAAGAACCTAAATCCTTAGTTCATAATGAGCTAACCCAATTGGTTTACTGCCTAACTTCACACGTAAATGTGTTTTGTATTGACACTGTCCAAACTGTACTTAATTGGTATCTTTGGCAATTAAATGAAGGACTCAAATGCATGCACAAATTTAGCTGATTTGCCTAAAAGAAGTGGTCTCTCTGCTTGTGGACGCTGCTGACTAACAGGTAATTTCAAGTGCAATCAGCTTTTGGTAGGGAAGAATCATGAACTCTAGAAGTAGGAAAGTAGCTGGATTTAATGAGTCATTTTGTTATTGAGGAATCAATTCACCTTAAGCATAAAGCACTGTGGACAACAAATTGGACCTTGCAGCTAATTAATGTATATCTACTTCTCATCTGCTTTCTGAGAGATGCATCACTCTGTGCTGTGACTTACTATGTCATATGAACAATCAAAATTGGAAGGAAATAGTTTGGCACAGAGTGTTATTTTTAGCAATGACCAGTACCTTTTAACCTTTTTGCCTTGCAGCCTTTTAGAGGTTGTATAACAACACTTTTTGCATTAGTATCTAAAATTCCTCAGGACCACTGGGAGATGTGCTGGGAAACATACAGGTTGGACACTTCTGTATATGATGTATTCTGTGGATACAGAAGCTGTCTAAAGTGATGACTGTAGCATAGGAGTTTTAAATTCAGCAAAAATATGTCAAAAATTCACAGAATGAAATTTGCAATGTGTCAGTTTAGTCAGAAATAGTTCTGTTCTGTAATGGAGAGTTTTAACATCTTGGAAGAGGTGCCTCTACTTTCATTGTTGCAAGACTGAAAGTTCTGGTTTGTCGATAAAGTTATAGCAATATATTCTTTTGTTAAATTAAGCCTGTGCATCTGAAATGAAACTTCATTAATAATCAAGTTCTTTGTTATTGACTACTGTGTTAGTTTTAATTCATTAGTGGTGGGTTGTTTATCCCTGAGTAGATACCACTCAAGGCCCCAGGCAGCAATTAAGCTTCATTTTACAGTGCCATCTGTACTGGAGTTAATTTCCCTTGAATGAAACGAGAATGATGTGGAAACCTGAGTAAAGCTGAACTTTTCTTTCTTTATTTCCTTCCTCCCCCAATCCCCTCATGCACTGTAGATTCAGATGTATCAGCTTTCAAGGCTTCTACATGATTATCACAGAGACCTGTATAATCATCTTGAAGAAAATGAAATCAGTCCCAGTCTTTATGCTGCACCGTGGTTTCTTACACTGTTTGCATCTCAGTTTCCATTAGGATTTGTAGCCAGAGTATTTGGTAAGAAAGTTTATTCTATTGCAATAATAAACAGAACAATGTCCATTGTGTTTTGAAACTCTTGGGGAGTAGTTTTCTACATATTGGATACCTTTTGGGTGACCATTGTGGGTGGCTTTTCATGGTGGGGTATCAGCTTCTTTTTAAACAGGAAAACTGAAAGGTATTCTCTGAAAAGTCAGACTCGAGCAATTAATTTTGTCTTCTCATATTAGCCAACAGACTTCTGAAGTGTAAACAGCAGAAAGTTTTTTGTTGCAAATGTATTTTATGCATCAAGTGTTTAGTTTATGTTCATGGAAAAGTTCAACTTGCCAATTGATAAAAAGAGGATTCATTTGTTTTTGAGAAGGTGTTTTTGAATTCTGATTCTAAAGTGGGTTTAAAAAATTTCAAGCAAATTTGAACTTAAAGGCTGTTTCGGGTATTCATGCATATGTTGAATAATTTCCAAGTCTTGATATGACTTATTCCGTTTAGATGGTTTTTTCTTGATACATTTCTCTTCAGGTAACATCTGGTACAGAAGCTTAAATATTGATTGTGCCTTATAATGTTTACAGTATCAGGATATCATGTAATTGGTTTTGTCTTCTTATCAATAAGAACTGCCAACTTAACCAAATCTTCAGTAATGCAGCTTTTTTTTTTTTTAAATTTATGTATTAGTGTAAAACCATGCACAGATAGACCAAGAATCTAGGAGCGTATGTCATGTACTTCCTCTTAAATCATACCTCATTTTCCCCTTCAAATTTTCTGTTTCTACATGGCACCTTTTGTCTTTTCTTAAATTCCTAAGAAATTCAACCTGACTTTGTCTCATGTTTTATTACTGGAGTGTGTTATGTTCTCTGTTTATTTGGTGTGGTGGTTTTGGGATAAAGATGGGTTGGCTGGTTGATTAGTTTTGGTTTTAATTGTAATTTATTTTTTTTGACCCAGAAATTTCTCCATTACAGTTTTTTCTTTTCTTACAGCAAACTTCTTTTGGCTGCTGTTTTTGTGATCAAATGTTTGGTGCATCTCTTTTTCAATGGTGTACCAATCACATGAATATCTCTTTTCTGGTGGGATTATTGGATTTCAGGACATTCAGGCATTTTTTTGTTTCTTTTTTCTTGGGTTTTGAGGGTTTTTTTGAAATTAATTTTGTAGGGGGGGAGGGAGAAAAAGAGGATCTGTGATCATTTTCCTGTAAATGAGCTGCGAAAGGCATGTTACTGTTTTAAAATTCAAAAGTCACTATGTTGTTCTACTTCCCAATGCTTTGGATTCCTACACGTCTTATGGGCTATTGTCCTATACTTATGCTGTTTGAATGAGCATCACAGACTTGAGAACGGAGGCTTTTAGGAATTGTGAGGGAGATGACAGCCTCACCAGTATGCTCATTTTATCTTGTGATACTGGATTGGGCCAGGGATGATCTCTTCCAGTATCAGGATCAGAAGCTGAGTTTGTTCAGTTGCATAGCTCCAAACTCATGCCCTGTATTTGACAGAGCCAACAGCTCAGCAGGTTTATTTGAACTGTTCATGTTCTGTGTTCATCTCAGTAATACTCCTGAGGAAGAATTTCTGTTTACTGTCATCAGGATTCCCATTTCTGTAGTCTTTGGCTACTGACCTGCAGAGCCCAGGCTTTCCCCTCACATCCACATAATTATACCTCAAAGTTAGGGTTTGGAGCTTAGATTATGGCCAGTAAGATCACGGCTATGAATTTGGAAAATACCGTGGTTATGGAATCTACATGATGGTTTTTAAGGACTTGCTTCTGTCAGTATGTTGTGTTGTGGTCTGCTTCCCAATTGCTTTTCAGTCACAGATGCACTTAAAACGTGTTAGCAGTTTATTAACAGTCTGTAGCTGACAGTGATGAAATGCTTGTTGCATGTAACTGTCACAGACATAGCAAGCAGTATTTTCTTTAATGCTCTCTCACATCTGTAAGATGAAAGAAAATTCTTTTATATGCTTTAACCTCATGTTGAAATAAAACAGATTGCACTTCTGTACTGAATACGTCTGCAGTGTGATTATTACAAAGAAAAACATCTCAGCAAATATATGTATTTATCCAAAGACTCTAGTTCCTATTTTTCAAGAAATTTTAATTATTTTCTTTTTTAGACATTATTTTTCTTCAAGGAACAGAAGTCATATTTAAAGTAGCACTGAGCCTACTTAGCAGTCAAGAAACATCTATAATGGGATGTGAGAGTTTTGAGAACATTGTTGATTTTCTTAAAACCACTATTCCAGATATGACTCAGCCTCAAATGGAAAAAATTATTACTCAGGTAAGGATGTTTCTCTCTTTACTTTTTTTCCCCCCCATATAGTTTACTTAAAAGAATCATGCCTGAACTATATGTAAAAGCTCTCTCGGCACGTTCCTTTTGGTTTGAAATGCGGAGTCACCGTCTCAGTAATTTGTATACAAGTAGGATGTGATTTAATTTCAGTGAGTTTTTAAATGTCCTGCAGTTTTAGCATACTTTAGTTGCTACCTCGAGGTTTAGTACAAAGCTTTCGAGAAAACGTTACTTTGCTTTATAAATTTCCCCTCACCATCACAAGTATAGAAGTAGCCTATTTTCCAGACATAAGTCCAGCTATTGCTTCCTGTTAGTGGGTGAGCAGTCTAACAGTTTGTGATGGGCAGCACAAGTTGCCATGGTGCGAAGAGGAAGCATCACAGCAACTTCCCCTCCAGCTTAAAATCTGACAGCTTAGGGGACTGGTGAGGCACTGCTTTCATGATCTGTATTAAAATCAAGGTCAAGCAAACTTCTGTTGTTCTGCTGTGGGTTTTCCTTCTGTCCTGGGGATCACTTTTAGGATGTCCCCTTCTCATGTCAACCCTCTGTGAGGAGGAATCACATTTGGCAGGTGCCAGAGGTAAAAGCCCCTCAGGACTCATCCCCCCCTTTCTTGGGTATGGGCAAGGAGGACTGGAGTAGAGTTACTTCATCAGTATCATTGCAACTTCATGACAAAGGGCTAGAGTAGAAAAGAAACAAAGAATTACTGATGGTGATACATGAAAAGCTTTTTGAGAAATACTGTCAGTGGCTGGAATCTTCATCTCTATTATTTTCCTTATTGTGTGATGTTGCTCCCATCACAAGCTGGTGAGACTTGAATTTAAAAATTTCATCTTGTACTTCTTAATATTCCTGAGCAAGAGCTGATAAAACTTTGTCATATTATAGAATTCTTAGATTAAATAAGATTCTTCCGCTGATACATCTTATAGTAAGAGATGGTATTTGGTAATTGTAAAAGGCATGATCCATTTTAGTCTAAAGTCTACGATTTATTATGGCTACCATAAGAACTCCAGATGTTAAAATTCTCTTAACATAGATTTCCCCTTAAAATACTTTTTTGAAGTGAACTGGAAAAGCATTAATTTAACTAAGCAGAGTTGACTCTTAGTCAAGCATTCATGTGGAATAAATGCTCCCTATTGCAGTTAAAAATTGTCTCTCATGGCAGGTGTTTGAGATGGATATTTCAAAACAGCTCCATGCCTACGAAGTAGAGTACCATGTTCTTCAGGATGAACTACAGGAAAACATGAGTCCCTGTGATGAAGGTGAACCCCTGGAGAAGCTGGAGAGGGCAAACAATCATCTGAAGAGACAAAACATGGATTTGTTGGAGAAGCTACAGGTAAATGACTTAGGACTACAAACTCATGGAGAAGATCTTTCTATGATTCAGTCAATAGAGCTGAAAGTGTATTTTTAAATGTATGTGAGAAGTCGCTCAACTGCAAGACCTTATGCAGTTAACTAGTCATCCCCATTACAGTGATTTACTTCTGTTAAACATACTTTTAACTCCATTGCCATTCCTTGGATTTTTCCTTCTTGATTTAGATTTCTCCTTTCCCAAAATATCTCTACCCTTATCTCCCATAAAATCTAGTGGCAAAATTTGTGCATAAATAAGTTCTGTGTCCCTTCATCTCTTTGCTTCCCTATTGGAAAGTTTTAAGAAATAATCCATAGTTCAGTAGACTTGCTTTCTCCAGGCCTTTGTAGGCAGTATCATTTTGTTTCCTTCTGCTGAAACTCATAGTCTTACTTTCGATAGATGGTCTCTCCTAGAAGACTTGACTGCATCTGAATGCCCATCAGACTTTGTCTGATAAAGTTGTGCTTTAAAAAAAGTTCTTCCTCCCTTCACTATTCACCCTTTGTCCTGTAAGCCTGGCCAAGACTTGTTTCAGGTTTCAATATGTATTGTCTTGCAGTTTCTTGAAAGACGAGCTCTTCTTTTTTTCATCACTAGGCTATTTCTTTTTATATTTGTTAATTTGAAGAAGTATTGGGAAGAGCTTGTAAACCGCTTTCACCTTCTGAAACTTGAAAATAGAAGGAGGCAAAACAAGTCCTCATTATTTTTCTGTTTATGGGCTAAGGATGCTCATTTTTCTTTTGATATTGAAAACAGGAATCACTTTTTTGCTGTTGTTGCTTTTGCTTAGTTATTTTTCTTTATTTGTTTACTGCAGCCTGGGCTTTTACCTCTGTTCTGAAAATGCACTAAAGGCATAGAATAATTGAGAGGGATTGGTTTGAAAGGCTCTATCTGTTCTTCCAGAGTGCCATACTATAATGCATCTTTCTTAGTTCCTTAACCTCATTTTTTTGTTTGTATAGCTTCATTCCTCTTCTTGGGCCCTTTCTTAGGAACAATCAGAATTTCCCCACTTCCCACAGAGAGGCATTTGCTACTGCTGAGATACAGGGTTTCTGTTGACTAGCCACAGGAAGCTGTAGGTCTTTTATTGAAGAACAGGGCACACCATCTTCTTCAAGACTTAATGTTGAAGTTCTCTTTCCCTCCAACCTCTTCATCCTGCTAATTTGCTTTATTACATAGGGTTCCCATTCCTCTATCACTGTCAGACAGGTTATCTCTTCCAGGGCCGCTCCAGCTGCTGATTTCATTTTTCTCCCTGCAGCTCCATTTCCTTGTTACTTTGAACTGTCTTGCTTGCTGCAACTTGTGTGTCTCCTTCCTTCTGTAAAGCTTTCAGAAATCCTTCAGATTGATCTGGTCACTCTATAATACACAGTAGGGAATACTTGTATTGTTTGCCTCCTCAGATGTTTTTCAGAAATAGCTATGTCATTCTTCCCTTAACAAATACCATATCGTAATACTAAAAGAAAAAGTTATTCAGAATGCATCATATTACTATAATCTTACTGTTTACAGGTTGCTCATGCTAAAATTCAGAGTCTGGAAGCCAGCCTGGAGACTACTTTGACTCGAGAGAACAAAATGAAGACTCTCATTCAGTCCTTGGAACAGGAGAAGATAACATACCAAAAGACTCTTGAGCAGATAGTGAAATATTTGCCAGCAGAAGCATTGTCTGACTGTGAACTTCTCCTGAAGGAAGTAAACTACAACCCAAATAATAAAATAAGGAGTAAGCCATAAACCAGGGTTCTCTAGGCAGCACTTCTTCAGAAAAGGGAACGAAAAGATGAGTATGCTGCTTTCAATAGCTACTTAGCAATAGGCAATGGTATTATCCAAAACTAATGCTGGGACACTCATAGCTACAAATGGGCCTTCAAATGTCAGTATGCAAATTCAGGCTGTTAATTTTTTTAATGATTATGTAAATAAATCACAAGGGGGAAATAAAGGGTTCTCACATGTAATATTGATGAGTAGATGTATATTTAGAATTGACCTAAAGGAAAAGAGAAATTTCAGCAGACAAAGCCAAGATAACGGTGATCTGTAAATTCACTCTGGATGTGCTTGTCTTGTAGTGGAATGAAGGTAGCATCTTTATATATATGTATATTGAATATATTGAGTAATACTTGAAGAAAAAAAGAGGAGAATGTAATTTTCTCTCCAAAGGGCAGCATGTTTCACATCTTCTGTGGAAAATCTGTGTGAACTCATGTGTGCCTCTCTTTTAATTCTACTGACATTGTGAGCACAGACCAATAAGCAGAACAAGTATTATGACTTGGTTCATACAGAAAAAGCTCTAGTGCCATCAGCTGCCTGGGCTGTACCAGTCAGCAGTGTAATTCCACGTGCATGTTGGAACTGGAAACAAAAAGCATTGCATCATAGCTCCGCCTCCGTAACTCAGAGCTAAGAAATAGGTATCTATATGCACTCGCAGAACTTGCAAAGGCAAGAGCTAGTGGTGACTACTACTTCCTGGCCTGTTTGCTTCCTTGTGCCCTGGGGTTGATCGTGACGAGAAGAGGAAGGAAGCACAGCTGTGGGCTGGTATTTATTCTGATGTTAATTTTCCACCAGAGACTTGCCATCGTAACAGTTAGGGATGTAAGGGGTTCTCATTTAACCAAAGAAATACTGCAAGAAACCTTGTCATATTGTAGAGGGAGGCAGGAAGCTGTTCTTAGATTTTATATGAGAAGAAAACTGAGGTAGGTTGCAGGAAGTTGAGTGTAAGTGCACAAGAGAGGACCAAGCAAATTTCAAATACTATATACCTTTCAGTTTTCACATATATAGTGGATATACATTTCAAAGGGGATTCTGAAGAACAGGCACAGTTTTAATAATGCTGTCTGGGGTATTCCTGTCTTAATACTGCTTTGTGGTTTTCTTTTTAAGCAAAAGTCATGAATTTGTGTGTTTTAGGCAGAAGGTGAAGTAAGCTCTGATCATTTCAAGGGAGAAAATATGTTTATAAAGGTATAAAAAGTTACATATAGATTTGAAAATGTTTTTGAGTGGAATTTTTGAGAAGGCTTAGACAAATGTAAAATAGACAAGTATTTTGGAGTGCATGTCTGAACTGTTAATTGAGTGTTACAGTGGCTCATGTTATCTCATACCATTTATACTGTATTTCAAGAAACACTTATTCTTTTTAGTAAGAAAAACAATTAAGCAAAGTGCCAAATCCAGCAGTGTCTTTTTGCATAAGATTGTCCAATTTAGAAAGCAAGGACTGAATATCACTGCTTTCTAAGTTATGTGCTTTATGTTAACATAAAAGTGAGGAACAACAATGCTGATTTGCTGCACGCTGCTGTGGAACTTAGGGGGTTGGGCTCTCCTGGGTTTTTTTTGTTGGTGGTTTTTACTTCCATGATGTTTTATTTGATTAAAGATATTGATTTACTGAACAGACTTTGCTTTTACATTTGGGGTGAAAGGTCTTAACACTGTGTATGAAATTAAGTGGAATCTGTCTAGATATTTCAAGAGTGTTGTATTGTACTAGGTGGGAAAATGCCAAGTGAAAAGGCAGTTTTTTGCAATTTTGTTCAGAGTAAGTTTTAGCTGATGTGTACATAAAAAACCAATCCCAGGAACTGCAGCAGTGTTTATTACAAGGAATCAAGGTTATTCAGAGACATCTTTTTTTTAAAGATGCACTGAATGTGCTTTAGCCTCCGTTTCACTTACAGATTTTTTCATGTAATGGCTGGAGAAATTCCAATAAATGTCATTGCTGCATTTCCCATGGCCTCTGGCTAGTTTTATTTTTCTACACTTCAAGTGCCAATCTCATTTTCAATAGTACTATTCACATGAAATATGAAAAGCATCTGGTTTTAGTTTCTGGTTGTGGGGGAAAAAAAACCTGCAGGATTTGTAAAAATACACAGGGTACAAGGATAGAAATTCTCAGGGAAAATAATTTCATCTTCAACTGAAGATGAAATTGTGAAAGGGTATTTTTGTTCTGTAGCAGTTCAGTTAGTACATATGCATGTTGAGAATAGTAATTTAATGAACTCTACACTGTACATCTATCTTGGGAGGAGGAGGACAGCATAGCAACATAGAAGAATAAAATACAGGAGTAAAATCACAATGAGGTAAGTGCCTCATGGCATTAGGATGTTTATGATAATATTTGTTTGCTGAACCCAAGTATACCCGGTAATTTGGTATCTCTAGGGTGTGTATCTTGAAGTCAGCACTCAAGCAATCATCATCCAGATCATCTTCAGATGGATAATCATCAAGATTATCTAGAAGACTGAAATGCATGTGTGTTTTCATCCATTTCTTTGTCTCTTCCTGTCTACTGTGTACATGGCTTTACAACTGTTCTGTTCTGATTGCACTTGTGCAACTGGGAAGAGGGAGGTCTTAAGGTGCAGTGGGCCAGAGGCAGAGCTGCAAGGATATTTACCTGGGAGAAGGAACATTTCCTGGGATCAGACAAATTGCTCTTCTGTTTCTAGATCTTGTCTTTCCTGTTGGAAGAAAGTTTTCAGAATAAATCTGTTGTTCTCTCTGAGCTAAGCACAGCAGCACTCAATTTTTGCAGTCAACTTGTGAAGAACTAACTCTCGAGGAAAAAGTATCTGCTCTTTTCAGAAACAGGTACCTTAGACTGCTTTCTGCTGGAAGAGGGCTTTTTTAAAAGTCTGGGAAGACCTATGTCCTTCTAGCTGGAAAACTAGCTGGCAATTCAAGAGTACTACTTGCCAGGAATAGAGCTGAAGTAAGTCAGTCTGGTAAGAAGGGCTAATGTAGGAATCTCTCGGGTATTGACATCTTTTATGGATGGAAAACCTGTCCAGAAAGTTAATTGTTTGTGATGTTTTTTTCTTTTCTTAAAATGGAGAGTATTTCTATCCACAAAATATATTTATTTAAGGTTCCTTAAAGTTGCACATTGTTCACTTTTCTCTAAAAAAAACCAGTAGATTTTACTGAAAATAGACCTGACTTGAAATCAAAAATCTAGCTAATTTCAAAAGGTTTGATTGTGCCCTCTTCAACATGACACTTATTTGCTTAATATCAATACAAGAAAGCCAAGCAATTGGTATCATACAAAAGAATTTCAGCAGTTTGATCCAAGAATTTGATATTACTAGGGTGATCCATAGGGTCTACATTTGGGCACTCTAACCTTGAAACCATATAGATAATAATGTGTGTTGAGGGGAATAGCCCCAGGGACTGTTAATAGAGATTATTCACTCAGTCTTTATAGTCAAAGATGGGTGTTGACAGGATGTGCAAGGCTGTAACATGTCAAGCTTTATGCCAGGCTACACCATCCTTTAGAAGAATTGTAATTGAATCTGTATTTGTGGTTCAGTTTTTACTGTCAGTGTTAGCTGTTGAATGCATTTATCATATGCTTTTCTTTCCTCAGTCTTTCTAGTGACTAGAAAGAACAAAATTTAACTTTCTTTTTCAAAAAGGCGTATTAAATGTTTTGCTATATCCTTCCTCCAGACATCTAGTCTGAAAGGGATAAAGTTTATATGCTGAAAGTTTAGCATGTTAGATCACTCTGTCTGGAAGCATATTAAGTTTGGCAGTGACAGTAAAAGGCTGGGCAGTGAAGCTGACCATGTGCCTTGAGCAGCTAATGGGTTGTGTGCTGACTGGCTTGCAATGAAGTAGAACCTGGATGGGTTGGCACTTGGTGTATTGCTTGGTTTTATTTTAATGTTGACCTTAACTGTGGACCAAAGGAAGGAGCTGGCAGTGCTCTTTTACCAAAATGTTCTGTTGGCATTTCCTTGGAATTGAGAAGTTTTCCAGTCCTTTACTATTCTATTTAGAACTCTTGCTTAGCAGCCACTTTTTAACAAGGAATTTGGGAATTTTGCCTGTAGTTTTATCATTAAAAAAAGTTCTGGAGCTTCCCCAAACTATTTCTGTACTCAGATCGCAACTTACTCAAGTGTTCATTCTAATAAAAGAAAGTAAGGTTTTAATATATTATTTAATATTTTTGATTTATTGATTTATTATTTGTATGCTGACAGAAGACATAAATGCCATATGTCATGCGTTGCTGGAACTTACATGGTGAGAAGTATACTGTGCCTGATGAACCCCAGAGTACAGTTGTCCCTTTTGCTGCCACAGCCACTGTTGGCTCATATGTTGGCTCATGTTCAACTTGCCATCAACCCAAATCCCTAGATCACTTTCCGTGGGGCTGCTCTGCAGCCTCTCATCCACCAATTTGTACATATGACCAGGATTGCCCCATCCTGGGTAGAAAATACAGCACTTGCTCTTGTTAAATGTCATACTATTGGTGATTGCCCAGCTTTGTACTCTATCTAGGTCTCCCCGTAATGCCTCTCTACCCTTGGAGTCCACAACTCCTCCTGGTTTGTTATCATGGGCAGACATGAGAGCTAGAGATACCCTGAGGCACAGTGTGAGGTGCAGATCCAGGCTATCTGGAACCTGGGAGCAGCCACAATAGCACCATGCAAAGCCTGGCTTGCTAAATACCCAGGAACCAGTCTGTGTGTGGCTCTGGGAGGGCTGGCCATCACTTCTGTGCTGCATCTTGGGGCTCCTTGCTTCAAATGAGGTCAAGCCTGGACCATGGATTGAGTGTCCGTTTGTCCCATGCAGTTTGTGCTCTGCGAGTTTTCTTCCAGTTTAGTGCTACATGCTGGAACAGCATTATGATGCAAACCCAATCAGAGAAAGTAGGAATGAGTGGGAGATTTCCTTCAGAGTGCACACCTGATTCTAACCAGAACCCTGCAGTAGGCAGACCCCCAGTGCCACTCAGTGTCCCATTGGTACTTCTCAAGGATACAGGACTAATTTTGTATGAAGCTGCTGGGCTGTCTGCACTATCCTGTCCAGCACTCTGTAAAGGGTAATTTTTTTTTCCCCCAGGGCTACAAAAGAGCATTTACCTTCATTTTTAGTGATCAATCTGCTAAAGTTGATGCTTCAGAAAATACCAGTTACTAAATTCGTTCTTGAATATTGCCCACGAGGTGTCACTGTTGGTTTTGTACATGCAGTTTGTGTGTGTGGCTGTATGGTGGTTGCTGTGGCTCTTATTTTAAAGAGGAGAATTAATTTAGTCTCCTGCCTTATGAAGCATGATGCATTGCACGCTATTTGTAATAAAATGTGATGTTCGTGGTCAAAGACTTTATTATAATGAGAGGACTTACTAAATCACACGTAGGGCCTACTCAGAAACAGATGTCTTACTTGCAATGTATTGTCTCTGCCCTTGTCTGAGAAAATCATGGAAGCACTTCTACACCCTAAAACAGCCATATTGTTCCCAGCAGTCTGGTCCCAGGTGTCTCCCCTTTTACTGTTCTTACTGAGAGGAATTTATGTTTCTTGGAAGCAGCATTGAGTTTATCTGGTCTCACTGCAGTCTGATTTCACACTAGCTCTTTTAATTTTTTTCAAATAAGGCTTCCTTGCAATAATCTCCCCCATCCCCACCAAGTCTCACATAACCAGTTCTTCTTCCCTGGTTTTCTTTTAATTAATCTTACTGGGTTACAGTGATCAGAAGAAAAATTAAGGATTTGCTCCTAATTTTCCCAGAGCTACAGAGAAAACACAATTTGCTGCTTCCATTTTCCAGTTAACACCCTTTCCCTCCAACAGCACTGCTTCCAGAGTGAGGTCTGCGCTCTCTCTGAAACGCGGGGGACACGTTGAAGGTAACATGTTTTTCCAACCACCCAGACACAGCTGTTCTCAAATACGTCTGGACAACAAGCACAAGGCATGTTTACCTCCCAATCAGAGCCTAATGTTCAAACCATCCTCAGGTAATTATGGCATCAGCAATTCCCTAGGGACCTTTAGGCATAAGCAAAGAGACCACAGCTCTTCTACAATGTGTTTGCATTTCTAAAAGCACCAAATTATAGATGGGCCTAATGGGTTGAAGGTGCTTAAAGCAGGGCCAGTGCACTTCATGTGCAATACACCATCATTTGAAAAGCTATCACGTTGTGGAAACATCATTCAAGTGCTAATTTAAATAATACTAACCTCTGAAATGAAGGCATGTTCTGACATTTATAGGTTTAATGTCTATTTCTGCACTCTACCAAAATAGATGGGCTGTGGGTGGATCTATGATTATTGCTGTGCATTAACAAGACAAAAATTGTGTAGGCAGCTGGTATTATGCCTGGGTAAATATAGATGAGGGAGAATCTACAGAGTAATTTTTTGGTGTCACATGTTTATTTAAGAAATAATTAGAAACGTTAACTTCAGCAGTGCTTAAGGCTTTGACGAGGGAGAGAGTATCTTAAAAATTCAGTGACCAAATATGCATCTTTACTCCATAGCCTGTGGTCCCAGTAGCAGGGATGGAGTTGTGCAGTCCTGGGAGCAGTGGTTCCCTGCAGCCCTTTGCCTGCTGAGCAATCACAGCTGTTGAGGCTGGATGCATTGTTAAGCCAGCATCCTAACTAAAATTAGTGGCATTTTTGTTCTTTCCCCTTTTGGTGATTCTGAAAACTTCATAGGGTTTTGATAGGCTGAAATGGGTATTTTTTTGCTAACTCCCGGTATTGCATGTTCCAAAAGGTAGCAGTCCTTTTGGAAAAACATAACTTCATCAATTTTTGCCTTAGACAAATAAAAGATACGTGGTGCTTCCTACTCTAAATGAATCAGCGAAGGGAAATGAAGTATGCCAAGCCACTAAACTACTTAGTGGCAAAAAGTGCTCGTGCATAACTACAATAGTATGCCCATTGGAGGACAACTTCTAGCAGTTTTCTGATGGAGGCCAATAGGTGAAGTTCTCCACTAAGGTTTTGGTTCTTCTTTTCTGTGTATGAATAAACTTGACATAGTGCTGCAGCAAACTTCAGCTTTGTAGGAGAAGGTTCAGTGTTTTGTTTATGTCAATGGGTAGGAGAAGGTGTATGAATGCACTGGAGGGTAGCCCAGCTCTGACACTTGGTACCATCTCTACAGCCTGACCTGTACAGGTCCCCATTGACTTTCTCCTCAAAACTAAATGTGCAAACTAGTATTAAACTCTGTGTGTGTTTCTTTTCCTTACATTTTTCTATCTTTATATCCTTTGCAGGAGGACAGGATCCTGCCGCATATCTTTTTTTCCCTTCAGGCCATCTGGCTCTCACGTGTGTAGTCATTCCTCTCCTGTTTGCATTTTTCACAAAGGTCTTCACTGACCCTTTTCTTGGCTTGTGTTTGTTCTTACCAACTTCAGCCTGCTGGAGAAACATAGCATCAAAGCTCTTGTGTTTTTCTAAGGAATACATTTCCATCAGCCCGATGGGCAGCAGCATTGCTTCCCGTCTCTTGTGGAAAGGGAGAGAGTCTTGTCTGGCATTTTCTTGGGGTTAGTTTGCATACTCCTGCAGAGGTCATGTACAAGCCATGCCAGAGGATGCTTCCTATGCCTCCCACAGCTGGCTCCTCATTAAAGGTCCAGGTTTTGGATGTCTGTAACACCCATGTCTGTACATGAAGGTGTTGGGATTTTTTTTCTGTCTCTCAGTGGAAGTTAGCCTAATGCAGTTAAACAGTCTTGGAGGAAATTTCAGTTGAGGCAACTGGGGATGTGTAAAGTTTCTTGTGGGTGGGAGTGCAGGAAAAAGTGGAATTCTGCTCTTGCAGCAGCTTGTTTATACCAAAGCACATGATGACATGCCAATTTTTGATGATTTCTGACCTCTTGACTTTTGTCCTACTTACCTCTTACAAAAAGTATGTTGTTTTCCTAGCACCACCTGAAGGGATCGTAGCATCCTAGAGAGCCAAAACATTAAGATGATGCAAAACTGCTAAATAGAGAATCTGCATTTTGGAAAGGATATTTATTTGTGATATAACAAAGCCTAGATAGATGCTACAACATAAATCTGCCAAGACAGCAAAATACGTACACTGTCCCAAGAAATTTACCATTAAATCCAAGAGATGGAAAGAAGGACATGAGTGAGCTGGGAAGAAGAACAGCATGGGCCCACGGCAATTCTGATCAGTTTAGACAGATGTACAACTATATAGTAGATGCCTGCTTTTACAATTGGGAAGATTTACTTTAGCCTTGATCAAGCATTTGGCTCAACACTGGCTTTGTAGAGACACCTCCAAAGAGTAAATCTTACTCATCTGATTTTGATGTCTACCTTTTTCTGGGTGTGGTGGGCCCTAAAACATTTGCTCACTCCTTCCTTCTCTCCCAGTCGCCCCAAAAAACAGCAAGAAAATGTCCTCTGTATAAAAACCTAATGGTTAGCACAGTTGTTAAGGAAGTGAAAAGCCTGATTTCTGGTCAAAAATGCATCCTGGAAAAAAAAATGCCAGGGGAAATATGTAACATGGACAGCCTCCACAGCCTGTTTGTTTATTCTTATACTTAGAGATTCAAATAATGAGCATGACTGAACTCTCGTGGGATGTCAATTACTGACTCTCTCCCCCATTTATGGCATGCTTTGAGGGAAATTATAATGAACATGCTATTAAACAAAACATGAACCCTCAGGCTATCTGGGCTATGGCAGATCCTCTGCTCCTTCAAGTGTGCATGAGTCTCTCTTCCTGCTCCCCTGTGTGAACCTTCATCCTGATAGGACTTTCCAGCCTTTCCTTGCTCCTAGACCCCAGAGTTGGGATCTCTAGCCACCATGTTAGGGAGGGCAGGAAAAGAACAAGAGGGTAGTGTGGTGCTCTCTGTCCCTCCACATGCACCAAGACCTGGGGCACTGCTGTTCTCCAACCAGGGTGTCATACAAGTAGTTTTGGAGTTTCTTGTTATTATTTTTATTTCTTCCTTTTGTTTCCCCTCCTCCCAGGGGAGTCTGCGTCTGAAGAGAGTTTCAGTGTAAACCTCTGAACGCAGAAATAAACTGTAGTCCATCCTGTGTTTGATAGGAAAAATGAATAGCAATAAAACTTTGCCTGAAGCTGCAGGGGAAAGTGAAGGGGAAGGATTTGCTGCTGCCTGGAGCTGCAGGGAAAGGTGAAGGAGAAGGATTTGCTCCTGCAGATGCCTTAACTAGATTGAGCATGCTGGAGTTTAGGGCCTGGTTTAATATATCTGTAATAAAATAAATGTGTGCTCCATCACCCTCTGTAGTATGTGCACAGTGGCAAACCACTTCAAACAGCTAAAAGTGTAATGGCCCAGAGGCAGGGAAGGAAAAGGAGAAACCAAAGGGAAGGAGGGAACATGGACTGCAGGAGAGAACAGGACTTGGGTTGCATTAAGCGTGTGAGGAGAAACCTATGCCACTTTTCTTTGCATGATGGAGGTGCCTGTTCCCATGAGGTCTGGAGTCACAAATCGGGTTGATGATATTTCCCTTGGGCTCTGCCAACAACTCTCCCTGGACTGTAAACATTTCAAGGTATGATGGTTATTGCCCGTTCAAAGTAACAAAGTAGGGAGGAGAAAGTTCCTACCAAAAAAATCTTTGGTAGCCCTGAAAGGCTGATGGCACCTGCAATCACTTCTCCCCACAAACAGGGTTCCTTTTGCCATAGAAAACAAGTCACATGTTAGGTTTTGCCACAAACCCAAAAGCCCTTTAGCACTTAAGTGGGTAAAACTTTTTCCCCTCCCCAAAGCGCAAGTTCAGCACCATTTAAACTTCTGGAATCACAAAAAGGAAGAGGTGAGCTTTTGAGCAAAAATCCAGTGCACAAAATCCCTGCATCTGTTTGCCTTGGCCTCTGAACTGCAGGCAAAGAGGAGTTCTTGTTTTTAGAACAGTTCAAATGCCAAGCCAGGCAGTTAGAGCACGTGACCTCCTTGGTGTTAGCTTTTTTGTAACCCTCCAAATGCAAGATCATCCATCTGGTCTGATTGGTGCTTTTTTATTTTCTTCTTTAATGTCAAAATATACATTGCTCTGTGCATGTAAATGATAAATACAATTCCAGTACAGTGGGCTTAAGGTTGTCTAGCGTATTTCTTTAATTTTGCAGGGCCAATATGCTTTGCGTACCAAGAGTGGCTTCCTTTAGTCATCCTTTTACAAAAGCTTTTAATATTTCTTTTTTCCTCCACATGAAAAGCCACACATAGTCATGGCTATTATATCACGTAGGATTAACCTAAAGTACAGCACTGAGCTTACAGTGGTTTGGGGTGTTGAGCTTTCTGAAAAGTCAGCTACCTAAGTATTTAAGCGCTTTTCTCATTCATATAATCTAATTGTTATATTCTTTAAGAGTTATTCTCTCTTCCAAATCCTACATCTGATCTTCACTAGGCTGATGTTGTCATAGCATATAGACAGAAACGCATTACTTGTAGACAGGAGGAAGAAGAAAATCACCAATTTCTCAGCAGGGTTCACAGTTTTTTAACCACAGTACAGAGCTGATGTGATCACTAATACTATCTTTTTAGTCAATTTTGCCCCCAATAGCCATGGAAATAAAGAAATATCAGTAAAAGTAAATGTTTCACTCAATTCCTTTCTGACTGCAGCCTGCACTTAAAGGTTTCTTATTTTCTCTGCACTGTGCATACCAGAGGGAGAAGTGGGAAAAAGCCAGGTAGCTCACAGAGGGCAAGGTTCGCCAGAGCTGTGGGAGGGAGGGACAGAGGAGCAGGGTGTCAGACTGAGATAGTGATGACCTGGGCAATTGAGAAGTAATGTAAATTTCAGAGAAAACAAGACCATCTCTTGTGCTCTCCCTGTCTGTCTCCTACCCCTGCTGCTTATGCTGCAGCCTAGAAACCTGAAGTGTATGGGTAGGCACAGGTGGAGGAGCAGCAGGAGAGATGTGGGCAGCAAAGGCAAGGTGGATTCTCTAGGGGTTGAGGAGCAGTCCTCAACTTTCTGCTGCTTTCACCAGCCTCTTTGCAACTCTCTGATGAAAACTGACTTGCCTGAAGCAAAAGGAGCATAGAGACTACGAGGGCTGAGGGAAAAGACTTGGGGAAGGTAGTTGTCATCAATATGGGAAATAGGCAGGAGGCAGTTTGGAACATTAAGCTTTGAGAAAGGAGAGCAACTTTTAGAAAATGGGTGGAGAAGTTAAAAAACAGAATTGACAAAGTGTACGGGTGGGTTGTGGAGGAGATATTACACAGGATTAGTGTTTCCTAGATGTGCAATGCCCTAACTGGAGCGTCAGGTTCAACAGGCTGCACTACTACTAAAAATAAATAAATAAATAAATAAATAAATAAAAGATAATCTGAATTGAAGGTGGTGATAAAAATGTCTCCTGCTCTTTTTGCGAAATCCTTGACTTTGAGGGAACTTGGTAGGAAGCAGCCAAAACCGTTAGTTGTTCTTTATTTTGTTTCTATCACCCAAATAGAAAAAAAAAATCCCCAGAATTTTATTCATTCCCCTAAAAAAGAGAGTTATAGGTACTTATTGTTAGATCCTGGGTGACTGAAAAGACTATTGAATCTGAAACTCAGGCTTTTTGTCACTTTTCAAAATATACACAATTATAAACTTTTATAAAATATTTGTTAATCTATGAAGATTAATTTAACCACAGGGCTGTTTGCTTTAGTGTCTAATCATTATCATCTTGATTTCCAGATAAATTCTTTACAGAGACTCCCACTGAATGGAGTTACATGCACAAACCTGGGTTTGCCCTGCACAGTCATGAGCTGTCACCTCCATGGTGCCACTGAGGCTGTTCCTTAGAAACTGATGACTGGGAGCTAACATTAATGAAGATCATTTTAGAGTATTGAGCCATGTCTCAACTTTCTTAATTCCAAAGGAGATTGGGCGTATGAGAAGAATTATTGCTGCTAGGAGCAGGATTGAAAGGGAAGTAGTGTATTAAATATATACTTATATGCTTCATAAAATACTTAATAGAATATATACTTATTAAAGTATATAGTGGAAGAGGATAGTCTTACCTGGAAGTTAGGTAGGAGTAGAAATCTTGGTTGTCCTTCAAACCACTGCAAAAGAGAAAGTCTCATCTCAAAGGAGGTGGGTTAAACAGAGCTATTGCCCAGATTTGCCCCACACTGTGGGGCACTTATTTGAGTGTTTCTATGCAGGAGGGGAAGTGTGGGAGACCTCTGAAGGATAATCCAGACCTTATGTTAACTTTTGAGCAGTTTAGTCTAAGGCTAGAATTACTCTCTGGAGGACCCCTCTTGTTTCATCAACTTTTGAAGAAGTGTTAAATTAATTAGGTGTGCCTAACTTGGTTGGGTAAATGATGGGATTTCCCTTTTATTGAAATGGTGCAATCAATGCATGTTGTGGCTGCTGAACAGTTTCTGGTTTTACAAGTCCCTCTCAGAACCTTGACCCTGTGTGATGCCTCTGTGTCAGAAGCCTTCCGGAGCTCTTGGCTCTCCTCAGTTCTCTTGCTGGTGATGGTTTTCTTTTCTGAGTGGTTTCACTCCAGGGGAAATTAATAATTCTCACTAAAGTTCTTTTTAGGTTTCAAATGAAAGGATGTTAGTGTGAGAAGTGTTAGCAAAATCCCGCTCACCAGGGTTATATCTCTACTGCTGTCAGAGCATTCCTCTGAACAGCAACGCTTACCTGTGCTGTTCAACACAGCTGGAAACAACAAGGTAAATATTGCATAAGGATGAATGTCAATATGTTATAGAGGCATTTTTAAAAGTATCTGCTCTATTAGTATAGGTTATTTAAACAAGATGGTTTTCCTCTGAAGCCTGAAATCAGCATAAAAAAAGTGTTAATTATTTTAAATTTTGTTTGCTTTTTTTTTTTTTTTTTGGTATGTGTGTAACTCCAATCATGTTTCTGCTTTTTAGGGCTGGAATGTAATCATAAAAGTTAACACAGCTCTTCAGATTGTTCTTCTTTCTGTAAGCATGGCTTCATAATGGAGATTTAGTGGGCTGTAAACAGGATGTCGTATGGTGCTCTCTGTCAAAAATTAATGATAGCAATGAAGATTAAATTATTCTTCCGTGAAAATACAGCACATACGCAGGGAGATGTTTGCAAGCAGGCTTAAAATAGTCCGTTCCCTGAGGACAGCCTGGGAGTTTATTGGCTTCTCCCTGTTCCTGGTGAGAGTCTGGGTCTGCCACAAAGGGGAGCTGTGTTTAATTCCTGCAAAACCCTGGGACACAAAGGGACGCTTTTGTTTCTCTGCCTTCCAGGTGGAAGCTGTAGGCTGTGGTGCCTGGATAATCTGATACTTGTCTACCTGTGATGTGCTCCCGTCGTTCCAATTTGCACGGCTGCCTCCATTCACTGCCCTTCGTTGTCAGAGTTCAGAGTGTGTCAGTCTGTGAGGATTCATTGTGAATCTGACTGTGAATGTTGAGGGGGGTGGAGGGAGAGGGAGAAAGAGAGGGAAAAGGGATTTTCCACAAATGGAAACTAAAAACTGTTGGTATGCCTGTATGGAAAAGGCTTCCACTCTATCATCTGCTCCTGATTTTTTTCCTCTAGATGCAGCACGAACATGTCAGTGGGAGAAGAAAATATTATGTTTCCTAAGACAGGTTTGTCTTGATGCTGGCTAGTGTGGATAGCCTGATGTGCCAAGCAAAGCTGTTTCCTGTGAGACATGGTTTTCTGTAGTACAGCTCTCAGGAAGCCTGTGGGGCTGCTTTCTATTTCAGTTTTTGGCGGTAGATGGCTGTCTGCCTCTGCAGAGCCTCAGCCCAGGCCAGAGTATTCCCCAAGCTCCCTGCTCCTACACTCCCCAAACCTGTTTTCCATATTACTGCTCAGTAAAGATGTAAATATTAAGCAGAAGATTTCACACCTTCCACAAGGGCACAGCTTTCTCAGTGAATTCATTCCTGGTGCTGGGGAGAAAATTAGGAAACTACATCTTGGAGGGAAGACGTCATTGTGACCTTTCATTCCCTTGTGGAAGAACTACTACTAATATTTCAGCTCAATGATCTTTGTCTTCTCACAGCCTCAGCAATTACTGGTTAGGATTCTGAAAAGCATCAGGTTAGGGGATTTTTACATTTTTGAATGTGTTCTTATTTTCTTAGTCTTGTGAGCTGCCTTGATTTTCTTTTTTTTATTCCCCCCATCATATCCTGTGTGTCTTCTTGTGTGAATCCCCTTGTGAGTAGATCTTTGTAGCTGTATAATCCTTTGAGCAGCCTAGTCTTGGGAAAACATATCTTTCCCCCTTGTTTTTGAAGCCTGTTGTCTAAGAAGACAATGTGTTTGTGTATGCTTAGAATGTGTGAGCTGATAGAAGTGAAAGCGGGGGGTGGAATAAGGTGACTACAGTGCTGAGTCCATCCCCTCACACAGGGAACACAGTTCTTTGTGGCAGAAAGCAGCTCATTTCAAACAGGTACTGTGCTGGACCCTTGACACACAAACTGAGTCACACATGACATTTTAACTCCTTTGAAGCTCAAAGTGAATAGCAATAGCAAAGCAAAAGTGTATCTGATATGTAAAGATTGACTATTCCTGTCTCTTCACAAAGGTCTCTGCTCCTTCAACTGCTTGCGTATTTCATGGGGAAAATTACTACCCTGATAGAGTTAGTCTTTTAGTGAGCAGTGAGTATTGTTGCTGTTGCTCAGGACTTAGCTAAATTAATTAATAATTAAGCTAACATAAATTACTCTGTAACTTTAACCCAACCAGTGTGCAGGTATGTCGTTCTATTTTGACTAATTATTTAGAGATTATCAGCATTGGCTCCTGTTTTGGGGCAAAGATGAGTTTTTCTTCCATAGGCAAGGGAACCTGGCAGGGCTTCTCAGGTTTGTCTTTCAAATGTGCACTCTGTACCTAGGTAGATACGTGGCATTTTTGATGTTGTTCTTCTTTGATACTGGAAATGGTGTCTTTAATGAGATCTTTTATTCTTGAGAAAGTAGTAGATTTTTGCTTATATGCTAACACATGAACCTTGGCTCTTCCATTTGTACTGGGGAAAACCAGTAACTGGGATGTAGCCACCTAGCATGGGTTGTCTAGAAGACAGAGTGAGAACAAAATAACCACCTGTACCTCTGTGACCATTGGCCAATACACTGTGTACTCCTGTGCTATGTGATTGGCAGCTGCCCGCACCCATTTTCATCCTCCTGCACATATGCACTTCCACATTTTCCTCTTCTGAGCATTCTATTGAAATTTCTGCCATGGTTCCAAAATAGGTATTTTGCATCTCTGGATTCAGCACAGTAGGACTGATTATATCCTGTAAGCTGTGTAACCATTTCTGTCTCTGTGAATGCAGGTAAGGTCTAAAACACCTTCGCAATAAAATCCTCTCCACTCTGGCATGGGTTAGGGATTTGCCACCTGCTCTATACATCCAAGCAATTTGCAGATGCTTTCATTGCCCAGGGGTGAGTATCTGTGGGCATGGAACGGAGACCAGACTTGTGGGCAGCCCATGGAGAGAAACTGGCAGTGTGCTCCAAGTGGCAGAGTGAGGTGATGAAGTCTGCCATGAGTTTCCACAAGGCTGCATCTGAACGTTGCCTTGGTCTGGTGTGGGAAAAGAGAAGATCAAAGCTGTGATTTGTGGATCACACCTACAATCCAGGCCCTCTGTTTGCACATGTGGTATATCTTACTTGAAAAAAAAAGCTTCTGTAGAGTGATGCCTGTGTGACTGTGGGAGGTCCTTTTGCTTTTAGTTCCATTCACTGTTACGTGCTTGTCCAAGCATCACTTTACCATAATTGCCTACTTCTCAGTAGGATGGACTGTTTGAATAATGTGGTGGCTCTTCTTGTAATGTCTGTCTCTATCTGCACTTAATACAAGTTGCCTCAGGTTTTCAAATAAACTATATTCTTCTAGGACATCAGTGAAACAGAATCCTAACTACTACTTCAACCTGACCTGAAATTAGTTGCTCGTAATGTAACAACTGCGATTGCAACAGAAGCAGTTCTGGAGAGACCACAGTCCTTCACCCACATGTGGTAAAAGAGAGGCAAAATCAGTCAAGAGTGAAAGGCCTTCATTAAATTTCTGTTAAAATAAGTAAATAAATAAAGTGCTCTGTAATGGTAGCAATGAATATAAATAAGGAATAAGGTTGTCTAACTGTGGAGACTCTGCCCACACATGACAAGAATGAGTCTTGAAATTACTGAGGGGGGTTGTGTATATTTTTGGAATTTTTCAGCTATTATCCTGTGTATTTCAAATAAGCCAGAAAAAATGTGGATGGTTATCCACATACAGCATTCAACTTTTGTCTTCTATTTTATCTTTCTAGCCACATGAGTAAGCTAGTGAACATCAGAGGCCATCTCAATCCTAGGAGAAAGTAGTTGAGAGGAGATATTATCTTTGTCCACTGAGTTATCTCAGAGGAAAAGACCATGAATAATTTTACAAGTTTCTAATACAATGGACTGCAAGGTCATATACAGTGGAAAATATCTTGTTGCTCCTCTATATTTTCAAATTTTTCATTTCAAATTCTTACTTCAATAAAAATCAGAATATCTTTTGCCCTAATCCACTCTCTTTCCCCCGTTCACTGAAGGAATCTTTTTCTGGGTTCCTTTGTTCAGTGATGTAAATCTAGTAAATAAATTCAATACCATGTATTCAGCTGCAGTGTAGAAAGGCTAATACAGCTGGGACATCAGACTTAATAACCTCTACTCTTTGTGTCTGTGGTGGTCTCAGAAAGTACAAAGGGAGATAAATATATCTCTTCTCATCAGTACAGGCTATATTTAGAATATTTCATGTGATGCAAATTTCCATTGTTAAATCATTCCAGAAAAAAACAACACAGCAAAAACAACAAAGGCCCTTACAAGTTCTCAATCCCTGAAACATTGATGGAAAATCATGGTGTCCTACAGTAGTCTGTGGGTCAATGTGTCTTTCAAGAAATTAGAGGTACCTTTGTGCAGCATTTGCAAGGCTACTGTGAACGTCAATGAGGGCTCTCTTTCACGACTGAATTGCTCTTGAACCTCAATGAATCTGATATAATAGGCAGATCTATGTATACTGCAGCACAGGCTGTCAAAGGAACTAGCAAATATGTGCTGTTGTAACAGAAAGGGGATAGCAGAAAATGCCAGAGGGAAACAGACCATAAGAATGGTGTCTTGAACATAACTAGCTAGTCTTGCTTGGTTCATTTCTCATGTTATATGGAAGAAATGAAAGCTCTGAGTTTTTTGTTGTTTGTGGGTTTCTGTTTGTTTGTTTTTTGTTTGTTTGGGGTTTTTTTTAAGAAAATTAACTCATAAAAGGGGCATCTCCTTGTAGTGGACACTCTCCTTCTCTTTATTCTGGAGCTGGTAGACAGCATGGCTGGTGTGTTTGTGTCCTTTTTCTTTCCAATGCTGCAGTTTCATTCACCCTCTCTTCTCCTACAAAACCCTAGATAAAATGTGATTGATTACCTGCTTGGATCTACAAAAATTTATCTCATTCAAAATGTTAATTTGGACCTATTCATGATCAGGTGAGAGAGTACAATTTAAAAGGCTTATTTAAAAGCCTCTATCCATTCCTAAGCTCTTTATTAGCATTAAAGAACTTTATTAAACTTGAATTTTTTTCCCCAAGCATCATAGTGTCACATCATGTCAGGCCCATAAGACACATCATGGGTGCTGTGACAAGGACAGTCATCTGAAACACGTGTTCATACTTGTATAAAGTCCAGTGAGGACATAATGTTGTAGTTCACCATGGACCTTATTCAAGAACACAGAATTCTATGTCACTGTTAGTCCTGAATGAGTTTCTGTTGAAGTTCAACTCAGAGAAGAGAAACAGAGTGACAAAAAAAATCTCACTAGTGAAACACACATCACCCTAACAGCTATATGAATGGCTTTGATTTATTTAGGAATAAGACTTTTCTTTACCACTAACTCATTAGTATACAGAAAATAAGCCTGAAAAAGCTGGGTCCATTACACATTCCTTTGAGGGACCAGAGTGTTTCACTTCACAGGTTAAGGTTTCGATTCCTGATTGTTCAATGTTTCCTTCAAAAGGTGAGTCTAAATGCAGTTCATATTCTGGACTGCATTTATGTTTGGTGATTGGATTGAGTCCCATAAATATTATGCACAAACAGTAAAGAGAATGTTACCTTCTAAACTGACTGTAAGAGTGATTGTATTGGTTGGTATGAAAGAGTTAAATATATTTTAAACATCTGAATTTGGACAAATTAATCCCACCCTCATGATGTGATTGCCAATCATTATAATAACATCCAGATTTTTGTGGACTGGAAAGCTCTTTACAGAGGAGGTCGGTATTGTTAGCCCTGATTAAGCTGAGGAACCCAGGGCAGACCAAAGGAACTGGCCCAGCATCACTCAACCAGTGATGGAAGTGACAAGAACAAAGTCCAGATCCCCTTCATCCCAACCCAATGCACTTTACATAGGCCATTAAACATCATTATCTTCATTTTGTGAAGGGCAAAACTGACCCTAGGCAGAATAGAAAGGCATGGAACTTGTGTCCTAGCTGGCATCCCAAACTTGGGTCTCTCACCTGGGACATCACCTTCCCAGCTCAGAGACTCTGGACATTCTTCCTTTCCTTCTATTGTTATTCCTCCTGATTTCTACGCTGTTCTGGCATCCGTGGGGAGGAAAAAAAAAAAAAGGGGAAAATGAACAACCTTTGGTTTTCTTTTTTGCATTCCAACCAGACCACTATGCTAAGCTGAACGTTTCTGAATTGAAGCAAATCCAACTGCAGTGGCCTTGCCATAGGCACACCCTAATTAGCAGCAAAAATTTCCATATGTTCCACCCTTCACACAAGCATGACTGTTCTGTGACCCAAACACTCTTATTTTTCTCGCGTAGGAGAGTTTTCACATGGCAGGCAACTTTGACTTGTATCATTGCCTACATCTGTTTACCTTTCAGGTGATTTATCTTCTTTTTCTGTCAAGCCTCTGTGGCTACTTTCAAAGACATTTGCTTTCTTCACCAAGTATTTTTAACTCCACCACCTGTCTTCTCTTTCTTTATCTCACAGTCAAGTTACGGTGCTGAATGTCACAACATGGCAATTATTTAGATGGTGACAGACTGGCATCATAAAGCAGAATTATGATGACTTCACTGACTAATCAAGCAGCAGCAGATAAATTGTGGGTAGAGAAAGTTCTTTTTTAAGAAAGCATGAGTATCTTCAAAACAACAGGAGTAAAATTGTTAAAGTCAAATTGCTAGTTGCATAAAGAAGCCTTTATATCTTTGTCCTAGTGAGCAAAGCCTGCCAGTGATGAACAGTAGATCTTTGGGAAACATTCAAATTCCAAAACCTCCTGTAGTGTTTATTTGTAGTTTAGACTTATGTACGTGAATTTCTTCTTTTTTAACTGAATAGAGATGGGTCTTGAAGTCTCACACGAGCTTTCCATTGCTGCCATTATAAATATTGGTGTTCTACTGTATATATATGTGGCAAGAGGTGTACATGGGATTTTACAGATTAATTGAATGATGAGTCTGCCTCCAGCTGCCCTGAACCATCTAAACAAAGAAAGTAAAACTTGGGTTTAGCTGGAAATAAACTCTCCTGTGGTAGCTCCTTACTTTGAACTTCATGCAGGTAGTTCATGAGTTTTATTATTTACTCTGGGTTATTAGCCAGTTTCTCAAAATACTCATGCTCTTTTTTAAGGCTTGTCAAATTTCAGGCAACTAATGATTTTTGAATCCTACTCTTACTGGAATTGATTATTTCCTTTTTTCTGCATTTCTCTACAGAAGTCATCTCTAGGCATTTATTATGGCTTCACCAGGGCAAACAAAGTATGGAGATGGATCAAGCCATGTGCTCCAGAGCACTGGAGATAAGACTGCAAGCACAGGTGGGAGCAAGCAGTAGGACCAGTGGAGGTGGTGGAGAGCCAAAAAAGAGCAAAGCAAAGTCATCAGACTAAATAAAGGAAGTTTTGAAAGGTTGTAAGGCAGTTAAATTCAATGGAAACTTTCTTTTGATCAAAGCACCACATGCCTCACTCTAGGGTGGGAACAGGCTGGGACAGGTGTGGTGGAAGCTTGGTAGAAGTCTTTCTCCACCTTTTTTTCATGCAAGCATCGTACATTGGGACAGCCTCTGAGATACACAAACTTATGACAAGATATGGACTGTACAATATGAAAAAGAAATAGTGAACAGGAAAGAATAAGACCTGATAATATTGTTTTTGTAAATATATGAACATGCAGTGAACAAATCACACCACAGCAGAGGATTCTTGTAACTGGACTTCTGCAGAAATTCATCACTTCTATAGCCCTTGTATTCCAGACCAATAATAGCTGTTCCTGCCTTGGAGAAAATTGCTATGATATATTTATTCCCCCTTCCAGGTTCTAGTGATAGCTGTGTCTTATGTGTTTTGGGGGATGGCATTTTTTAATACTGTATTGTATCATTTTGGAGTCAGTTGGAAATGTTGTGGACATCCAAGCCAGACTGCTCTTTTTTAATGGGGATATTTTGTCTGTACAAAGGATCTACCTTAGCTATGGAGCCATCAGGATTTAATGGGATGTTTCATGGGACTCAAGTCAGCCCTTTGCAACAGGGATGAATTTCACTCTGATCCTGTTTTTGTTAAACACTATGCAAATACAACATTCAACATTTTTCTCCACCTGGCTCTGTACCACCTATCTTTATTTTTCACTAACTCCCCAAAGCCCTAATTTGCAGTGCTAGTATGAAAAATCTGACAGGAACATATGACAGCTCTGGCCAATCTCTCCCCTTAGATGTAAGAAAGACAGTTAATAACCTTTTTAGAAGGATGAGACAGAAAGCCTGTATATATCATCTCTCTGTATTAATAGGCTACATATGTGTCCTATTCACACCAGCTGTCTAGGGAGAACACAGGTTTCTGATGTTGCTGTAGGTTGCTACTTTCACAGTGCAGCTGAAGAAAATATTGATGCCATCTTAGCCAGTTAGGTCAATCAGTCATCTAAAATACATCCATGCCCATGGCATTGAGGCATCCCAGCTAACAGGAACACACCCTCTAAAATCATCAGAATTCAGATTTTAAAAAGGGGAGTATAGAGAAATTTTTCATATTGCTGTTGCTCTTAATTTTCTGTGTGTTTGGAAGGAAAACCCGATTTTTACTATTTAAAATAGTTATGAATTACAGAGTTTTTCTTAAAACTTAAATTTACCACAGGTGTTCTTAAAACTTAAATTTACCACAGGTGTTTCATAGGTATATCCTACGGCATTTTAATGGACTATGTATTCAGTGACTAATCCTAAAAGACCTTTGTAAGACTGCAAACCTGTACAGGGCTTTGTGTGCATTGGCCAATGGAAAGGCAGATCCTTGTGAATGTATATCCAGAGACACTGGATACTAGTCACTCCATGATAGAAATAAGGTAAGATGTCTGCCTCTCAGCCTCCCTAGGGTAATGCAATAATCAGAGACAACATAGACACAGCACAAAGGTTTACCATCAGACTCTGAACTGCTGCAACTGAGGTGGGACAGGAGTATGTGCTATGTTCCCATCAAATTCCTCTGTCTTTTTTTCCTTCCAAGGATCTGACAAGTAGTTCCACACGGTGAAAAAAAGCGAAAAACCAAAGTTCAAGTTCAAATTTAGTTGGATATTCAAAAATATTAGTTTGTAGATGAGGATGGAAACACTCCCCAAAGAGAGTTCAAAATTCTTTGGCAGCATGGCTTGGCCCAGGGCTGTCGATACCTCAGATCAACAGAAATCAGTCCGAAGGGTTGTATCTGCAAGTGCTTGCTGTCTGCAGACTGACCAGCCCACAGCCCACAGGTTTGGTGCCAGTCTACCAAGGGCTCAGCTGCCATGCCAGGGGGTCACAGCGTACAAATCAGTTTGCGGGTTTCCACAAGCAAAGAGAGAGACAACGACGTGCAGTCTGTTATGCTGTCTCTATATCTGTGGCATCAACAAATGCTTTATAATTATAACAGTTATTTGATCCCCCAATTTAATTCTGTTATAAGAATCTGTTTATTATGCGGCTGCCTGGTTTCTGAGGGCAGTGCAACAAAAGCCTTGGCATGGCCAGAGGCTGTGTGTTTGTCAGTAATTTGCGAGGCTCGCCTACTGAGGGCTAATTTTGGTAGGGTGTGAGAGAACAGTCATCAGACAGTATCTTTGTGAAGTGAGAATCATCAGCGATGCGAGTGTGTCCACGGTGAGAGCGCCGGTGATGGCTGGAAAGAAGGGAACAAAGGGAGGCAGGAATGTGCGTCCTAATCTGAGGGAGCAGGGAAACTGCTAGCCTGCCCATTCATTGCATGCAATGTAGGCAGGAACAGAAGGGAGATTTTCAATCCAACTCAGCTGTCTCCTCCTGGTGCTGGAGGCTGGTTGCCATGGATATCTGCTGATTGGAGGGCACCAGCAGCGCTGCGGCCGCGGGGACTGTCTGGGGTGAAGGATGAGGTGGAGGATGCCCATAGGTGGGCTGGGCAGCAGCAGGGATGTTTACAGTGGCACAGAAACTGCAGCAATTTTGGAATGGAATGAGGCCTTTCCAAGAGTGCAGCACCCCCCACCACGGCAGCACTGATGGTGTGACTCTAGGGGTACTGAGCCTTGGGGTGAATTAGCTGTGCCTTAAGAGCTCAGAGAGTTATTTTTGAGCCATACCTTTACCATTTTCTGTGTGTGTGTGTGTGTGTGTGTACATGCACAAAATTTGGCTTTGAAGCCCCAGGGTCTGCTCTGTAGCCATGAGGCAGGTGCAGAGCTGGCATTGTCAATCAAATTGGCATTGCAGGACGGTGTCTCTGCATGCGTGTGTGTGTGCAGTGCCATTCTGGAGGTTATGGTGTGTGAGGGGATTCTGTTGGTTATTCTGTTGGCTTTTTCTATCTCTTAAAGAAAGAAGCCAGTAATATGACTTTATTTTTGTGAGCCCGGCTGCTGATTTCAACATTGTATTTGGGTAGACAGAAGTATTTCTTGTATGAGGGAAAATGCTGTGATTGTCTGAACCTGTGCATTTCTTGCTCTGCTGCTCACGTGCTGCAGTCTCAATCCTCTCCTGTTTTACTGTTGCTCAGAAATGGTAAATGCCCATGTGAAGAATAACAAACTGCAGTTATTCTTTTGTTGTGCTGAATGAGCAAGAATGAACTCCAGGTATGCTCTTCTGCAACACTGTTTAATAATATGTGACTAATATTTTTTTACAGCCCTGGTCTTTTCAAGCTCTGTCCTGTGCTCATTGGGTCAGCCACTGCCACAGCAGTTTAATTCAAGCCTCTCAGTTTGAGCTCCATCCCATCAGGAACCTATAAAAATAGGAAGGAATTTACATGCAATATATAAAACATGTAGATTTGAACTTGTGATTGTCTCTTCCACTAAGTAAGTCCCAATTAAGTGCCATTAAAGGCTGTATTTTCTGGGAGTAGAAACCACCCTGAGACATGGAGGTGAGGTCTGAGGAGACAGCGTTGGCCTTAGCTGACTTGTGACTCATTTAGATGTGATGTACTGGTGATAAACTAGTCTTGCTGAGGACACGGGATGGATTTATTTTCATTAAATGAAAAGAAATACATACATCATTGATTCTTTATACACTGTGCATGGAAGCACATCAATGAAAATTTATTTCCAGGGGTATGCTTATCTCTCGGCAATGCTCCTGCTTCAAGATGCTTAGGAGCTAAGGAGTGATCTGGTGGACATGAATATGCTTAACCTTAGAAACATGAGTAATAGCCACATTCAAGTGTCATAGAAATCAAGCATTTGCAGGATCAAGGCTTTAAAGGGTGCAATCTTGTAGAAACACTCTACACATTCTGCTTTGATGAATAGAAGTATTTGAAGATGGCAATATTTTATTCCTAAGGACATTTTATGATATAAAACACTAGGACAGCTATTATGTAAAATACTGAAGGCAGCAAATTCCCAGAGAATATTGTTATGATTGTTTTCTACACAGGTGATTATGGATACTGGCAGATTTTCACTGGAAGACTTTGAGCTAATCACAGAATGATTATCAAGTTACGTTAATGTGTACCCACAATTTGGTAAGTGCAACATGTGTCCTAAATGTCACAAGACAAATTAATCTCTAATGTAATACTATTAATTGGTAAGGTTGTGTGAATTATTAGTCCATTATGTATCACTATAAATCTATTCTAGCAATCAACAGATTTTCTTGATTATAGGAATAAAAGGAGGCAACAATCATGTTTCCAAACTCCTTTCATGGTCTTAGTAATAGGGTTAGTACTGAATCCTGGCTTTCTGTATTTAAGAAGAAAGGATTCTGTACAAAGGTCAAGAAAGAGGGAGATAATCTATCTAATATCCTGATTTCCTAAAACTAAGGATACCAAAGCTATCAAAAATTCAAACCCAGAAGTAACTAAAACCAGATTCCACTGAATGTGGAGTGGGAAATTATATATATTTTGAAAGAGTGACATATTTATTTTAATGTAACAGAAAAATGGAAAAGCAGATAACAGATGCAGGAAAACTGGCTTACACTATAATTTACTAAAATAAGCTTGTCAGTATTTTGGAAAATAGTCTTAATCTGGTCTTCAGACACTTGTCTGTAGGAAAATGACGTATTCATCATGACTTTTTACTTCTCTGTAACTTACTTTCCAAATTGGTCCACAGCATCTTGTCCTGCTGCTTTGCTCATCCCTGTGTCATTATCCTGCCTATCTTTGCCATATTCTAGCTCTTTGTTCTGTCCATCTGCCTTTTGCAGTATTATTTCTTACTACCCACAGGCCAGCATACACAAAACAGTTCTGCAGTTATTTAAGCATTTTATATAATTCTTAATCTGCAAGGAAATTTAATATGAAGTGTGGACAAAATGGAAATAAAACCATGCTAATCTCTTTGGCATTCTTCGTCAGCTGAAGTGGACGTTTAACTCATAAGCAGTACTGTCCTTTCTCAAGTGCAAGGACAAGCTAATGAGCCAAAGAAGCAAATCATTTAGGTCTTCTTTGCAGAAGCACCGTTTAAGAAGCATAACATTCCTTGTCCAAGAGAATAGACTTACCTAATAGAGAAATCAAGGGAGACAGTGCTAGCTGACAAGTAATCCTTCAGTCTACAAAAGTTGTAGAATGATCAAAACACTGAAATCGTATAGGTCTTTCTTTATATTTTGACTGGATAATGTGGAAAGCTGTAGAGAGCAACTGAACAGACTAGAGAACAGACTCTGGCAGTGCACTGTCCTGCCATACCTGTAGAGCCAACTTTTGGAGTAAAGAAAGTATTCAATCATTAGTTGCGTGCTGAAACAACCATGAGTGTCATCTGGGATGATTTTTGATATGAAGATCAGTCAGCATCATTCTGAATTCAGAGTGCTGGCTCATTGCACTAGAGAGGTAATTCCTCTTGACCTTGATGAAGGGGAAAATTTTCCCTCTAGCCCAGTGCCGTTACATAGGCATGACATTGAAGGCAGCAAAGGTGCAGATAAACAACAGTAGCTGTGTAATGGTTGGAAGTGCCCAGAAGGGCTCTTTCCTCAATTCTGGTCTTCATAATGAGGCTAGTTTTGACGGGATAAGTCCTGTGCTTCGTTAAGGAAATGTGGCTGGTACAAATTTTACGGTAGACAATGTCAGCACTACATAATAGTAGTATTTTCCTACTTTCTCATTGCATTTCACAGTGGCACGCTGTTGCATGCTATGATGTGAACAATGTGACACTGTGGTGCGAGTATCTGCAAAATCATGCAGGGATGTGTCTCACAAAACAACTACACAGAAGTCATTGCCTTACTAGAGACTTTCACACGAAAGCTGCAGTTTTAATAAAATGAACATTCACATGCATAATTAAGCAGCTACATGGTATTGTGTGTCACACCCATTTGATGACCAAGATGAAGTGCAATGATTTTCAAAAGTAGTAAGGGAAATATAAGCAGTAATAATATAATGATGGAACAAGACAGAACTGGCATTAGTCTTTGTCAGAATAAGGGAATGTCTTTGTAGATCCACAAACAATATGATCTTAGTAATTTCAGAACTTGAAAACAGATGTACAGTGTGTTCTCTCCAGATTTGATTTTCAGCTCAACTGCCAGAGACATTACAAACAATGAGAAAGTGGGTGGGAGGGGAAAGAAATGAAGAAAACCCCCTATCTCCAAATGTCTTGCTGTGGCAGTATGTTTTCAAAAGCTACATTGGTAACCACTCAGTACTCAGAGATATTCTCAATTAAAACAAAACAAAACAAAACAAAGATCATTCCTTGTAGCTTAACTGCTTTAATACCACAAGCTGTGTAGAATATATAAGAAATTAAAGCAGAAGGAGGAATTTGGAACTAATTTTATGTCCAGCTTTAGGGAATCCTTTGCCATAAACAATAAATCAGGGCTCTATTTGCCAAGACAAATTCGCAGTTTCTTATGGGGTAGCTTTTCAGGACTTGCTATTGCTACTGATCACTGCTAAATAACTGACCCCTGGTAGGAATGGCCCATGGTAGGCTTTAAACTGGTGAAGAATGACATTCTAAGTGCATGGGTGGTGTAGAGCAGTCTATTACTTGCATCACTGAAGTGACAGAAGCGATGGAGAAAGAAAGACATGACAGCAGATTGGGTTCCAGCATCTCTGTGCTAGTACAACCACACACTCCACGCCTGCTCCTTGACCCACACTATAATCTCAGAAAACCTGAAGGATGGAAAGCTGGGGAAATGTCTGAAAATGTCTTGCATACATACAGACACAGATGATGCTGTTTGAACTGACCAACAGTGCTCAGGAGAAGGAGTCAATGTAATGAGGACATTTTACCTCTGCACAAATCCTACTTTTTACTTACTCAGAAGCTTGTGGGAAGAGGTAGGCGAATGTGTGCTTCAGTTTGCAAGGAGGATGTTAGCAAACAGCACAGGCCTACGCCCTTTTGAGTCTGAAAATTAATTTCCCATGGGTTACCATCAACTTCCTTGTGGATCAAGATATTGCTGGATTCCTGATTCTCTTCTCTTTGGCTGCCAATGCAACACACCGAGTGCTGACAGTGAGCTGTATTAATGTGATATTCATTTGATATTCAATGAATAAACCCTGAAAGCTGGGCAGAAGTGTTGCAGCCATGTGTGCCTCTCTTTCCATAGTTTTTTTCTCAATATCATTTTAAAGCAGTTCTTGGTCTGATTGGGAGAGATGTCCACCCACATGCTTGCGTGACTTAGACTATTAGCATTTATTAGCACTCTCTAACACAAGTCTAGCCTACCAAACATAATAATTCAGCATTTGTTGGGCTAGTCTAAAGCTACAGTTCATGTCTAGTAATGTTTTCCTTTCTGTGTCTCATTTCAGTTTTGTTTCTTTTGTTTTTATATCATTTTGGTTTTAATATCAGTCAGGGAGTGTGAGGCAATTGAAAAGCACTTGGAGCTTTATGATTTTGTCTAGCATTTTTCTTTAAATAATGCAGCCCTGTGTCCAAGGAATGGATAGATGTGTAGAGCCATAAAAATGAAAAACTTGATTACCTAGTATTTATAGCCTCTCACTTCTCTATATAATACTGTGTTAAGTTTTCCTCCAGTGTGTGCATCTGCGTCCCTGACAGGCACTTTGGCAAAACTTTTATTTGCCTTAACTTCCCAGTCTTCAGCTGTTACAAAAAGGAACATTCTCCTTCACTCCACCACCTTGAACATGACACCCATGTAAAGAATTGTAAAATAATTTACATCAGAGTTAAAAGAATACCTCTTACCTCTTCTGGTCTGTCATGCTAGCTAAGTATTTTCCCAAAGAATTTTCAGTTCAATTTTAAGCATTAGAAACTTCAAATATGGTTGAAACATGCCACTGATTTCTGGACTAGCCCTAACTATACGGAAATATATAGTCACCTGCTTGTGATGGCAACCAGGTTTAATATAAATAGCCTCATTGTCATCAGCACAAGGAGTATCAAGTATCTCTGTCTTGCCAGGAGACCTGTGCCTGTGAAGGTAGTTCTCAGCTGTGCTTAAGACATATGGAGAGTGCTAATAACAACTAAGCAAGGATTTTCTTCTATGAACTCCAAGCCAACCTCAGCAATTGTACTTCAGAATCATGTTACTACAGCAGTAGGTGATCTATTGCCAACTACCTAACTACAAAGAAAGCTTGCTGCAGCTCGGAAGTGCCCACTAGAGACCAGTGCTTCCCTGCAGCACTTCATCTCTTTTAAACAAGGGATAAATACATTTCTTTAAGTTCTTGCTCACGGATCCTTTTCTTTTAATAATTCTCCCAGTGGGAAGTGGCTCCTGCTAAAAACATGGTCTGGGGATTCAGGTCCCAGAATACTTCTATTCTCCAAGATGTGGTGAAAATTGTAGACAGCCCTGCAGGAGTTCTGGTGCATCTGAGCTGTAGCTCATGTTCCTTCTGCTCCTTTCACTGTCAGTTACTTCCAGCATAGCCCACCCTGGCTCAAGGGGTGACAGAACAAGGAGGCACTACCTCTTGCTAATGTGCTTCAGAGCCAGAGATGCATAGGAAGATATTTTCCTGCTAGTTTAGGTCCCTTTGACTAGAGACCTGTCAGCCCAGTGAAAGAGGATGGACTGGATGGGGAGAATCAGGACTAGCTGTTCAGCAGCCACTTGGGTCAGCTCAGCAGTATTCCAAAATGACACCACGAATTTGGTCTGAATCACTTTCCTTGTCTGATTCATTGCTTGGCCACACAGATGTTTGTGCTGCTCAGGGGAGCCAGCATGGCTGTGGGAATCAGAGACTCAGGGCATGGAGAGTAGGACAGAAAGGGGACAGGGTGAGTGCCCTAGCAATGCTGGTGGTCGCAGCCTGTGAAACTGCAGGCGACTCAGCTACTGGAGAGACTCTGAGCTCACAGGGGCACCAGAGCTTCAACTTGGTTATTTAAACCATTGTTAGGGCTTAAATGAAGTGACAAGAGCTCCCACAGCTTTGACTGCACCAAAATCTTGTCCCTGCCAGCACATCCCACCACTCAGCACCACCAGTGTCTCTGCTGAGCACTTCCACCCGGGGACACAGAAGCAGCACTATGGTGGGAATAATCCTTTGGTGGATGCGGGCAGGGAGCTGAGGAGATTTCTTGGAGGGCATAAATATGTACCATGAGGAGGTAAGGATGATGGTCAAGAGTTTCAGCTCATTGTGAGAGAGTCTTCTAAGAGCTATAGAAATAAGGGGGCAGAGGCATTTCTCCTGGAAAAGAGAGAATTG
>JAWWTY010000001.1:67945607-68032172 GCA_035222235.1 Margarornis squamiger | reverse complement strand
AGCTCATTGTGAGAGAGTCTTCTAAGAGCTATAGAAATAAGGGGGCAGAGGCATTTCTCCTGGAAAAGAGAGAATTGCGAAAACCCCCTTATTATGGCAGCTTACCCTTTTCCCTCCTACTGCTAGAATCCCTCAACCCTCAAGTCCCCGGGCACTGGAGTTTGCATCCCTGCTGGAAGCCCTGCCCCCTTCTGCAGGAGCCCAGTCTGGCTACGTCCTGGTCCAGCACTGGCACTGACCCACCAGCTGTGCTCTGTCCAGGTGCAGGTTTGCACCCTAAATGCTCCAATACATGAACAAACCCTTGAAGGGCTGTTTGTGAGATGATGGAGATGAAACAGCAGCCTAAAGCTGAGTACCAGTGTCAGCTGGATGGAGTCTGGAAGATAAAAATGGAGAGGTTTTTTTAAAGTCTTCATGGCCTAAGAAATGCTAGAAATGTTCATTCCAGCTAGAAATGTGTTTTCACTCACGTCCATAGAAGTAAGGAATTGGAGCTCATGATAAATATAGGCAAAACAAAGGACACAGTGGAAAACAATGGTACTTATTTTTAGCTTCTTGAACTAGGATGTGTGATAGCATCTTGTACTGCTCTGAGTATTCATATAATATTTGGGGGTTTCCTGCCTATTATAACATGAGGAGGTCTAATTCAGTGTGTTCTATGGCCCAAAATATGCTTTTGCTATGAGAAGTAGTAGTATAAATAGCACTAGAGTGATACAGGGTTTTGTCTCATTAGTTTTCAAGTTTCATTTCAAAACAAATGTGTTGGCTTGGGTTTCCCAGCTGCCAAAATCTCAGCTGAGATTCAAAAGATAGACTGTACTTTATTATTTGCATATCAGTACTGATTTTTTTTTTTTTTTCCAAATTTATGACAGGCAAATTTTTCCACTGGTTACATTTATCCAACCTGATCCTCTTAAGGTGATTCTTACAGTAAAGACGAAATGGAGGTATTTTGTCAGTGGATTTTCAAACACTTTAAAAATTAGGATAGTTAGGAAAATAAGGAATGAAGATATAACAAGACTTGTTTCACAGGAAGTGAGCAGGTGAGTAGAAGAGGTTTTTCTTGTGTCCTAACTTGGTACTGTCACAACTACACAATACTACCAAATGTTATTAAAAAAAAAAAAAAAAGATGGCAAATTAAAAACAGGTTTGAATCTTTCCCCTTCTGATAAATTCTCTACAGAAGGAAAAAAAAAAAAAAAAAAAAAAGCTGTTCCAGAGAGTTCCAGGGGGAAAAAACTGTTTCTACAGAATCAGCAGATTTGCTAACACCTTTTTTTCTAAAACACCTTTGCAGAATAGAGCCCAATTTCATCAAAGCAAAAATTAAATACAAAATGATATGCCAGAAGATGCATTTAGCAGTTCTTGCTCACTTCATGTTCTAGTTAGTTTTGTATCTATCTGCCTTGTTTCAACTAATTAAAAAAAAAAAAAAATTCTATCAGTGTGCACATAAGAGTTGACCCTAGTTTATTTTGGTTTAGAAACAGTTTAGTTTAAGTGATGCGATCCTGAACTGCTGAACACCCTGAGAAATAATCACTCTCACTGTTTCTTGAAAGGCAAAAATGACCCAATTTCTTTCATTTTTTCATGTCCTCTTTGTTCCCCCCTCCCTTCTGTTAAATGTGTATCCCCAAGCATGAAAAAAAGCATTTTTGGCAAGAATTTTAATAGCTGTCACTACCAGTTCTGGCATTAACATCTAATTTCAAAGGCTTCTCTGTTTCCCTATCAGTGTCTGAGCATGGAGTCGAAGCAGCTGCCTCCTTCTTCAGTACCACTGGAGAGAGACTATACAGCATTCCTGGACTGTGTCTACGTGGACCAGAGCAGACAGATCTGGCTTGTTCTGTTTAGATTTAGGCACAGTCCTACCTCCAGCCTAGGAGCTGTATGTCCCATGGTGTAAAACCTATGCTGTATGCTTACACATGCAGTACTAAACCATCTATAGTGCTTTGGGATCACAGCCAGTACTTTCTGTGTGTTGGTGCTGCATTGAAACAATATAGCTATACTATTAAATTTATTAATGCAATGAGGAAAAGAACATACTGAGACTGGCTGTACCTATGTTGCTTCCCCAAAAGCTATGGCTGGGCAGTGAGCTAAAGCCTGTTTATTTTTCGCCTTTTTCATTCCCTGACTCTTGTATGCCTACACGCTTTGCCGCTCAGTAGGTTCCTGTTTGAGCTGGTGCAAAGGTGTAGCCGAAGTCTTCATTTTATCATGTGAACACAGGATTGGATGGGAAATCTGAATGAGCCTTGGACCTTTGCTTTAAATGCACTGCAGATGTAGCTACTGAGACAAAAAATGTCAGTCTCTGTGACCTAAACCAAACTACCCCAAGGAAAATTGACAAAAATGATTGCTAGAAAGTTGTGCTAAAGAATGTAAGCTTATAACTTATGCTGAACATTAGGTGTCTTCCAATGTGTAGATCAATTGTAGTGTGAAAGAAGATAAAATAAGATTATTTGTCTGTCAAAAGGCATAACCTACTAGGAAGAATTTGATGAATAAAAATTGTAATGTTCTGCCTTAGTGTGTATTCAAGCTTAAACCAGTAGGACTACCCCTCTGGAATATATTTCATGGAGACATATTCTAGGTTTGACACATTTGCCAAAACCATTTTGCTCTTTAGGATCCTGTGATCAACTGCTTTTGGTTTTAACATTACTCATGACAACAGGAGAAAAATGACACTCTAACCTTTTGTTCTGAAGCTTTACGAAACAAAGCCTTAGCAAAGTACAGTCATTAAAACAGTGATTCTAAGGATCACTTTACTTCAATTGAAAATTTATTATACAAATAATATTTGAGTCAAATTCAATTTACCTTCTTTTCCTTCCCTACTCCTACAGTTTTTCCAGCATTAGGCTTTCTGTTATCTTATTACACCATGCTTAAAACTTTATCACTCTACTGTGTGAGCTAAAATATAACAGATATGCTCACATAGAGAGAATGAATAGAATGATAAAAACCAAAGTTTTCTGCATGAAACATTTAAAATGCAACCCTTTTTATTTTTTAAAGCTAGTTTGGATCAAAAGAAGTCCTAAACCCATATTTTAATGTGCCTGTATATATGATAGATTTGAATTCATTAAATGAGATGTAAATTGTCTCTTCCCTGTGTTCTCTGTTATCTCCAAATTTCTGTGTAATAATATTAAGACTAATCTCCCAAAACTGAAACAAGAGTGGTACATATTTAGGCACACATATTTATATGCAATTTGAGAAGCTCAGGTTACACATACTGTACTACTCTTCACTGCTTCACCTCACTTTAGACAGTGTCAATACATTTGTCTTCAGTATTTGTAGACTGACTAGTACTATGTGTCACTCAGGTAGAGGAGACAGATGCTTCCAGGTTTACCAATCTCAGCTATACATCAGCCATGAAATCCTCACCACTGTCTCTTCCTCTATACTTCTGAGTAGCTTCAGTCTGTAATCTGCCATTACAACTGAAACAAAATTAATGGGCTTACCACAAGCACATTTTGTCCATCCATCTAAATATAGACATATATTGACTCAGGCTAGGCAAAATGCAGCTTTTGATCAGCAGTTGATTTCTATTTGCACTCTCCATAATGCTAAAATAGGAAGTTTATCCTTCTGGAAAGGGTAATTACTTGGCCCTCCTGTGGACTTCAGAGAGCTACAGCACCATTGCATAAAAAAAACTTTGTAGTTACAGAACCGTTGTGTAGAAAACTGAACAATAAAATTTCACTAAAATTATTTAAATTACTAAAATTGAGAATCTGAAACTTAAAAAAAAAAACAGTTATCTTTTTTATATTCGATTACTCTCCATTACAAAATTTTCCGCAGGACAAGTAGAGGCTATCAGTACAATGTGGGTTATGTACTTATGTGGGTTATGTAATTAGGTGAACTTCAGTATTTTTGGTTTCTCTTAGTTCACTCCAGACTTGAGGCTGAGGGCTATCAAATGGACAGGAATTATGAATGTGACTTGGATTTATATGAGCTCAAGGCAATGGGACAGGTGAGACATAGTATAAAAAGTCACGTATCTGAGATGGTTCCTGAACCAGTGATTCATCAGTCTTCATCACATGGTTAAACCACTGGATTAACCATTAGATTAACCATTAATCTATGTTTCATTATCCTACAAGCAGAAATACCAACACACTTAACAGAAAGGCAAATTTTAAGTATTTTGATATTAAGTGAAATTCTTCTAAACCATAAGGTTTAGAACTTTTAGAATTTGTTTTTTTAGACCATGACTGAGTACCAGCACTTTAACCCTTGTCATTGGGATTCAACTTGCTACATATTGATAGAAATTGGGAGAAACTTTGCTAGTGCTAAAAAACCTATGATACTATAAACTGCTCTAAGATCAGACATCAACCTCGTGGGACTGGGGTGGTGGTGAGTGCTTTTGACAGACTATTCAATAGGTTGCCCAGGTCATCTGAGATTATATACGGACAATTGAACTGGTTGAATCTAGATGTGAGAAGAAAACTTCACAGATTTCAGCTCTGTTTGTGTAGGTTGAAAGCAATTCTCTAGGGTGCATCCACTACTTAAAATTGCTCAGCTGTGAGTCTGAATGAAGGCTGGAGAAACAAAAAGCTGCCTATGTAGACTAACCACTTGGCTCCATGCCCTCTTCAGTGTTTACCGAGGCTGCAGTCTGTTTTAGCAAAAGAAATCAAAGAATAAATATGCTCTAAGGTCTAAAGATTCTCTCAACTATGTAAAATCCAAAATAGGGGCTGGGAAGGGCAGCTGCTCATTTGCATTCCTGGCATCCGTTCCTAACGACTGGAAGAAACTGTAGGAAATACTGATTTTGAGATGCATTAATGTTTAAAGGAAAACCACGGCTAACAGAACAACACTTTTTCCCCCCTTCATTTTTACACTTTCTGTGCTCTTTAGACACATAACTGAGATGCCCTCATACCCTACATTCTTTATACAGTGTGTGTATTTGTTTTTGTTACTATGCTGAGATCTCCAGAGACTCTCTTCTAGGTTGAGCTCTGCTCTCCCACTTGTCCCGCCCCAGCTTCCTTGAGGTGTCTCTCCTGCAAGGCTGGATCTTCCTTTGGCCCTGGGATTTCCTCTTTCAGACACAGGTGACTTGCACTAGATGTTGCTCTCTCATTTTATTCCCTAATTTATGATGACTATTCCTCTCTCCTTATTTTCTTCAAATTGCAAAAAAAAAAGTAATTTATAAAGTTTTCCTTGCAGTAAAACATACCTCTTGAGCATTATACCACAGTAATTTTTGTTTTCAGACTCGCAACACTTAGGAACAAATCTGAGCTGTAAGCAGCAGCACTTGGAGACCCATTTGTGTTTACTAGAGGGAGTTTGTTCCAGGGAACTGAGGATGGAACTGGAAGTATGAGCTGTTAAACTTTCTCCATCTCTGCCTGTGATGATTTCTAAGTGTATTTTGCCCTAACAGAATTTGCTAATGTTTGTAGTATCTTGCTCATAATTATCATGACTTCCATTCAGATGGGTAGAAGATAATGGTACAGAGCTCATTTTTTGGACTGATCCCTTGTTAGATCCCTGAAAAAAATGGAAAGATGAACAGCCTTTTGCCTGTGTTGGCAAAAGAGAGCCTGTGCCACACTTACACCAATGGCTTTTCTCCAACAGTTGGTCCACAGCACAAAGTACAAACTCCCTGTATGCCTCGGTAGGTCAACAAGGTGGAAATTCCTATTCTCTGCTACTTTAGCAGAAAGTGAGAACCTGGTCTTGTATTAAGAAAATTTTAGTCCTGTTTCCCATACTGAGGTGTTATTGAGACCTAATGAAAATTTCAGAGGAAAACTGTGCTTTTATTTTCCTTGACATTTGTGCACTTGTTGTCAGCATCTAAACCTGCATAGACTAGGTATTTGAGTTATCACCTGATGCAGCTCTGCTTACATATCGCTTTCCTGTATTGTTTTAATTGTGGCTTCTTTTAGGCCCTATTTCCTCCAGCAGACTTCTGTCTCTAGTAGGAAGGCCAAGAAGGTGAAATCCCATCTCACTTGAAGTTAATGGGAAAACAATCATTGACTTTAGCAGGGCCATAGTTTCAGCACCTAACACCATAAAGCAGCTTTTGGTACAATTGATTTCCTAAATTGCTTTTGCTGAATATATGAATTATTCTAAAGTTTGCCAGTGTTTTTTGTTTAGAGAGTACCCACAGTGGCTTCCAGGTTCTTTTTTCTTTTCTCTGTAAGAAAGAAATTATTGTAATTTAACAAATTAATTTAAGGGTTTACCTGAAATCTGTCTGAACTCATAATGGCACATAATCACCAGTACTAAGATTCCATAGGATTCTCCCCACAATAACAGTGGAAATTTCACAATCATAAAACCCCACCCCAGGCCCCAAAAGCACAGCATAAAACAGTCTTCTTCAGTAGAAATATGTTTGACTCAGGGAGTTCAGTCAAAACAAAGCTAAAAATTCTTATGGACTGCTCCATGCATCAGGACCAATCCTGAACCTGAGGCTTTATTTTGAAGCTTCGTTGAACTGGAATTGAATCAGGACAAACTTAGCATCAGATGGCCCCAAATCAGAACTCAGAATCTTTTGCTGATATGATTTCCTCCATGAAAACCAGATAAATGCACCTAAAGTTATTTTATCAACAACACCTCAAGATGGAGATGCTGTGGTTAGTGGGAATACAGAAAGGTGATTTATGGTTAGAGGGAGGATAGAGAAAATTAAGACTTCTTTAGAATAAGAGTACATGAGACCATTTTTACATGGAGACTTCTGTATGAATTGTCACGACGCTTCCCTGGAGGCGACTTATCACAGCTGAGTCATCTGTGTAAGGAAAAGAAACACTACCTCAACTCACAGGATTTGATTCTTTCCTTATCTTGTTTAACACCCAGCTTGTAGCCTGCAGTGTTGGATGTGCACATCTTCAGCACCTGGTGTGGGTGGTCACTCTGCACATTGTTAGCAAAGCATTCTGCTGATTCTGGTGGAGCCATGAGCACCAATAGTCCAGTCTCTTACAGCACCTGGGCAGTCACTGAAGGTGGTCAAATATTTGAGGCATTAATACCTACAAGTTCAGTCTCTCTAAAGAAGGCAAAACACTAAAAAGCCAAAAAGGCGCATTTGGAAGAAAGAGAAAAACAAAGGTGGATACCAGAGTTTTTGTGTAACTCAGGGCAATATTGCAATACGTGATCCTGCGTATTACAGAGGATACTATTATCCTCTGTAGTATATAATTCATCTAAGTATCAAGAGCACATGGTTAAGCATCTGTAGTTTCTATGTGGAATAAATACTCATCTCATATTAATCAGTAGGAAAAGCAGCATGACAAAGTCAGAAGAAAATAGGTTTGACAAACAAGGCCAATAAAAGTTTTACCTGTATATCACCCAGAGTAGAATAAATACTGCTGTTTAGCTCTGTACAGTCAAAGAAAGAATCAGAAAACAAACCGAGGAACCACCGAAAATCAATTAACATCTTGACTGAAAGCACTAATAGAGTAAACATAGATTTTTTTTTCTGAATCAAAAAGCACACAAAGGAGAAACATCTCACCTGCTGTCCACAAAGCTGTCTAGACATGAGTTGCAATCTTGCTGCTAGTAAGTGCATATATCCAAGCTACTTCAGGTAGAAACCCACAATTTTGTAAGAAACCATCAGATTAAATTACAATGCAGTTTATCAACAGACATTCTCTGTGTATCTTTGATTATATTTATTTTGGGCTTATTCTGCTGAGCTGAATCCCATTAATTAGTATTAGGGAAAATATCTATTTATTTGATTTGTAATAGGAGTAATTTTTATTTGAGTTCCAGCTTCTCAATTACCGTTGAATCTTTATTCAGTGAAACCTATTAGAAGCACAGAAAGAGACCTTCTTCCTGCCCGACAGTGCATTCTAGCTTTGTCTCAATTACAGTGTGATGTACAGCACAGGTATGCACAGACAGGGTGGTATATGCCAATTGATTTGATGGCTTACATATGTTAGAGACAAGGTTTTATAACGTCATGCTTTCAGTTGAAGACCAGCTTTCTAGAAAGCAGGCTGGAAGTAAACTGTGCTCTAAGCCAAGCTACACGAGATTTCATGTGAACAGGTTAGAAGTTTGTGCCAGATCTACAGTTGCTAGTTGGTTTATGCACCTTGTTTGTAGGCTATTAGGAGAGGACATAAGTTTATAAGACCCGTGGCTGAGCTATACACAGTAGTCTTTGGAAGATATGATGCAGTTATTCTTGAAAGAATCAAATAAGATGAAACTAACTGAACTTCAGTTTATTTTAATTCTTCTGGTCTTACTTCATAGTGTGTAAAACAAGGTAAAAAAAGGCAGTTGCGGGGAGCTCATCACCCACACTCAGGTCTGGCAATCAGCCAAGCATTTCCATGGGATTATTGAGTAGGGTAGAAATTGTGTTTCCTGAAGCCCTAGTGAAGGACTCCTGTGACTAAGAGAGCATTTGCATGGGGGATTGGTGTAGCCCTTAAAACCATCCCCGGACCTGTACTTCTGCAAGCCTAGCCTTGGCAGCAGCCCATTTGAGGGTATGGGGCTTCCATGATTAGAGGTGGCACATCCAGCTCTTGAAATAGCTCTAATGTAGGCTACTAAAGTGCAAGATGTTTATACTCTGGGGGAGATTTATGATGATGTGTTGTGTTTGCAATTTATGAGTTTTTCTTCTTTTTTCTCCTCTCCCCCTCTTCCCCCCGCCACTGGCTACATTTTAAATCATTGATGTGATTCTCAGTCATTATTGTGCCAGGATATAAATCACTCACCTCCCAACAGCTATTCATGCGTCTGAAGCAAAGTTCTTTCTGTGTGGTAATTTGAAAGGCAATGAGGGAAAACTGGTACAGATCAATAATGTAGGATTTTTGGGGTGTTCAGCACAGAAAATAGAATGAAGGATATTCTTTGAGGATAAAACATCTGTTACAACCCATTACAAATAGAAGGGCTGGGATTTAATGGTAAGTCTGGCACATGGCACTGTTATTGTCCTAACCAAATAAAGAATATGTGTTTACAAGGAATACATTAATGCTTGATGAGGCATGGATAGCACCATAACACATTAGTTGCTTCGTCTATTTATGAGCTGAACAGTGACTTTTCTACATTTTGTAGAAAAGTCTATCTCTCATTAAAACCCTTGTGATGAGGAATTTTCTAGTCACAAACACCAATGACACTAAAGAAGACAGAGCTACAGTCTGCCCATAAGGAAATGTGCCATCTGAAAGAAAGTTCTTATCGCTGTGCTTCAAACTTTTTACTTTCCCCCCACAGGACTGAGGTGAGCAGACATAAATTTGACCTTCCCCAGAGAACCAAGCAGAGCAGCAGCGCTATCTCCTAAGCTGAAGTAGTGACCTTTTCTCTCTCTCAACCCCATGATTTGTCCCCTTGCAACCCAAGCATGATATCCCTACTACTACCACCACTGCCCTGGTTAAAACCAACCAAATTCTTCCTGGTTCCCTTCCACAAGAGATGGCCCCTGAGACACCTCCTTGAAGCACTACAGGAAATGGCAGTGTGGTTTATGGGATGCTTTTAGAAGAAACAACCCACATTCAGAAGATTTGTGTTGAGGTTATTTCTGCTTTTAGAGTATAATGTTATTTAGTATTTAAAAAGAGCTAAGGAGAAAGCTTTCTTGCTTGTGACTACATTTCTTAAATGCTCTATAAGGGAACATTGGATTGCACCTCCACCTGACCTGCAAAGAAGAGTCCTTTATGAAATTTCTTCTATTTATTCTGGGTTTTGGAGGTGCAGGACTGTGGAGGTGTTAGTAGAAAAAGACGGATTTAAAAAAGAATAATTTTGGCAGCTTTGTGCTGTGCAACCTCTCAGCTTTCTGCTTCCACACAGTCTAGTTTTTTTTTCAGGTGGAAGCATATTATTGTAACCCTTTTCTTACTCTAAGAAATGGGTCTCCTAAGCTGGCATGGCATGTAGTTTCTAGAATACTGTTGAAAAAGGGATACAAAATATTTCACTTGACACTTCATATTGCCCCTGATTGCCAGCTTGAAAATTGCAATAGCAGTGACAAAAGCTGAAAGACCCGTTCTGCTGGCCTGATTCATAGGAAAACAATATATTTTTGTTCAAGCTGTCACAGCAAAATCCCCTTGAAAGGTTACTCAACATGACTGGTTTGCAGAGTCAGGTCCTCTTTGAATAAAAGATTTTAACTTTCAGAAGAACTCAAGAAGTATGTTTTCATCATTATAGCAAAAATAGATGCCAATGGAGAAAAGATTAATTTTCCCATCTCTTGTTGAATCCTTGAACATTTTTATATGATTCAGTACACTTTATGAGCTGCATTTCCAGGGATGCTGGCAGAAAACAGGGTAATCGCTCTTTCACCATCATGTCAGTCTTATTTTAACTGGCCTCCTCTGACTTTTGGGAAAATGAGGAGCAATAGAAGCCATCAACCAACTCAGTTTGTCTATACCTCTGCCTGGTTACCCAACGTCACCAGCCCACCTGCTTTATCAGCTTTACAGCGCTCATGGGCCCCATCAAATTATTCTGGGAGGGAGGAGCAGGTCAAAGCGTGGAATAACTTTGTCCTCTGAGTGGAGGAGGTGAGAGTCCTGGCAGCTCAGCCAGCAGAACTAGCCATTTTCAAATCTGCAGCCTGCTGTGTTTTCTGCTGGTGGCTGTCTGGATTGTAAACTGAGAGTAAAACCCTGCCCCTTCCTTTGCCTCCCCTCCTGCACCTGGTATATTTTACATGTTTTTATAGGATGGTGAGGTAAAATATATGATAATTTTTTTTAGGTTGTCCAAGCCAGACTCTGCCATTCAGCTCATCCCAATGGAATGCTGCATACATATACTCTGTGCACAAGTGTATCTCATGTCCTCTGGAAGTGATGCAGGTGCACAAATATAAATCTCCAGTGCCCTCTTAAGTACATTTTACAATCAGGCTCTCCCCAGAGGAGTTGGTAGAAAGGAACTTAAAAGCTCTTTTCCATTTCAGAGTGGTTGCTGGGTTATCCTTCCGTCCATGTTCAGATACCTTACAGCAAAATAATTTTACCATTGTTCAAACAAATATACATTTTGAGTCTTAAACAGTGCTGTTTGGGTCAGTCTAGAAATCTCTCCTCCTGCCTCTAATCATGACGTGTGAGGGATGTTGAAGAAAAGGGTAACAGGACGAGGATGTGGACAGAGTGACCTTGAATTTGCTATACTTTTCAGCTCACAGAAATCAGCTGCTTTGAGAATTTGGAGATGAGAATTGCATGTAGATGATTATACAGAGGTGTCACCTATTTGATATACACTCAGTCAATCACTTTCTAAACCCTTTTTCCTGTGCTGACTCTCACCACAGGCTGTCAGTGAATACCATGATGCTATTCTATGTTGTATAAAAAAGGATTTCCTTCTGCTTGCTTTTAAAATTGCTCTGGATAAATTCACTGGGAACTCTAGTTCTTATATTATGAGAAATAATAAGTCTCAAGACCTATTTAATCTGTTCCATAGTACCCAGCATTTTGCAGACCTTTGTCATATGTTTCTCTCCAAGGTAAAGAGTTATAATCTACCAGGGTCATCCTTAATATGGAAGCCACTGATGACCCATCCCTATTGCCCTGCTCCTTACCTTTCATAGTTCTGTTAGAATGATTTGGAAATGGGGGGATGAGAGTGATTGCACTATAAAATTACACAGTAACATAATGATGTCTTTCTGTTGTCTTCTCTTTTAGACCACTGTGGAATGTTGCAATGCAGACTGTGAGTCTGAGCAGACTTCCTTAGTACTGGGTATCCAGCCAAACAGGTTTCAATGACTTTAGTTTTCTAGTAACTATTTAAATGATGCTAGCTTTTCTGCAAAGAATAGAACCTGATTTTTTTTGAAAATGTTCTTTAGCTTATACCTAAAATATAGCACCAAGAAAAGAAAGAAATAAAAAGGTTTAGGTCTATTTTAATTGTGATTTTTAGTTTTCTTGTGCAATGGAGCTTGAATTTGCAGGCTGAATGACTTGCACTGTGTTAAATTTTATACCTTCAGCTGTTCCAGAACCAAATATTACTCATCCCAGGACTCAGGAAAGTGTAATTTTATGGAAGAAAGCCCACATTTGAAGAGGGAGCTGGAAAACTTGTTCTTAAACCATTTTTTGAAAGCTGAGTAGAGTTTGAAACATTAAGAGGTAATCCCAGGGAAGATGGATTAGTGACCAGAATTCAAGAAAAGCAGTCAGATGTGAATAATAAATTACATTTGTTCAAGGCTCTGTGGTCTCTCACATGGGCACTTATATGGTACATATAAAACTATACATATGAAGTATAGTTTCCAGATCCTTTCTTCTTTACTATTTAATAGGCAGAATTAATGTCATGTTTTGTCTACCTGAGCACATCTATACATCGCAGGACAGCTCCAAGTGTCATGGACAATTTGTATTGTAGTATTTATAGCCAATATGCAAAACATTAACACAATGGCCATCGACCCTGACTGGGCCTGTGAGCACCAGTGCTGAGCCAGTAACCACACTGCTAGTGACATCATACTGGGCTCTGCCAGTCAGTCTGGGCAGCAGCACAGCAGATCAATGTTTTACTTTTTGAATTGTTTGTTGTCAGGAGCAACCTCACAGGGCACTGCTGCCTGCAGGCTGGCGTGGGGACCAGGAGTCAGGGAGCTATAATCTTTGTGCCTATAAATAATGAGGTGTGTGCCTGTCCACTGACAAAGATCATATTCACAGAATATGTTTTTCCTTCCTTTTCCATGCCACCAAGGTCTTGCTGACCGTATATGATCCAGCTATTTCAGGTGGCTGGATTCTGGGCTCCTGCTGCTTAGAAAGAGTATTAGGCAACAGATCTGCACCTGGGATGTCCACTTTCAGAATCCAGAGATAAGACATCAGTCCTAAATCTAGAGTTTGAAAATATATAGGGTTTGAAAATACATAGAACTTTAAAATTGGATGCAATGTAGCAGCAATACAAACAAATCAACTTGAAATTTTTTTTCCTGTGAAAATTACTGGCACTTTCAATAAACAATTTAGATTGTTTATTTTGATGATCTTAATAATTTTAAATTAAATTTTCCCAAGGAAATGATAATTTATGTGCCTGAAGTTCCCAAAGGTTTTGGGTAAGAGAAAGATATTTTTACAAGGTTTTTCAAAGAAAATTGAGAACAATACAACATCTGGTCCTGTTTTCTGACCAGCACGAATCCATGCGTTTGGGGGGCACTGGTGGGCTCTTTGAGAACACCCCACATACCTTCTGTTTTCTTCTATGTAGGATTAGGACTATATTGTTTGATACTATGTAAACTCTACCCTTGTAGCAGGTGCCCTTTCTTTATGTATCCTTGTAGTGAATTCAGGCAAACAGGGACTATTTTTAATGAAAATGTTCTTGCAAATAAAGGTCTGGCTGGAAAAAAGTCACTATTTAATAGGTTTTGTGCACATTGGATCAACATATTAAAAATTACTTTCTTCAAGCTCTCCATCTCCAGTGTTTTAGGAAGTGAAGGATTACTTCAGAGTTTCCATCCCCATCTGATATATGAAAGGGCACCACAGACTCTTGTCCTCATTGCAGATCTGGAAGAAGATGGCTACAGCAATGTAGACATATATGGATTGAAATATATCTCTGGGTTGACTTTTGTGTGGATTGAGAAACCTTGCAGATTAAACAGAAGCTCTTTTAATCATCTGGAGTATAAAAACCAAACACATAATCTGGAAATACTGGGCAGAAAAATAGTGCAAAAATATGCTTGTCACTTTGAGAACAGGATGTAATAAAAATATCTATACTACAAAAATGGCCCAAAGCTAGGCCTTTCCCATTCCCTTATAAAACCACAATCAGCTGGGTGATGGAGAGAAGAGGGGTGAAATGGGGAGAGTAGGTATATGAAAAGATTGATCCTGTTTTTAAATTCATGGAACTTAAACCCCATGAAGGATGAATTACTTGGGGACACTACAAATTTTAACTGTCAGTCTCTCCTGCTAAACAGGCTGAAGCTGGTTGATTGCAAAATGAATGTAAGTAAACTAAAAATTAGTAACTGTATTGAAATGTGTAAGACTATTACGTGTAGCTTATATACACCTTATATATTGCTAATTGTGTAGCTCAGACTCAGAGATGTGAACGTCTTCCAGATTTGTGGCTAACTTATGTGAATAAATTTCTTCTTAGCAATATAAATCATAAACCAGATTAGCTAGGAACAACAGATGCCAACTAGTGGGCAAGCCCTTGGGTAAAGGTGGTCTTTCCTTTTAGTCCAGCTATACACAAATCACACTCTAATTTAAAAAAAATGAGGGATTACAGGGTAGATCACTATGATTTCATTAATTGATAGGGAGAACAGTTCTTTATAAATTTCTCTAAAACAAGGACTGATGAAAAAATCTGCAGATTATATTTATCCTAAGTTCCTGCAGATATTTCTGTTTACCTTAGATGAAGATAGACCCCTGTGATTTCTGTGACTGTGTTATTATAGGGCTCATCACTGAATACACCATGACTCTTTGTAAGACTTTGATGTTTAGCATTAAGTATCCTAATATTTTGGCTGTTCTGTTTCTCTGTTTCCCTTACCTCTAGACAGGACTAAAATATGCCAGATTAAAAATTGCAAAGACAAAAATAAGGGATGCAGTACTGACAAAGGACGAGAATTAGTTTTGTTTTTCCAGTTTCTTTACTGAATATCTGTCTCCCCGAATTCTATGAAATGTTAATAATGCCAAAAGTCTTGCTGTGATAACTTGATTCGAAATCTCTCTATATTTTGGCTCTAGCTGTGATCTGAAGCTCTGAACTCTTAGATTAGTAAAATCCAGAGGTGGAGTGCATGTGGAGATAACATCTGTTTGTCACCAATGTAGTTTTTTAGAGTAATCTCTCATGCATGGAGCTGAGTGGGACTGCATTTTACTACATCTCTTGCTGTGATTGCTGATCATGTAGACATACCTCAAGCTAAATTTAAATGTCCCATTTGTGTAGAGTTATCAGCAAAGCAGAAGAAATTTGGTGTTCAGCACAGACTGAACCACCTGAATGTTTTTCTCAGTGACTGGGTGAATTTTGCTGTCAGACAGAGCCAGCTTAAAAAGTGGTTGAACAAGTCTACACGCTACATCTGCACAACTAAATTAGACATGGCCTTTGCTGTTCTAAGGTGTGGTGGCCATCTGACAGAGAGAAGGATCCTAATAATGGGGGCTGCATTTGTGCACAGCAGTTGCCCTCAGATTACATTCTGAGTTATGCCTGGAAATTGTCTGAGAGTACTTTGGCTGACCTGGGCTAAATCCACACAAAGACTTCTTCAACAATTTAGCACTGTAGGTGGCTGAGCTGAAGTGCCCAGGAATACAGCCATCCCAGACACAACATCCAAGTTCAGCCACCATTATCAACTGGTCAGTCTTCTTGTGTTAGCAAGAACAGAACCTTGTCCTCTTGAAAACTAAATAGCTGTAAAGTGACAAGAAAATAACCCAGATGCATCCTCATCTGAGTGCAGCAAGGTCACACATAGAGTTTGGTGTTTTCAGGCCTGTTATTAGGGCCATGAAAGATGTGGGTTTGTGTGTTAATTTCCCCACTCTTTGGCAAAGCACAGAACAGTGACTGCTTGGTGATATGCTGTAGTTAAGGCTGGTCTAGACTTAGTACTTGGTGAACCAAGTCAGCTTGATACATGCTAAATCTGAAGGCTTGCTTCACTGAAAACCAATTGCTGCTGTATATTTTCTTTCCATTCTGACTTTATTCTCTTTCCCATAATTTTCTTTCCCCCACAAATGGCCTTTGAACTCCTCCCAACACCACACATCCCAGACCCATAATCTCCCATCACACATAAAAAAATAATTTCTCTGCTGCAGCAGGTGACACAGGACATTCTCACTTTTGCTAAGATGATGCCTGGCTTTAGAGCTTTAATCTCTTCTTTGCTGGTCTTGCTTTAGTTTATGATCTCTGTCATGTTTTCCAGTATAGATGCAAATGACATCTTTATAGTGTCAGCCAAAACAAGCCAATTTCCTTCCAAAGAACTGGCACACTACTTCTCTTGGAATCTGGCATAGATTTGATGGAAACTCTTAAAGAAATCATAATTAATATAGTTCTGTAGTCATATAGGAGGGAAGAGTAACCCTTGATTGGTGGAGACAGGAAGAGGAAACAGCCCAGTAAACACAGGTTGTGGAGTTGGGACTAGTACGTTTTGCACACGAAAAACTGTAGAATTGGTCTTTGTCTACAGACTCATTAGTCCTGTGTTTGCTTTACAGCTCTGAGTCAAACAAGAAACATCCCTCAGGTTCCATCACTCTCCCCATGCCTACTGTCTTGCTTCCATTTAGCAAGAGTGACCTTCTCTGTCCTCATGTGTTGTGCTTCCAGCTTTTCTGATTCCTTGTCCATAGCAAGTGCTGAATTAAATTAAAAACAAAACAGCAGCGTACGCTAAACTGCACCCTATAGGATTACAACCATGTGTCCTATAACTACAATAAAATACTACTGTGATAAATCTTTAAGTAGGGGTCAATATAGCAATAATACAGTGGAAACTGATAATTTAATGTAACAACCGATTTATTACACCATTATCTTGTCCTTAGCTTTGTCTTAGGGCAGTTTACTAAGTGAATATTTCTTAACTACTTAAATAAACTCTTTCATGGTGGAAATACTTAAATAAGAGCCTGTAAGTTATTGACAGGTGTAAGATTGTTCCTTCAGTCTAACAGAAAATTAAAGCCTGTAGTGCAAAAGAAAAACACATATAATTTGACTATTTTCAGTCACTATGGTATTAAAGACAACATGAAAATGCATGAAGGTAAATTCAAGGAGTTAATAATAGGCTATAATAATGGATATTTAAAAATTTCACCTTTGGGAGATGAATCATTTTTATTTACCTGCAGCAATTAGGAAGTTAGTAGGACTGGCAAAATCCTGGCAGACAATTCCTTTGGCCAGCAACATGTGTCACGGCATTCCTGCTTCTGATTGTATAACTAGAGACAGGTTGCAGGACGATAGTGGATGGCCATGTCAAGAGTGAGAAGAACTTGAAGGCTTTATGAAAGCAGGTAGTGACTGTGGTAGCAGTGCGCAGGACACAGAGACTCAGCAGTTGCTGTCCCTCTTCATGGTCAGGAGGCATCAGTCTCCGACTTTCCCCCTCCCCAGACAGAGGGCATCCCTTCACTCATACTCAGCCTATCATTGTCACTGATTACGGAGTACTTCAAAATGTTCTTTGGCTGAAGAGGTGTTGGCTATCCCATAGTCTAGACTGGGCCTAGACCTCAGGTTAAATTATTCTGCATTGAGATGTGCCTACCAAGACACCTATTTGTTTGCTCCAGAGTGGAGTCTTGGTGAACTAAGGTCTTTGTAATAGAAACAGGACTTAGTGTCAAACAGTGGACTGACTGTAAGGATACAGCTTTAAGAACATATATGGAAGGGAATCAGATGTGTTTATGACATTTTCTGACACAGAAGCCAGCTGGCATGGAAAGGCCTTTGACCATGCAATTGAATCTTTATCTTCCATAAGATGACACCTCCAGGTGTCATCATTCAAACTGAACATGGTTCCTGACTTTTGCTCAGGAGAGAACTGTTCTGAGACAGTGCTATTTTATACTGGAACCATGCCACGGTCTGCTCCAACAGTCCTGGGAGATTATGAATTCTACTGCCCTGAAACATTTCCTGACGCAAACTAATTTATTTTGTGCATGTAGTTTTAGAGCTTTAGAGGGCTGAGGAAAGTTATCTGGGATCTGTACAACCATCATATTTCTTTTCCATGATAGTGTAGCTCTGCTGATTTCAATAAGGTTACTCTACATTCAGTCTGGTGTAATCAAGATCAAAGGTTTTCATACATGAATTTGGAAGAGAAATGTTTGCTTTCTCCTGCTTATAACAGTCTTCTGAAATCTAATGCATGGGTAAAAGTCAACTTAAAAGTAAGCTGATTATATGATGAATATATCCATACACAGGAAAATTATCTGTAACTTGGACATCAGGAGAAGTGAGCTTGTTACAGAGGAATTTTATTAGTAGTGATTCACAAATGGTTAAAGATGAATATGAGAGAGGAAATATCAGAAGACCCAAGAGAATAATTATCTTGTGAGGGAGATATGTGGGGAGGCATAGGAAAGAGCAGAAATGTGTGGAGCAGAAAATAGTGATACTGGAAATAAAAATACATGTAGAAAGAGTCAAGACTGAGCAAAAATAAAGCTAAGATTTATACAGCATAAACATTACCATAGGTGGCAGATAGGAGACCTGGAAATAGAAAAATGTTAATGGACAGGGAGATAAAGTAAATGGGCCTGTAAGGTAGCGAAGAGAGAAGGTGAGGTGCAAAGGAATGAAATGCGTGCTCAGTTTGAAACAGGCCCTTGAGACTTGGGATGTGGGGAGACAGAAGAGAAATCTGGACCCAGCAGGGAGAATGGAGAGGCTGAGATGCAGGGCTCAAGTGAAAACTGGAGGAGTTGACGTGCTTGGGAAACATGAAGGAAAGGGAAGGAGACCTTGACACTGAAGAAAACGTTGACAGAAAAAGCCCTGGCATGAAAATAATGCATCATTGATGGAAGTCCTGACATACTAATGAGTGCACCATGTTATGGGGAAAGGATGGTGAATCATCTGTCATTACAGAGAGTGCGAGAGGGGAATCTGAAATAGTGAGAGGGGGGAAGGCAGCAGGTGGGTTCTGCTGAAGGGGAGAAGGAGAGGAAACAGACAGAGTCCCTGTTGGATGCAATGAAGTGTGTGACACAGTGGGCTTTAAAATGCTTATAAATCAGAGTCAGGAAAAGCATCCTGCCAACAAAAGCAGGATGAGCAAAATAGAAACAGAAAACCTCACTATCATCCTGGGAAAAAACACATTTTTAAATGCTGCCTGCCTCCTACATGAAGCTGAATACATCTGAAAATATCCCCTAATTTGCATACAAATAGCTACATAAATTGGACTTAATCTTGCTTTTGGTTGTAAACAGAGGCAGGGGAACAGAAGGTAGCACAGACCAGAAAATGTTATGCTGGACTTGGTTTGCAGCTCTGCTCCTCACTTTCTGACCTAATGAGGATGGGAAGACCATATATTTGTGAGACCTGAGTCTTTCTGAGATATTTAGAGTAGGACTGTCTTCCATAATTTTGAATATTGAAGAGTTATGCACCTAAGTGTGGGACAATTACCTTAGGCTTGATTGATACTGAATGGAGGAAAAGAGGAGGAAAGCCATTTTTCTGACCTGTTATAAATGCCTGTCTTAGCAGAAGATGAATTACCACTGGGAGATGGGATCTAATAACAGTCAAAAAAGGAACATAGTGTAAGTACATTGGATTCAAATGTCCAAATGGTAGGCATCTGAATTACAGCAGATGACTCCAACCTAAATTGCTTCTTTTTCAGGAATTTGTCTGAAAATACTTCATGGCAATACTTAACATTCTCTGTAAGTGTTTTGAAAGCTTCCAATGTGACATGCAAACATACACAGTATTAGTAGTAAAAATATCCTCAAATTTCACATTTTTCACATTTTTTTATTTGAAAGGTCAGATCTTGTGACAACTAAAACATTGAAATCTTGATATTTCAAAGTGTTTTTCTCACTCCCTTTCCCCTCCAACTTTAATAACTGAAACCAAAAATATTTACATGCCACTTCTGTGCAGGCCAAGTCACACTGCATGCAGATGATGAAGTTTTCTTCTAGAAATATAAATTCTATTATTAGAAAACTTGTACAGTTATTCAAAATTTCAAATAGAAATAAAAATCTCAATAGAAATCTCAAATATAAATAAAATCTCTTTATAAATATAAATATATATATATATATAAATAAATTTATTTATCTATTTGTTGACTAAATTTAAACCATTTGGTTCCCTCCATAGAGAGATCTTTGTGACAGGCAAATCATTCCACACTAAAATGGGCACCCCATGCATATGAGATAACTCATTCTTTGTAGGTGCATCTTTTCACTACTGATCACTGGGACTACACAGTTTACACTAAGGGGATATTTACATGTCTACAGTAAAGACATGTGTGTCATGCAACCTGACCTGCTTGAAAATTCATTGCTACTGATTTTAAAAGACCTCAGGATCCCCAGTATTACTGCTGCCTCCACAGCATCTTCTCCAGGATTTTGGAAGCAGTGAGACTGCTGAGATCACTGAATCAGCTCCTGCATCATGAACAGTGATGATAAAAACTGTGTCTTCAGACCCTTTCCTAAACCCAGCCAGGCTCTGTTTCTCTACATTCCTGCAGCACACTCCTTCTTTTGTGAGGCTGGTTTGTAGTATCAGTTTTATTTTGTTTTAATTTTGCCAGTATTACTTGTTTCAGCATGAAGATTGTTCAGCAGATCTTTGCTGTTCCTTCTTGGGCCCTTTGTTTCTTGCAGCCTACATTGTGTACCTGTCCTCTTAGCAGACTGCATATCCTCCCTCTGTGCTCTGGATCTGCTCGACTGTCAAACCTGACGGATCTCCTTCATAAGAGCCTACAACCATGTTCAGGCTCCATTTTTTTCCCTGATTTACTCGTCTTGTCCTTTCTCTTCCTCTCTGCCTTTTGGCTGTAGAACTCCTATCTTCTGTTTTGATGCTGAATTGCCTGCACTTCAGTTGACATTTTTTTCCAGTTTCTGGTTCTCAAATATTTCTATCATCTCCCACTGTTTTACCTCAGAGCTAGTTTCTCTCATAGTCATTGTCCCCTCAACTCTTTTTTTTTGGCCTATTTGTCCTTTGTGTTCTCCTGTGTAACAAAGCTGTTCCTCAGCACGATCTGTCTGTATATCACACTGCTTTTTCTGGTTTATCATCATACTCACACTCCTATTTGTGGATAACTACTTTCATATAATTTATGGCTGTGTCTTTGTGTTCTCCTCTATTTTTCCTGTTTCTCAAACACAGATATCTCCACTAAAACATTCCCTGGATAAATATCTGGATAACCCGTCCGTCCAGTGTTTGTGAGAAGGTCTCTGATGTCTGAGTAAACAGCTCCATAAAATACCATAGCAGTTTATTAAGTTATATCCACTGAGAGATGGTTGTTACACCCATCATTATCCAGGAGGTCCAGCTCTACCCATAACAATAAATAATTCCCTTGCTTGAACTCATATGTTATTATGCCTTTGTTAGAGCTGACCTGAATCAAAGCCATGGGAAGTCAAAGCCTTTTAACTGTGCTCAATATTAAACTGTTACAGGTGATTAAATGTTTTGCCCAGATAGTTTACAGGCTTAAAATCTACTAGCACAAATACAACCCTGTCATCAGCTGTAGATACAGAGACTAAGGCCACTTCCATGCCTTTGATGTTCACATCATAATGCACATAGATATGCACGCCATGGATCAAAAAAAGAGGAACAAACCAGGAAGAACACAGGAAAAAACAATGCTGAAAGAAATCAGAGAGAAGTACCAAAAAGAAGCACCAAAAAGAGGTGGGCAGAAATTACTCTTGCTATGTTCACTTGAGAGGGGTGAGTCTTTCATACAGGACCTCCCTGATGGGCTGGATGTTGTGCTGTCCCTTTGGCAGCAGACTCTGACTCTGAGTATCGTCTCAGACTCAGGGAGATTTCTTCTGATATTAGAGAGCCTGCAGGGCTGTGGCAACACAGCAACCTTCTTTTCTTACTTCATGAGATGGCTTCAAGTAGAGAGTTAATGGAGTTTGTACACAAGGGACTCAAAAATATGCGTGCCGACTTCTACAGAACTTCATGGGAAATTTGCCAAAAGGTTAGCAGCTTTAGACTAGACAAAATTTTCTTAACCTCCCAACTGTGAGATAAAATCAAGTTTCTGGTAGAAGCATCTTCTGAAAGCTGACATAGATCTGTAGCTCTAGAAGGGTAAGAGATTGGTATGGAGAGTAAGGGAGGAGAGGGTGTTTGGGCTGAGGTACTCTGAGACCAGATTGACTGCAGCTAGCCACTTTCTGTTTCTGAATTAAACATTCACAATTCAACATGAAACCAGTGGCAAATTCAGGTCAAATTGAAAGAACAGCTCTGAAGAAAAGCAAGCAAAGAAAGAAAAAAACCACCAAACAAAAATGTGTTGGCAATGTCAAAAAGATTAGTTTCAGCATTTTCCAACCACCATGTTTCAATTTTTTTTGAGCTGGATTCAAAAGGAGCATCTTCTGAAATAATTTCAGCTCTTATAATCCTGATGATTAGGACACAGGCCCAACATGCCGAAGACCCCAAAGCCCATCCCCATCCGATTTTAAAAAGGAATTTGAGTATCTACTTTCTTCTAAGGAGTCTTTCACCACTGAACAACCAAGAATTGCATCTTTAGTTATTCTTTCTCTCTGTTGGACCTGTTCTACTTTGAAATCAAATTGCTATAAACAAATATTCACTGTGAAGAAGGAGACTCCATAGACTGGAAGTCTAGAGGAGGAAAACTTGATCTCAAGTCTTTCTTCCAAGTTGCACAACAAGGCGAAATTGGTCCCAGATGAGTGTTTTAATCAGCTTACTCTGGAAAGAGGTGACAAATGTTGTTGAGTGCTTTTTGTGGTGTTTTGAATGGCTCCAAGGACTAGCTTTTAATGCATGCTATCTTTTTTACCTTTATTTTTATGTATTTTTTTTTAATGTTGGAGTATCTGGAAATTAAAAGAAACATATCAATTCCAACTGAATGAAAATTTTCACGTTTTGTTCTATCCAAACACTGTTTTACTCTTTTTGTTATGTTTTTTTTCCCCTCAAATTTTCATTTTACTTCCTCAACTTTTTAGTCTGAGTGCTGAACCAAATAATAAGTCAGTGTTGTGGCACACATTCAGCTTCCTACTGAATTTTCAATCCAGTGGAAATTTATAAGGGAGAAACACATACTTCACATTTCTTTTCTCCATAGCGTGGGTGATTGAATTCTCCTAATATTTGGGTCTTTGTTTAATAGCACTCTATTGATTTTGTAAAATCATCATTTCAGCATCAGGAATAATGACCTCATGGTTTGGCCCATTAAAAATAACTCATGAAAAGTGCAAACCCCATGGATTATATTACTCTCCATTATTCCATTTTCCTGGGAACTTTTTCTTTCTGTCATGCTTTATTGTACAAGGCAGAAAATGAAATAGTTTTGCAATATTTTCTAGACTGTTTTGCATAGTGTGCTGTGTGTCTTTTTTAATGTTTCAAATTCTTCAAGTAAGAAATATATCCTGACATTACACCATCGGCCTTCCAGGAACTTGTGACAATGAAGGATTTAGAAAGTCTATGGTGAAGGGATTACTACACATTACTTTCATTTAATGGCTATTACTATGTGCAAATTCAGATGCTAGTGTCAAAACAGCACATTCAGCAAGTAGAAGGGAGATATATTAGAGAGGAAAAATTAGAGCCAGTAAATTTTGTAACTAGTAACCAGGCTATTTGCTGGAGGATATGATTTTTTTTTTAATTAATAACATGTGTTAACTCAGATCTCAAGCATGTTGAATTTTCTTCTGGACATACCAAGCTCTTTGCTGACTATCAAGGAAGTGGAAAGAGCAACTTGGGTATTTAGCTGGATAAATATGGACCACATTGCCTATTGCCTGTTATCTTCATGCTTCATGGAGAAAAACTCCAGCAAAGAAGGCTAGACATGCCTCCCTGCTCATGAGGGCCTCCTTAGTGCCATAATATTCCTGCTCGGAGGACTAAGATGTAGGAGCCCAGTGACTGAGGTAGTTTTCCTTGCAGCTGTGCACACAGCCAACAACTATGATGCAAAAGCACAGCTCAAAAGGGAGGAATTGTGATGGAGATGTGGAAGAGAGGATCTTGAGCTCTGACTGAGTTTAATTGGTGCATGTACTCTTCAATTGCAAAATAGCTTAGTGTTGTATTTCTGTAGTGCTACTTCTTAATGTTGTTTGAGAAACAAGATACTTTACTCAGAAGCTACTTGTATCTGAAAAGTGGAAGAGGTAGAGGAGGATGAAGGAAGGGACCTCTTGTTGCCGTGTCTTCCAGTGTGTTGATAATATTGGTCTGGAATGAAAAGACTAGTCAGTCAAACTATCTTTTTTAAATCTGTTCTTTAGGAATATAATAAATTTTCACTATTACTAAATGTACATGGATATATACTTGCATGTCTAGTGACCTATTGAATGTATAGTAAGACTACCTCAATAGCAATAATGTTTTTTGACAAGAAATGTAACTCTCAAATCTTCTCCTCTTGGTGTAAACAGTGCATTTATAAACTGCTTAACAGTGAAGGTAATTATCTCCTAATGAACAGAATATTGTGGCTGGGGAAAAATCATGACAAAGGAAGAGAAGTAATCAATTTTTTAAAATGGAATTATATATGTATTGCTCTTATTATAATAATTAGTTTTCTCCTGATATGCTTTTTTTTTTTTTTTTTCTTTATTCCAGTAGAGTATTAATATGAAATCAATAACAGTCTCTAATATGTCTGAAAAAAGTTCAGGACAAATGAACTTTGTCATATGGATGTAATACTTGCAGCCATAAATAAACTCTTACAGTTTTTATCAGGCTTTTCTCACACCCACAGATTCTGCTATCAGCTAGTAAATCTTTTTTTAAGACACTGTGGGATCAGATTTCCCTGGATGAAGTGTGGGCCAAACCAGAGAGAAAATAATGTTGCAGAGAAACCAGTGTTTCCACATTCTGCCTTCCCTTTCACTCCAGTAGAGTATTTTCTTTGTGCTTCTCTTTGGAATTTCATACCATGGTGTCTACTTGGAAGGAAGAAGAAGAAGCAGATAGTGCTGTTGGTGTGCATTTTTTTCTGATAACAGAGAGGATCTTACTGTTGGACAACTGGGACTTGAAAAGTCAGCAGTGCAGCAAAGTATCTGGAATCATTGCTGTCTTTTCCTCTTCTAGCAAGACATCTCCTCAGCTAGCTCAGTCTCTGTGCAAAAAAAAATTAAAAAAAAAAAAAGCAGTCTTTGTGATTTCTCCAGTGATGAATACCACTTGAGGTTCCTCTGTAGGGGATCACAGGGTTCCTATGATTGCTTTCAGAAAACGTTTGCTTGCAACTGATCATATAATACTTCATATAATACTGTACTTTCCTACAGACAGCAGTTCTTCACTTATAAAAACTTTTCCTGGGATTCACAGATGCAGATACTAAAGTAGTGAGTTTGCAGAGAATACTATGGTCTCATCAGTGACTCCATAAATGTAACAAAATCAAATGGTACTTATTTTATCAAAGAGGGGATGAAATATAAACCTTCATTGTTCCCTTTCTGTTTCCCCAGGTCCCTTTCTGTGGATCTGGTCTCCAGCCTCTCGTTCTCCAGCCTGTGTACCCAGCCTTATCCCATCCCAGGTACAGAATTTCCCCTTGTTAAACTTCATATGGTTGGTGATTGTCTATCTCCCTCATTTATCGAGGTCTCTCTGCCTGACTTGTGCCAGAAACAGTATGGCCACCAGGACCAGGACAGTGATCATCCCCCTGCACTGGTGGGGCTGCACTTTGTATCCTGTGTTTGGTTTTGGGCCCCTCACTACAAGAAGGACGGTTAGGTGCTGGAGATTGTTCAGAGAAGGACAATGGTGAAGAGTCTGGAGTTCAAAAATTACATCAAGCGGTTTACCTTGATGAACTAGGTGGGTAATGTTGCAGTACAAGGAAATGAAGTTTGTCAAACAGGACTTTCCCCTCATGAACTGGCTGTATCCTTCAGGCGTTTTTCAAAAACTCCCAGAATAATCCTCTCTGTAATTTTACCAGGCACTGAAGTGAGACTGACTGTGGGAAACTGCAGCAGGTCTGTGGATTTCTTGACAGAGCAAGAAGAATTTGACCTTGGCCAGACTGCTGTGTACCTGTAAAGATAAACAGCTTGCAGAGACTGAGAGAGCTCAGGAGAAGCAGAAGATAAGAAACCTGGACGAGTTTGCACAGAGACAGCAGTTTATAACTGTGGCCAATAGATGATTGTTTGTGTGTAATGAGCACCAATAATGTTAGTGCACGTACACTTAGGAAATATAGAAAAGTAGCTGTGTGAAAAAATAAAGGGGAAGAAGTTTCACTTTTATCTATTCGGGATCTTCCCCTGCTTTTTCTCGAGTCTGTCCCAACAATGAAAACTGACAGGCCTGTAGTTTCCAGGGTCATCATTCTTGCTCTTCTTGAACACCAGGATAATATTTGCCAGCTTCCAGGACTGGGACTTCTCCAGGTTTCCTAGACCATTCAAAAATCATGGACAATGGCATTAGCCAGCAATTTGAGTACTCTTGGATGAATTCTATTAGACCCCATAGAGTTACAGAGATCCAGCTGGAGCAGCAAATCCCACACAAGTTCAGGGTTGATGGGGAGTTTGTCATTCTCACGTCCATGGTCTTCCAGCTCAGAGTTCAGGGACCTACAGAGCCAATCTCCAGTGTTGAAGGCCAAAGTGAAGAAAGCATTAAATATCTCTGCCTTGTCTGTGTCCCTATTTGTGAGGAGATGATCCTCATTAAGTAGTGCATCAGTGTTATTTCTGGACTGCCTTTTCTACAGGCATATTTTGAAAAGCTCTTTTTATTGTCCCCCACACTACTGATTGGCTTCAACTCCAACTGAGCTTTGGATGCATAAATTTTCTCCTGATAGTTGTGAACAGCATCTCTGTAGTTCTCTTATATCACCTGGTCTTGCTTCCACTGGGCATACATCTCATTTTTTTTGCCTTAGCTCCAGAACAAGATACCTGTCAAACTGGCCTTCTGACTTGCCTGCTCAACTTTCCAAATTTTGGAATTGCTTCTTCCTTTGCTCTTAGGAGGTGGTGCTTAAAAGCTGGCCAGCACTGATGGACCCCAGCACCTTCAAAAGCGTTTTCTCAGGGGACCTTGCTAACTGGTTCCCTACGCTGACTCAAGTCTGCTCTCCTCACATCCACAGCTGAGGTTTGGCTGCCACCTTTCCTTCTGCCATCAGAGCTTTTAAACTCTACTGCTTCATGGTAGTGCATGGGGATGCACTAGTCCTTTCAGAACTAGTATTCAAGACACCTGTCCTATATGTTCAACACAGGGCAAAGGAATAATTGTCTCAGATACACTTTTTTACATTTGAGTTGATCATCTAAGCCCTTGTCATATGTTTATACACTTGAGAGCAGGGACTAAATCTTGCTCCTCTTTTATCAGTCGCACAAAATTTAGGACTTGAAACTTTTCAAGGTGCCAGTGGCTGAAGACATCTGGCATTCCTGTTGTGTTCAGATCTTGCCTATGAAAAGCATCATGACAGATTGGAAAACAGAGGCGGTATAACTGGGCATTACCTAGGTAATGTGCCAGATGTGCAATTAAGTTTGATGCAATGTTACACTCCCTATTCATTAATTAAGAAATTTGGATATCTCAGCTATCTCCTACTGAAGAATTAGCCAATAAATGCCCCAAAGTGCAGTGCATGTTTTGAAACTATTAGAAAAAGCCATTAACAGATAGGCATACATTAAGAGATCTGTCATGGGACTAAGCACCCGAGTACCTCTCATAGCCCTATCATTGTATGGATAAGGTTGTTTCTACACAACAGAATTACGACAGGATTATGGCCTCAGCTGCAGTACCTGTGCTAATGTAATTTCAACAGCTTCAGTAGCAACCAGGACAAGTGACAACGTTCTCAAGTTTGTACTGTGGTATAACCATAAAAATCTTTAATGCTGCATCTTGCTACTGATATTTATCTGTGTTAGAAAAATCAAGGTAGGACAGATGTGCCAGCTTCTGCTATAAGGCATGCACTGAAACATTGATTTCAATGCTGAAAAAAAAGCTGTGGGATGCAGTGAGCTGTGTAATCCAGGAAGAAGAAAGAGGCCAGTTGGCAACTAATTTCCTGCTGTCTTTATTTCTCTAAGAACTAAATCAGTTTTGGTGTCTGGGTGGTGTTGCTGAAAAGCACAACCTTTTTAAAAGATACTTTTCTACCCCCTTCAAATTCTTGACTCTAATCAAGTTTCACATACTTTTCTTTGGAAGAACAGCTTTAGAAAAACCAATGGATTGAAGGAGTCCGAGCTGGCATAAGAATAAGAATTTCCATTTCATGAATACTACTCACATAAAAATAAGTTGTTTGATGGGGAAAGAAGTGGGAGGAAAATGACTCCTTAACTATAAAATAGCCCATATATTTTATTTCTAATTAGTGGAGGAGCTTTGTAAGCAGAGCAATATATTATACCTTTGCGTTCTCTGTCTTTGTAAACCATGGAACCATGGAATAAATTATGTGTATTTGCCCCCTTGAACATACTCCTCAGTTGCAGTTTGCCCACTAGTCTCTACTGGAATTACTTCTAGTATTCCAAACCTCTGTTGAGATGTCAAACAGACTCTTCTTCTCCTGGTAGAAAAGAAAGAACTACCACAAAAATTTTTCCATCTTTTCCTCCAAAACCATATTTTTTTTGTGTATGGCGTTTGGAAATGGCAGTTCACTCTGGGATTTGTCTTTGACTTGAAAGGGTTCCAGATGTACAATATTTTTAAGTCCCAGTAATTTGGGAAATAAAAGAACTAATTGAAAGTTTTGCCTCGTTAAGACACAGATCTGGATTCATCTTAAGGCAGGGATGTGGATTTGCTTTTTGTAGCTAGAGAAAAAAATGCTGTGACTGTATAATTTTTGCAGCTTTTCTTTTTTTCTTTGTTTTTTTTTTTTTCCCTGTGTTTTTGCCAAATGTGACTGGTGGCATGGAAAGAACCTCTGTTTGCGTGTCTGTTGAGGAAAAGTATACTGCACCTGTCATTATATCCATCAATATTCCCACAGGAGATTCCTACAGCAGATTCCTGTAGGAATGGTGACAGGTCACACCATGAGAAACCCTAACAGGCTTTTTTAAAGGAAATGTGAGACTGTCAAGGAGAATTCCCTTGGCCACATGTAAATGTGACTTGGCACAAATTATCTCTTATACTTAGTCACTGCAATAGGCATCTGACTATGAGGTATGGTGTCCCAGGAAAACCATGTGCACAAATTCCTCCCACAGCATGGTGTTTCCTTTGCAGGCACCTTGCCTTCCATCTCACGTTTCTTCTAGCAGCATCAGGCCTCCTCAAAAGAGCCTGAAGAAGTGTTGCCTGCCATGTCACCAGCTTTTGCTGGTGGCACTGGCCCAGCTGCAGAGTGTGTTCTAATGGGTTAAACAAAGCCAAACTCTTCTCCCTGGAAGCCAAGTGATCTGGGCTGGCTCAGAGGTATCTGAAGCCACATGCATGGGGAAAGTGGTATATCAAAGACATATACATAGTCTCTCTCCCTTAACAGGGCAGATGCATCTTATAGGTCAAACTTTTCAGAAAATTTAATGAGCACCAAAAGGCATTCCAAAACGAATGCACAAACCCCAAAAACAAGCCCAGAGAAGTAAGAAAGCTCAAAACTGTAAGGAATGCTTTTATAGTGATCAGAAAGTTGGAGATAAGTTGAGACATGCAGGTTGTGGCAGTTTGGGAGAAAGCAAAACAAAGAAACCACAGAAGGAGGGATGTTTTCTGTTGAAGATACTAGAGAAACATGAGGAACAAAATAAGGCTTAATTCAAAGGCTCTGAGTCATTCAGAATAATGCAGAGATAACACTCTACCATCTCTGATGGTGTAAATGAAAGCCTTTTATTGCACCCATATGGACATTGTGGTTTAGACAAGGCCAACCATGAAAGTAGACTGGTTTGTTGCTTTAATATGTCTCTTTCACTTCTTATGTATCAATGTTTTCTCATAAATATGAAGTAAACCACATCTAGGTTTTGAAACACCATTTGCCATACTGTTTCTGCTTGCAGATTCTCAAAAGGAAGTAATAAAGACACTGGACACTCCTTGGATATACCTGGTAAAACAAAGGAGGAATACTCTGTAGAGCAGCCAAATTCCTGTCTCAGAGTACAGTGATGACTTTTTGAAGGCTGTCACAATGTGAACAGAGGAAGAAGGAAATATTTGAGCTCTCTAAATGTAGCACAAACATGCCCTCATCTAGAAATAGCTGAGACACCTCCCCTACTTTAAAGTATCAGATTTAATGCCTTTAACTTCAGGTTTAAACAGATTTACCGAAGACTAACAGTAAATCAGCCTTGCAAGGTCCTTACAGATGAAGGTGAGGAGCTTTTCTTGATGAGTGCTATATTGGGTTGAGCATGTGAATTATCTTTCAGGTTTTTCTAATTGTCCCCATGCCTCAGAGAGAAAGAAAGAAAGAAAGAAAGAAAGAAAGAAAGAAAGAAAGAAAGAAAGAAAGAAAGAAAGAAAGAAAGAAAAAGAAAGAAAGAAAGAAAGAAACAGATTCCTGGACCTGCTATGTAGGCTTCATAATAAGTTTTGCATCCCTAGTTTGTACACTATGCCCTGGAGCAAAGCTCTGCCTCCCCAGAATTTTCTTCCCTTCTGAGGAGTATGTTCCCCTGTCTGTCTTCCAGTACCTAAATCTAATAGCCCTTTAGGGCTTACAGAATATATGCACTAGTTGTGTTTAACATTTGCTCAGCAACTTTTGCATCATTACTTTTCTATAATTAGAACACCTCATGGCAATGGTGATAGACACAATACATATCAGTGATATAGACAACTAATTTCCATTTCTCATTCCTAAAATAATATTACCTTTGTTTTCCTGTTTGGTTTTATCTATCTCACAGTGAATCTGAACATGCTTTCCCCCATATCCTGTTCGGGTTTTTTTTACAAAAAAAAAAAAAGGAAATTTTTTTCCATATTTCTTTGCTTGATTTTTTGCTATTCCCCGAAGATTACACTTGAGACCAAGTTATTCTGCTTTCCGTAGTGATGTTTTTCTCTTTTCTGTATCTTCCACAAAGTTGTGTAAGAAAAATTCTACTACACCTTTCTAATTTTGTCTGACATTTCTAACTCAAAATTTATTAAATAAAAAATAATCCAAAACTCAGAAAAAAACCTCATAAGCAGCAGAAGAATATTAATCTTTATTTGACTGTGTGGCAGAAGCTGCCCTCTCAGAATTTTGCTCAGAGAAAGGATTCATTAGCAACTTTCCTCCAGGTTAGAAGGATTCAGTCACTTTGGTATCTTGTGCATTAAGATGTTCAAGGGAATACTGTTTATCCAGGCAGCTGCAAGTCTTCTGGGATTCCTGTGTCATGTCTTAGATAACCAACAGGATTTCAAATTGCATGACACATCTCAGTTTGGGTACCTGAATCACTTCCCAATAGTCCAGATCTGGGACTCATCCTATTTATTTTCTATAATGACACAATCTAGATCCAATAATGAGAAACACTACAATCACATAAATGCAGACATCTATTGCCATCTGGAGCACCAGGGCTGTCTGAGACACCTTTGAGGGCAAGTGGACATGACGCAGGATCTACTGGACACTGTGCCTTCCAGGGCTAACAGATAAAGACAAAGTGAGACCATACAGTATTTAGAACCATGATATGTACCTAAATTCAGGCACTGTGTCCTACCCCTAGTGTCTGTGTTCCTTCTTTATGGCCCATAATAAATCCTGAAACTGTCAATGCAGTATGTAGCTGGAGGGGCCTTGTAATACTTCTCCTATTGGATGTGTTAATTTTAGCTTGTCATATTTTTTGCAATGCATATTTTCTGTCTTCGTTTTTGCTTGAGTTTTTCCCTCTTCACTAAGTGCAAAGAATCTTTGGATTTCCCAAAGGAGAAAGATTCTGAACTTTTGACACAGACTTTTAAAATCCGTTTTCATTAAGACTTAGGTTAATAAAGAATAAGGCTTTAGAGTTTTATAGGTCTAAAATATTTTTTCCTCTGTCAGCACTTTCCTTGTTTGTTTCAGGCCATAACACTAAGGTTTTTTACAATCACAAATGCACTTTTATGGTAAGTATGGTCTTTCTTTTAATCTGCTATATTTTATATAATTCAAAGAAAAACAATGAAAGGAGAGAGGACTGTTCCAATCAAATAGCTCCACTGACCTGCTTGATATCTCCCACCAGGTCCATGTGAGACTCCTTGGGCTTTCGGTCTCCCCTGCTTGCTAGCTAATAAGGAAAGAATGCTGAGGCTAAAGTCCAGGACTTTAACTCGTCTTAAAAGATCTGAGTGCTGAGTGTTAACACATCTGATATTAAGGGTGTAAAGAGTGCTGCTTTCTTCTCTGCCATACTCTTCCTGTGTGACCTTGGGAAAGTCATTCATTTTGAATTTCAGAAAAGGCTGTAGGAATTCAAGGTTCAGCCAGAAGTGGGAGGCCATGAAGCTGAACTGCAGCAGCAAATGAGTCCCTGAGATCCCAGATGCAGAAGGGGTCACTGACATTGCCAAATCTTCATGTGGCCCTGTGTACCCAGTATAGGACTAACCAAGGTGAAGGGAATAATACATTTTAACAGTATCCTGTCTCCTCCTGTTTGCTTGGGGCACTAGAGCCATAGGGACTGTATCTGTGGTAGGATTGAATAAGAAATTCTGGCTTTCCAGGTTTGAATTAGTCTTCGCTGTGTGGTCTCATACACCTAGTGAGTGGCAAAGTGCCCTTAGAGAATATTGCCCATTTTAGACAACTCAAATATCCAGTGATAAAAAGCCACTTGAGCACAACAAAGTGTAATGTAAATATGGTCAGTATTTTATGACATGATGAGGATGGTAGTGTTACATTTTTGGTTTCTGTTGTAAAGGACTACATACATACTTTTTTTCTTACAAATATTCATATTTGTTATATTATCCTAAATATGTGCTTTTCATTGCTTTTTTCTGGAAGCTTGGCTAACATACATATTCCTCACAGTTAAATGCAGACTATCCCTTCACCCAGAAAATAGCTTCCCTGGCTTGCAGCTCATGAGAAAATTTTTACCCACCCATTTTCTTAGTAAATTGTATGAGCAACAAGAGCATAGCCTGTTATTAAATTAGCATGAACAATATATAGGACAGAGAAAGAGAGAGAATTGAGTATTTTAGAAGAGAAAGAGTGCTCTTTTCTACCATCATGTTTGGGGTTATGTACTTGCATTTTAGTAAACCATAAAAAGTTGATCCAGTCAATGTTTTCATGTGACCTTGACGGTCTTCAAGAATGTGCTGGTGTCCCAGGGGTCTGAGGGAGAAGAGCAGCATCTTTCAGAAGACACAGCAGGTTGGATGTCCAAAGGGACAGAAACACTGCTGTGAGAGAAAGTTGATAGCACATCAACAAACAGAACATTTTTTACATACATATTTGTCAATAACTTGGAAGTTGTGGGGGGTTTTGTTGAAAGCTGTAGGAGCTGAAGATGTTATTGTGTGAAATATTGGAGTCATGAGGCATGTCTGCTGGTAGCAGCTCACCTCAAATTGACTGACCTAGTTGGCTGCCCAGGGGACAGATGATGGGGTGAAGAGGTTCTCGAGAGTTACAGGAAAAGAAGGAAAGATATCTCCTTTTTGACATCCTTCTCAGCCTCAGAGAAATTGGAAGGTGTCCAATACATGCTGGGGTGTCCAATATGTGCTGGGGTGAGACTTGCAGCCCAGCTGCAGATGGCCCATTGAAGATGGCCCAGGAGGCTGCATGCTTTGGTAATGCTACCAGACATTTTTCTCCTGGAAACTATGGATGATATGATGGGTGAGCAGGGTGACCGTCAAGATCATCAGCAGTTGTACTGAAACCTCTTTATACAGCACCCCAGCCATTGCATAGCTTGTTGATTTCCAGAAGCTTGACATGCCCCATAGGGATAACAAATTGTCAATGAGGTGCAACTGAAGAGGAAGACCGTGACAAGCTCTGCCAGCAGTAGAAGAGGATTTGATTTAAACAATAGATTTAGGGCCAACTCATAAGATGTATGGTATTTTTCTTTCCTTTCTCTCCTTTCCTTCACACCCAGCAGTTACTTTTGGTTAAACAATTTAACTCGCAGTTTGTGAGCTAGGAAGTATTGCTTACTGTTCAGTTGAGTTTTCCAGATTTCAAATGGTGTCAGGTGTTTTGGTAAGTACTATTCAAGACTGAAACTAGGCTTGTTGCCTGGAAAAGAGGGTAGAGACATTTTTAGCAAGATGAACATGAACAGGATGAATGATGCCCCTTCTCCTGGGATCTCTCCATTTTCATAGTGATGAAATGAAAACAGTCGGTTGTGAAATACTTTGTTTTTATGGTGAAATATAGTAACCTAATCTGCACCCTGATTGGGGTTGTATTCCACTATATGCACTTTGGAGTTCATACTTTTCTGCACCTGATGTGAGACACCTGATGAGCTTGTTAGATATGATGCATTTGCATCATATTCCCTGGATTCATCTATCTGCCTCCTTTCTAATTTCACATACCCATTAATATAATTTTTATTCCTTCAGTGAATTTTTCTGTGTATTTTCCAGTAGTACAAATGTACAAAAAGAACCAGGTTTGAATTTTAAAAAACCTGTTTTCCTTCACAGATTTTAACTTCCATCTACATTCACAACTTCTGCTGGAGATGTTACAGTGGGAGGATCCAGTCTGCTATCTTAATCACACCTTCACTGCAGGTGCTTGGTTAACCACTCCAGCTAAAATTAGATCCTCACAAAGTCAGTTAAGGAAGACAAGTGTCCTTTAATGCCTTCAGGGAAAAATCCTGTCCACGTAACTTAGGTGCTTAAACTAGGTGGACAGGATTTCTTAAATAATGGAGGATTTTGACAGCACTAGCAGGAGGATTTATTTGACTAAATGTCAAATGTGTAAGAATTAAATGTATATACGTGCATCAGAGAAATGCCCTCAGATTTCCTATGGAGTAAATAGGGGGAATTAAACTTTCTTACAACATATATCTCCTGAAGGTAATTTAACATTTATATAATTGATGTTACAAGTTCACTGTTTATTTTCATTTACTAGGACAGGGGGACTAGTTTAGGCTAGGTATTCTGGACCCTATCCATATTATATGAATAATGAATTTTTGGTTTTGTTCTCTAACATTTGAAAAGTAATTTGAAAGATTAAAATAAGGAAAGGAGAGAGAACTTATCAGCTCTGGACAAGCACTTTCCTTAACCCCGGGCAGATTTGTGTGTGTGTGTGTTTTTGTCATTTGATCCTTTCTTCAGCCTCTCTTCAAAATCCTAAGTAAATGTTGAAAGTGAAATGTTTTGAAATAAAAATCTTGGCATTCAGGGAACTAACTGTCCTGCCAAACATGAATTGTTCAGTAATTTGGGTGCCTGTTGAGTAGAAGATTTCTGGAGAGTAGTCAGTTTCCAGATTGCTAGGCTCTACTGGATTTTCCATGCTGAAATCCTAATTTGGGCAAACTGGTTCTTGTTTTCAATTCTTGGTGTTGGATTTTTCCAAACTTTGAATTATTCTTGATTCCTCCCTTCATTTGCTTCTTTTGGCAACTCACCTGCTTTCTTACTCACTGAAAGAAGATTAAGACAGGACAGAAAATACCCCAAAACCCCCTTTAATATCTTCTTCATGCTCTTATTTGTTTCAGTATAAAATACTGGAAAAAGATAAAAAGTCAAAACATTTGGTAGTGGGGGAACAGATATGCACATCTTTAAGTTCTTCGTGGTTGGAAAAGTAAGAAAAGTAGAAAATATTTTAAAAGAAACAGAAATTAGCCCTGCTCGTTCAGGGCTGGTTCTTGAAACTTGCCCCTAGCAATGAATGTTCCCTGTAAAGAGACAGTTTTTAAAGTGTGTTTGTTGCTATCCCAACAAGAAACTAGAGAAGTATTTAATTTAAGAAAGTCCTTGCTCTCCTTGGTTTTTAGATAGATAATGCAGACAATACACAGAAAACTGTTGATGACTTAGATGTTCCGAATTCTCACTGTAAGTACCTCTCTCTCACCAGTGATCTTACATATATCTTAAGGGAAAAAACCCTCACAAACACTGTTGATAGCTTCCTACAACTTGGTGGGGTAAATTTAAAGGGCATACCGTAAAGATCAGAATAATAGAAGCCTGGGCTCTAGATGTGTCTGCGTTTCTCCTCCCATGGGGTTTACCCTTCCACTTCTTGGAAGACAGTGCCCAAGGAAGGATGTGAGAGAGGCTGGATGTGAGTCTTACCTTCCATGCTGCTCAGGTAATACAGCAGGCTAAATCCCTGTGGTGGGAAGGAGCCATGGTTTAAGATTCACAAGCAGACATCCATGGACCAGCATGGCTCTATATCAAAACTTATTGTTGTCTCCTCTTAAACAGCATGAAAAAAATACTGTCCAGTTTACATGCAGCAAGGAAAACAGTGTAGTAAGAAATTTTGGAGATAAAGAATAAAGGAGAGAGAAAAGCCTTAGGTACAAGGGCAGAAAGTCCTGGATGAACATGACTCTGATTCCCTCTTTCTGAGCAATTTGCCCTGGAGAGAGCTGAACATCTTATAAGTGGACGCTTCTTTTATACCAGTGACTCTTAGGTGGGTTGGGCTACTGGCTTTGTAAAAAACAACAGCTTGAACTGTTTCTTAATATCCCTTAAGAGCTTATATCTTGATATCCCTTTGGTGTTTTAAAATGTTACAAAAAGATGTTGTTTCATTCCACCAGGCTTTTTGTGTTTTGACCTTTGTGCAGTGCTTGAGATATACTGTAGGGAAAGGGTGTCCCTGTCTTGCACTACAGATTCATGAATTTCTAAACTCATAGTATGGGGCAAGTGCTGTCAAGTAACAATGGCAAGCTGGTTTTCTGTCCAGTGGAGCGTTAAGTCCCAGGAGAGCAGATAGGAAGCAGTAGGACCTGAAATAAAAGGTGCATCTATGGTGCTACAAAAAAATGCAGTAGAGAATTTTCCCTCTTTCCTACCTTTCCCTGATTCTTGTCTCACCACTTTTGCCTCATTATCTTTGTGTACCTAAATATTGCTCAAGTCCAATGGAAGTGACAAGAAGCACTTATGTGAATTGACAAAGAACAAATTAGTGTCAATGTGAATTTGTTGACTGATAGGGCTCCAGCAGGGGAATGAGGAAGTGTTAAAATGTAGAACCATAAAAACTGGGAGCTCTCTTGCATCTACAGTATTTTGAAAATACCCATCAGAGCTAATTTCTTATGCTATTTATAGTACTAGTTATAAGCAAGTAGAATCTCTCCAGCCACTGAAGTCTGGTAAGCACATCAGTCTCTATATGAATGTTTTTCTCTTTAACTGAGAAGAGCAAAACATGTGGACACTTCTGCTTGTAATTGCAAGACTTCCTTTTGCTGACTTTGTACATCTTAATTGTGGACTTGCATAAGCCTGACGTATTTCCAGCACTAGGTGGACACTGCCACCTTCCCTCCTTCTAACAGAGGCTTCATCTTGCTAAACATCATTGTGAAGGACCAGTGTGGAGTTGATAGGCAATCTCTTACCACCAGAATAACTCTATTGAGTGCAGTTATCCCAGGGCAGTTGCAGTTAATTTTCCATTGCCTTTTTGTGATCAAGCTCAGAATACCTGTGACCGAAAACACGTTAACTTCTTTTAAAGTATTAGGGAACCAGAACACATAATTTTTTGCTTCCATTTGGTCTTCAGAGAGGGACTTCTTACATATAATGGTAGGACAAGGAGGGGGGTAGCTTTAAACTGAAACAGAGCAGTCTTAGATAAGGTATTAGAAAGAAACTCTTTACTGTGAGGGTGTTGAGGCACTGGAAGAGGTTGCCCAGAGAAGCTGTGGATTCCCCATCCCTGATAGTGTTCAAAGCCAAGCTGGATGGGGCTTTGAGCAATGTGGTCTAGTGAAAGATGTCTTGGCCCATGGCAGAGAGTTGGAACTACATGATCTTTAAGGTATCTTCCAATCCAAACCAATCTATGATTCCATGAAAACTCAGCTACTTGCCTCTGAAGAAGGTTTGTCCTTGTCAGTATAATAAGAATAGTGAAATCCATATTTATATCTAACAGTGATATCCTAATCTGTATCGCATACAGGATAAGCACTACTTCCAGTGGGTTGTGTCTTTCTTGATTTCCCTTTTCCTTTCACAGGGCTTTCACATCAGCTCCTTTTATCATTCATAAGTAAGATAACTGATGTTCTGGACACTTCTTTCTTTTTTTCTTTTTTTCTTTTTTTTTTTTTCTTTTTTTTTTTTTTTATTTTAAACTGTGGAGAAATGTTCTAATGAATGCAATTCATTATGATCTTGCCTTTTTTTCATACCACTCCTGGACATTTTAATTCTATTGATAAAACCATGGTGAAAACAGGGTAAGAAACTATTAATGGAATCAGAACAAAATGCCTCTGGGAAAGAAATTACAAGTAAAGAAAGGATGGGATGGGAACAAAAGCATTGTCTGGTGTCTGAGTCTGACTGAGTTTTGGAGTTCATACTGCTGCAATGGCTTGCTCTGCAAAGGAACGGGTTACTAGGTCTTTTTACTTGGACTGAGTAAGATTTCTGCTCATTGTTGATGCTGTTGAGGTGCTGTAATTGTTCTACGTATTTTCTGTGTGTGGATGGACTTGAAGTTGGTGAACAAAAGATTTTGGGTGTATTTCTTTAATGGTCAAGACTGAAATTTCACCATATTTCTTTCCTGGGAAATGAATGAAATAAAGGGGGATAGTCCTAATTTATCCTAGATTCATTCAGTCAATATTTCAACAGGAAACCACTTCAACTCTTTGAAACTCAGTGTACCACTTTCCTGACTCTTGAGTGGCACTTTAAATCTATATGCTTAATAACATAGCTAAGCTGGAGAAGTTGGAGCTTGTACCAAGCGCTCTTCTGGAAAGAATTACCTGATGATTTGAGAGTGGAGAAGAAATGTTCTACCATTTTTGAAAGATGAGAACTAACTACTTCTCCAGGTAATCCTGTGCATTACCTAGAACTTTCTAGCCTTCTTTAGTTATATGCAAAAGAAAGTATCAGACACTGACGAACTTAAATTGTGAAGGGGGAATTATACAAAGGGGAATGGTGGAACACTGTATAGGTAATTCGCAGTTACCATAGTTATTATACTGAAATCCTCTCCCACAAAAAGTGTGTAAGAGCAGGGAGAAGACACGCCTTGCCCAGTTATAGCTATAGACTGAATCATATGGTATTATTGCCATGTATTATATATTTTGAAGTCCTCTTTGCTTATAGTAACTTGCATGGAGGTTTATAGCACTGAATTTTGAAGGTTATTTACAGGGATTAGTTGCACCATTCTAAGAGTTGTGGTTCAGGAAATAATTTTCCACCTGATCTATACAAAGGTGTTAATTCTGATCAATTACTATGTTTTCCAAGTCCTGTGTTTATGTAGCCAGACACACAGGGGGAGGGATGAGTTTACTGAGGTGTAACAGCAGTGAGAATGTAGTAAGCAGGGATGAATGAGTTGCTGATCTGCTTTCCCTTATGAAGGGAGAACAGGGAGGAAGGTTGCCTCTTGTCTGACAGAACAAGAATTGATGAGGTGTATCTCTTGGGCACAGGATACCCTGAAATCACTGGAAGGTACAGGAAAGTTGACTTGTGAGATGTTTGCGACCATGGTGTTTGGATGTAGTTTGAAATTACTCCAGTATTTTTATGAGGGAAGATACAAAATAAGTGGCCAGGAGTTGTTTCAGATCACAAAGCATGCAATATCAGATAAGGGTGAGTGCAACAAGAGGCTCTCTGGGACAGCTTCGCAGTTACAGGGTCCTACACAGACCACAAAAGGCATCTGTAGAAGGCTGATGTCCTCATAGTTTTCTATTGAAAATCTATGCTTGCTAGAGATTTTCTCAAGGGATAATGAGCAATCACACTGCCTTAATGTGAACAAATTCTAAACAGAAAATGTTTGAAGGCAGGGGATAAAGAAACAAAATTTCTGAAAAGGTTTTGAATGTGATTAATTGATTAACTTTCATTCTGGGATTAACCATGCTTATGGTTCTGATCCATTTTCCAATGAGTTCAATGAAAACATATTTACTACTATGAATCTGCAGTCAGGTAATCTATTCATGAAGTGTACTTTTTATTTGGCTTCTGTCATCCCAAGATAAGCAAATCACTTATACAAAGGAATATCTCAGCTATTGTAGTCCAGTGAACTATAGTGCAACTCTACAGTATAATTGTGAAAGAAGTCAGAAACTGTAGAAAGTTACGACTTTTGAAAACAAAGTTTTTCTAATAGTCTTGTATACGGCATCCAAAAATAGGACTTTCCCTGTAACCTCTCCTTTTTTTGCAACTGAGGGCAATATCCTCCATGTAATATATCTATCTTTTTCTTGTCCTCTGAGCTCAGCACATTTTAAATGGTAGCATGGCATGTGGCAAACATTCCCCCAAAGCACTAAACATTTGCTGGGGAAGTTTCAAAACCCCGCTATTTCTCTTTATTTGAAAGATGCATGGTGCAGGGTTTTCTTTTGAGTGGGACACATATAGTGGCATGAAGCTTACCTGAAAAATATCTTAAGACAAGCCTGAGAAGAATGCATACTCATTTACATGCATAAGAAGTTGCAGCAGCTGCTGGTGTTCAGACACAATTATTTCTCATGAAAATGTTTGCAAACAGGGTTGGTTTTTTTACCGTAATCAGCCCAAATTATTGCATCTGTGAAAGATTTGTCACTATCAAAATAAGCACCAAAAGGGGCATAAGAAACACAGCTCCCTAAGTGGAAATCACTTGCAAGAATATGATTCTATCTACAGATGAATAGATACTGCCTCCTCTGGTCCATCATGCTGAGAGGGCAGCTGCATATGAATTCGAGAGTTATTTGTTTTATATGTAATATAAAATCTTGTCTTCCTAGGGACATCTGTAGAATTGAATAGCTGGATCTAGGTTTAATTCTACAGTCTAGTTAGTACTGTTCTCAGAGTACATCTGGGAAAAACTAAAGCTGTGTGCCATGCGGGTTCTTAGAAGAATTTACTGTTCCACCTGACTTGAATAAAAGATTTACTAAAAACCCCTGAAGGGATAGGAAGATCTTCAGAACACTCATTCATCCTTGGTCAATTAAACTAAAGAATCTGATTATTGAAACACATCCCGCACAGACTCAGCATTGTTGGCTGGAACAGACTCAGAAGCATTGACTCAATTTAACATTAGTTATGGATAAGTATTAAGTTTCTATTAACAGATAAAAGAGATACAAACTATATCTAGCATCCTGAGGTCATTTGCAAATAATAAACATAACGCTTTAATCACTGCAGTTTCAATCTTGGTTTAAACTTAAATGTACATGTAATATACCCCTGTGCTATTGAAAGAGTGTTTATAGCAGTAGAGAGCATTGCTTGGTCTGCTGAAAAGCTTGATCACCTACCTGCCTACATTAGTTTCACCATGAAACACAGTGTTTCTAAAATGATATGTTGATTAGAGACATGCTGTCAGGTTTGGAATTGAGACTAGACTGGAGCAGGGAGTGTGGAGGAACTGTAGCTTACAGCTTTATGCTTAAACTGATCTTCTAATTCTTGACAAAAGGAAAAAATCCTGATGTAAAGATGAGTTTCGTTTCACTTTAATCACAGTTGAAATGTGCTTAAGGTAGGAAGATGTACACGGACTGCAGATGCAGTTTAGATGCAATCAGCATCCCAGACCATAAAGGGAAGCCACAGCACAGTCCCTTGTCTGCCTTTTCTGTGTGTTACTGTTTTAGCTCTACTTTTTGCCACGTGTGTGGTGTGCCACGGCCATGAATGTGTGTGTAGTATCTGTGCAGCCTACCCTCTTGTCCTCCTTTGATTTGCCTCTGCTTTCCCATCCCACCTTTTCCTTTTCCACTTGTGGAGCTCCTTCTGATTTAGCAGGGCATCTTTTGGTCTCTTTCTGTTCCACCCTCAGAAGATGCTGAGTGTTGCAGTTGGACATAGATTTTCATTGGCCTTCAGATCTACAACTAAATTTCTCAGGGTGTGGTTCCCAAACCACCCTGGAAAATATTGGAGGACAAACCTGACAATGTGTTTGGGTGTTCCATCATTTGTAGCATATGTTAGACATGAACAGCAGGCAGCCAATTCTGTCACCTTGCTTTCCACCCTTTTTGGAGATCTCTTTTGAATATCTAGAAGTCTTATTCATGAAGACATGAGCTGGGAGCACTTAATTAGGCAGTGCTCTGTGTTGTGAAATTAATATAAATTTCCACCTTTTCAGCTTATTTCCATGTCTGAGACAGACCCTTATTTTTTTGTGATCCTTTTCTGCAAAATCTGGAAGGGGAAAAAAAAGGAACTCAATACTTGATGTATTTGAACAAAAAAGACTTAAGACTTTTTTTATTGAAATAATTATTGATTTCACTTTGTACTTTACCATATTGATGTATTGAACTTTTCCATGATACAAGTAAAAATGTGCTTCAGTTCATAAAACCTTCTTCTTTCTCTCTGTTGCTTCATAAAGCACACCATAACTTACAAATGTAGTTTTCCTTCTTTGTTTCTTTCTGCTGGGGCTGAGAAGTCACATAATTTTTCTTTCTGACTTGGCTTAATGTTCTTTAGTGTTATAGCAGTCCAAGTACTAGAAAACCTGATTTGAAATATCTTGGAGACTTCATAGGATAATAATTTGTAGGACCTTTGTTTCCAGACAATGTTGTCTAAAGAACTGATATTTAACAAGCAATTAAAATAGAGCTGAGAAGATTTTGGTTTTACCATAGCACCATGGGGATATCTACGGTCACATAATTCAGATTCATGGTTTGAGGCAGAAAATTATCGTAGCTTGCCAGAAGTAGGGTATTATTTATCCTCCTAATAATCTGTGAAAATTTAGTTTATATTTTTTGAAAATACTATTTTGGTTCTTTTCTTAGCGTTCATACAACAAATATGAGCAACTCATTCATACACGATCCTTGTCTTGTTAATTCTGAGCATATGTTTTGCAAGTATCATTATATCTACTTGTGCTCATGTGAATAACATGGGCTTGGAAGTTCACCTGGTATTCAGTAGTTTTCAAGTGTTGGCGGCAAATTCATTCTAATGGGAATAGTGTAATTTTTTTAAAAGACATATTTATTTATGTACTTGTTTTTCATCCAGAAAGCTTACTCATCTCATGTTGCAAACCTCTTGGGAAACCTATCTTGTTCCAGAAATATTTCTGCTATCATTAGAAATGATGATGGAATCTGGGTAAGTCATAAAAAGTTCAGTTACTGCTCTCTAAAAGGAAAATCTGTGGTTTATTACAGCAGCCTAATTTATTTTTTAAAAAGTATTTATCATGAAGGGAAACCTTGCAAATGGTACTTCATTCGGTTAATCAAACTTCCAGTTTCTCTGAACAGTACCAGCTATAACAGCACAATCCCAGCTTTGATCCATTAGCTATTAAACGTGTTCTTATCTGTGATTGCAGGACAAACCATATTATGTATATTCCTGAAAGATTGGCTGTGCTGAAGAAAAGCAAGGGATTTTTATAATGATCCAAGTAGCTAAGGCCAAAGTTTTTCTTAAATGGCACAGATTAGCATTGTGTAGAAAAACAGCTGATGTTGCAGAAAAATGTGATAAATGAAATCCCACTGTGTACACAAACAGTCCTGAAAAATTTCAAGCTGGGACCCCTACCTGTGTCATGCTTAGATCAGTGGTGCTCCTGCTTCTTCCCTTTGCTATTTTCCATTTTTAAGCCATCACAGTATATAATTTACTCAGACCACACCAGCATACTATAAGTTATTAAGGTTTAGCCCATGGTTTTGTATTAAAAATGTTCTACTTTTAAAAGTTTCTAGCTAGACTATCAAATAACTTGGACAGGCTTGGGGTTAGAAAACTTCTGCATAGGCATTGTGTTAAAAAAAATGTAATTAAAAATAGCAGACTGTATTTGGAAATAAGCACACACAACTAAATTATGTAACAGCACTCTAGTCACCCTCTGTGTACTGTGACTTCCCTAGCAAAACACTATCTCAATAAGATTTTGCTCATACATTAATCAAACCCTTTTACCAGCTTTATGCATGTTTCTTCTACATATCTGCTGCATTCCTAGGTTTTCTGGGGTTTTTTTGAACTTTGATGAACAGACAGCCCTCTTTACCTGAAAGAACTATATTCTTACAGGTGTGGCAGACGAATGGTGGGTGATGCCAACACAACCCTGGAAGGTGGTAGTCTTTCCAATCGATGGTTTGAGGTGTTTTCTGGTCCTTTGTACCTTATCAGTTGCATTAATAAAAGTCTGCAGAAGCTGAGAAGAATTTGTGAGGGACTGTTGTAAAGGCCCTTTATCATCCCTTTCTTATGCCACAAGGATGTTGGCAGAGGGATGGGACTTGAGTGGAGCTGTGCCATCACTCAGGCACTGCAAAGATGAAAGTCATAGTAGCCTTTACTAAGTCAAGATAATATCTACAGAGCTTGGAGAAGAGAGAAGTAAGGAGTACCGCAACCTAAATTTTCCATGTCTAAAACCTAAGTGAGTAGTGTTTGTCAGGCTTTTAATTTTTTTTATGAGGAAGCTGTGGAGGGTGGGGGACTGCTTGTGAGTGTCCTGTCTATGCTACTGGAAAGATGCAATGCCTGTTTTGGTTAGGTTGGTTTCTTTCTGTTTTGGTCCTTTCTGCTGTCTTTGCTTGCATGTTGGCATGGGCAGAGGAATGGACGTGATTCCTGGATCACTGAAGCATAATTGCTTTAAGCAATGAGCCAGCTACTGTTATTCAGGTTTGGTACAATAGGCAGCAGGTCACTTAAGCAACAAAGTCACCTAGCTAAGGTCTGTTTTTCCGAAATCAGCATAGAAAAAGATGCCACCTGGTAGAGGAACCAGAAGGTTATAAAAAAGGGTAATGAACCATTTTTAGCAGCTTGGGCTGAAGAAGAGGTATCTGCTCCAGGAGCTCAGTGGTGTGGAAGGGAAACTGAATACAAACAGACCCAGAGGGAAGAACGAGATAAAGTGAAGGGCAGAGTTTTCAGGTATTAGAGATGGATTCAGCCCACCTGACAGGTGCTTAACCCTCTGGTGCCAACTGAGGCCTCTAACAGAGATGCTTTGGATCCCTATCCAGTCACTGGGGGAGGCAGCTGCTTGTAGAGATTTCCAGAGACAGATCACATCCATGCGAAGTGCTGCACATGGGATGGGTGGGATCCTACCCTTGGCAGATTTATAACCTTCTGTAACAATTTATAATTTGTCTTTTAAGTTAAAGGAGCTGTGTCTCAATTTTTTGCAGAGAAAAATGTATACATGCTTACTAAAAGGCTAATATGCAAGGATGGAAGGCCTCTATTTCTGAATTTTGAGAGGAAAGTGACTCTTGTGGGACATGCAACTGCATTTTAAGTCCTTCGTCTCAAGAGATACGCAAGACAGAGGATGTGCTCTTTGGGAATATGCCACAGGGATTTAAGGGCTTCTAGACACAGCTTAGGCTCCAGAGGCTTGCAAGTGCTACATATGCAAAGCTGGGGTTCCCAGTAGACCACCTGAGCTTTCAATAGAGGGCATGTGATTAGGTTTTGTCCCTTAGGATAAAAGTCTCGTTTTTTTCATGCATATTCAACATATATGATCTTTTAGGGTTGATTGCTGTTTTCTTTTTATACAGAGAAGAGAATATAAAGTCTTTGTTATTAACTTGACTTTGAGAGTCTGAGAGTCTCTGGAATCTGCCTTTAAAATACTTATTTTCCTAAGTTCTTTAAAATTTTGTTCCGTAACATGTTAGGTAGCAGTTACATGAATATTTTTTTCAGCAGCAAAGCTAGTTTAAACTATACCCTCAGGCTAATAAAACATCTGTGATGACACTGCTGGAAATTTCATAACAATTTCAATTGCATATTTTTAAGGATTATACTAATTATAAGATGGAGAGGTTAGTACTAAGTTATATATGGAAGAATCTATTAATCAAAACAGCAATAGATGATCTCAAAGGAAAAGTACTTTCCCAAGCTTGCCAAAGAAAACCTGGCAGACAAAAGCAGAAGATATATTTGAACACTTATATTTTGGTGTTTCAGGCTGTTAAGCACTTTGTCCCATTCTGGACTGAAGGCTCTTTCAGATGAGAAGAAGGCAGAAGCTGCCGATGTTTAAGACGCTGAAGGTGTATTTCCAAGGTGTACTAGGACTACCATTCAGCTACATCTTAACAAAATGCCTCCATTTTCTTAATTCACGGAATTAATTCTGAAAAAACTGCATTCAAGAATCAGTTCATCCCTTAAAAAACAATAGCCTTCTTCTTCTAGTATTTGTAGACAACTTTTAGAAGTACAACCAAAATGTAGACTCATATGATGTTGTTTTCCTGTTTAGCTGGCAACCTGAAATTATAAGGCTTGGCCAATTTCCTTAATGAAGGCCTTGACTAAGACACCCTGAAAACTCCTAGAATACCAACACAGTGACTCTTGCTGCAGAAGTACATAGTTGATGTATGTCTCCTAGAATCCAAATATATATATCTGTGTTTTGAGAGTTTCCAGAAAGTTTCAGCTCAGAATGAGTTGCCAAGATCTTCATCATGCCACTCTTCACCCTGACCCACATTCTGCAAGAACCGAATGGCATGCTAGATAAGAGTTGAAAATATCTTCTCCATCCTGACAATGATCATGGAAAAATACATCTGAATTATCTCTGATCATAGGATATGACTTTCTTTAAAAAAGATCACTGCAGATAAGTAATTTCCAGTGTAAGAAAGCCCCCCAGCTCCTTAAAAAGGAAGTTATCTGCCATATTAATGTGGGATGATATTATCCTTATTGTCGAAGTTATCTGTGCTTATTAAGGACAAAACAGGATTATGATAATTCAGTTTTAACTCCTTAGTCTGCTAAAATAAAACTGTAGTCTGGCTCTGAAAGCGCAGTGACTAATACTATGTGACCACAACAGGATTAGTCACATGAATAAAGACAAGAGTCTTGGATAACATTAGAAACTAGTCAATGGAATATCTTTTATTGTACTACAAAAAATCATTGGTCTGCTGTAAAGTGGCACTGGAATTATATAATTTGGATTTAAGTTTGTTGTGGAAAACTCAGATTTCCTGTTTCTTTATGAAACTGAACTACGTAGTATTTTTTGGGGGGTGAAATGGGCAAGAAAATAAAGACCCAGCCCATCAAAATAATTTCTAAATTATATTCTGCAAGTGTGTTTAAGCAAATTCAGGAGTGTCAGGACTGCTCAAGCTTTCAGCACCTTGGCTGTCCCTCATCTGATCAGGCAGGATGCTGCAAACATGGGGTGCAAACTAGGAGGTGGTGGGTCTGACAGCCTCTCTCTAGCCTTGCCAGAGACTACAGAAAGGGGATGTCTCTCTGGAGGTGGCCTGCAGGGAATTTCTGATCACTTCCACTAATCAATCCATCATGTTTGGCAGCAAAGACATTAAAAAGTAACTATCTGGTTTTGTCACATGTATAGGAGGACTAGGAAGCAGCATAACTTTCGTATTGTTTCACATCTTGACCAGTTATTTTTTCCTTAGAGATGAAGCTTATTCACCTTAACGCTTTTCTGCCAGTTTTCTGAATATTTATTGTGAATAACATTTGAATTTTAACTGAATTATTTTCTTTTTCCAGCAAAACTCACACCTGGCTGAGAGAGGTGCATCTTACAGCATTTTTTTCAATACTGTAGCTTCAGAGTTGGCAGCTCTATCATAAAGTTACTTGGAAGGTTGATACCTACTTCCAAACAAACAAGGTCTCTGCATGCAAAGGTATTTTTTTCCCCCTCTGCCCCCAAGGAAGTTAAAAGTTAAACAAGTTTATGTAAAAATCAAATTATGTTTGAACAACATAAAGTCATGCAAATAGTATTACTGTTAGCTGATGTCTCCAGAACTCATGCCTCTCACTTGTATAGACTAGGACGTGGCTTAGACCATTCAATGAAACTTAAATGTGAAATTTAACACTTGGAAAGGAGCACTGTAAAAATGGCATAAATCCATAAAGCTTATTGTCTTTCTTTTTGTACTAGGGCATATATCCTTTGCTTCCATCTATTTTAATAAGAGATTCAGGTTCCTCTGTGTCTCTGACCTTTCCTCTTCATTATTTCTCAGTCCACCAATCTTGGTGTCATCTGCAAATTCTATCAGCAATGATTTTTAGTTGTTTTATGTTTTTTTCCCCTACCAGGTTCCTGAAAGGTCCAAAATGCAGTCTGTGCAGGACTCAATGAGCAACAATTCCATATGGAAGTGAGTGCCTGTTTACAATTACATTTTGAAACCTATCAGTTAGACAACCCTTAATTCATTTAATGTTGTGTCTACTATATTGATTTTACATCATTTGAGTTTCCTGATCAAAGTATTATGCGGTACTAAGTCAAACGCCTTACAGAAATCTAAGTATATTACATTAAGACTATTACTTTCATTAATCAGATTTGTAAGCTCATCAAAAAAGATAAGAAATTTTCTCTGACAAAATCTATTTTCCATAAATCCAGGGTGATTGACATTAATTGCATTATTCTCTTTTAATTTGGTATTAACCAAGTTCTCTCTCCTTTTTTATTTTACTATGAACTACAGTCCTGCTAACAGCCTTATTGTGGACTCAGGTTTCATTAATCCTTTTAAGATATTGTCACAGCATAATTTTTCCCTTCAGCCATCTGGAAGCTTCCCAATATTCCAAGAATTATGGAAAATTGCCTTCAGTGTACAGATAAATATGGGGGAAAGGATGCATAAACCACATTTTTTATTCCTTTCTTTCTTGGAAAAGCTACCAGGACCATTGACATTTCCCTAAATCTGCTGTGTCCAGCATGAAGTCACAGCACAAGAGATGATACAAGGAAACCTTATTTTTTTACAGAAGAAATGACTTTTCTGGCAGCCTGTCGATTTCTATGGGCCCTTAGGGTGAAAAGACAGTTGAAATCATCTATCTGTCTTTGCAACACTCTTTGCAGCTACCAATGCCCAAGGATCACAGTTGTTACTGTGATTGCCTGGAAGGAATAGAAAGGTTGCTTAGACCAGGAGTTCAAGGTTTGCATGAGAAGTCAGAAAATATCTGAGTCTGAACAGGTTTTGTCCTGTTTCTCAGGTTGCTTTATAAGTTGGTTTTGTTTTGTCTTGTTTTTTTTTTTTTTTGGTTGGTTGGTTTTGGTTTTTTGTGGGTTTTTTTCATTTGTTTGTTTGTTTGTTTGTTTGTTTTTAATTCAAAGTAAGGAAGTTGATTAATTGACTTAAATAAAATGAAGCATCTGAAAGGAATGTCACAGTACCAGTGGGTGTGACACAGGTTGTGACTTCCTTTTTGGGGAAAAAATTATCTGCATGGAGGCAGAAAAGAAAGCAAGTAATCCTGGAGCATTTGGATTTTGTAAATCTTTGAGTTGAAAAATTCCTTTTTGCTAGCTGAAATGTTATTTCTGGCACTCCTTCCTGCAAGTAACTGTAGTGAGTGGGAGCCACAGAACCTTGGAGCATTACACAGACTGTTTGTTGACTGGCAGCCTTAGTTACTGACGTGTGAATGAGAGGCTGCTGGGCAGCCAAAAGCTCCACAGACCCTGATGTGGGCAGAGCATTTGCTGCCTTTCATGGGGCTTGGGCTTTTCTGGCCTAAAAATTACTGGGTGAGGTGGGAAAACAGGCTATGCTGAAGTGCTGGGAAGTAAATGACAGCCACCCTGATGCACCCACTGCTAAAGGTTCTGTATAGAAGAAGTGAACAGCTAAAGTGACATTAATAGGGGAGATGCAAATTGAACTTAATGGAACGTTTCTATTTCCCTTGATTTCATTTCATACTTTGAGGTCCCCCACTGCCATCCCCACTCAGTGTTTTCTGAGAGTTTGGTAATGCCTCAGTGTATCCCCCCATTGTGCAGAACATTTCTAAAGACACAAGAAATTGGATTTTCATGCTGCCTTTTAGGCAAAGGCAATCAAATTCAGACCAGGTCCTGGCAGACAGAAGTATAAATCACATCTGAGTTTGAAGCCATGGAGTACTTAGTTAGACTAGTGTGGAGCCTGTATCAATAAACTTAACAGAGAGGAAGTTTTGTCTCACTCTTAGGTCTCTACCACTGACAATTGTAAGCCAAAGTCTCTTTAGAGTGTTTTAATTGGATAAATTTGAACTGATCAACTTTTAAATGAAGAAATGTACCTTTCAAAATGCTAGATTATTCCACTTTCTTAGTTTAAAGGGTGAAAATATAAAAGTCTTTTGATTTAGCATAATTTTACACAGAAAGGTTTGATAATGAAAAAGTTGCTGTTTATTAAAAAACCACCATGTGAACAGCAAATTCAAATGCTCCAACATGGTTTTCTTTCAAGCTTTCATAAGGCTTCTTTTTAATGATTCACAGTGAAATTTTTTTGCCAGACGCAGAGAATTTGTTCTTGCTTTCTGATCGTTTAAGTTTTAAATATACTGTTACTGACATGTAATTTCTATGATCTTAGCAATAGCACACTTTTTGGGTGGAGAGCAAAAACTAGCCAGACAAAAAGGTACGTTTCTGAAAGGAAGACATAGGGTGTGATACCAAAATGCATGCATTACTCATTTTTCAAGGCTTACTTTGACATTCATAAATAGGATGAAGCTTCTATCCATGCAGGGTCTAAAAAAGTTAGAGAAAACTGGGATTGCTTCACGTATCTTCCATCAAAATTCAAGACTGCAATGGAGAGTCATTTCACAGTGACACTAATGCTTTCCCATGGATTTTTTGGTATGCAGTCTTTACTATTTGGCAACTAAACTAAGGTGAAAGCAAGCCGCATGACATTGTTGCTGTGTAGTTCCTTAATAGAGATAATCAGTCACCACAGTAAAGTTTGTGTAGAGAAAAATATGCTTAAATGGCAGCCCTAGAAATTCTACTTTGTAAATTACTGCACACTTAGAGGAAACTGACCAGCATGTTCTCATGAATTAAACAAAAAGCTTTCCAAAGTTCTGGCTATGATTTTATATTCCTTATGTAAACACAGTGATGGATGAAAAATCTAAGAAATGCTTCCACTGCCAGTAGTATAATGATTCCTTACTGTTTGCTACAATGTAGAGGAGTAAGAGTCATGTTCTGATATTTCTTCAGGTTATTTTAACAGAAATGTTTTCAACTACTATTACTTCATGTCCCAGGCTAGTGGGACTGAATGGATATCTGAAACTGCAAAGACTAGGTAAAGACCCGAAGTTCACTTTTCTTGTTGTGTAAGGCATAACTGGTTCTCATTAGAGGCTTCTTCTGTAACAGCATATGCTGTCATTCCTTTAGCAACACATCCAGAGAGGCCTTCTGTTAGTGAGCAATGAAACCTTATGGAAAGCTGTTTCCATACTCTACTGTTACTATCTATGAGGTTTTCCTTCTGGATTGTGCCTTAGGTATTAGAAAGGGCCAGAGCTGAGCCATTCACCAGTGTGTATCCATTTATAATCTCTCCCATAGAGATTATTAATCTCTATGGTATGATCTCCAATCATACCATAAAATGAAGTTGAAATTCAAGTTGGTGCTCTGCTGCTTGGTGTATGTTGTATGCCTGCTTCTAGTCACCAAAGACCTGCCTGTTACGCAGTTAACTTCATTAGTAGGCAAAATATTTAGATTTGGAGGTGGGGGCTTTTTTAAAAATATTATTAGTAAACAAATGCCATCACTTCAAAGACTCTTGCTGTTTCTGATTTTTCTTTATTAGCTACCTTTTTTTTTCCAAAAGATATTTCACTGTTTGTTATCCAAACTCTGATTACAAACTTGTCGGAAATAGACCTGTGCATAAGTGAACTTCTCCCCTCAATCTGAACAGTGCTCCATGTTTGATGAACTTATAGTTAGCATTGTATTTGGGAGGACACTCATTAAATCATCAATAAAAGTCAATAGCTGAGAGCTCATTTAAGTTTAATTCAAGTAACAGGAGCTTCAATAATAAATTTCTTTCTTTTTATGATAGCAGGTTGTTTAGCTTTATTCAGAGAGAAAAAAACCAGCCTGCTTGAAGGCATACACAGTTCTGAGAAAAATTAAAGAGATTCTGATCTTGAAATATTTTCTCATACCATACTGACTTTCTTTTGAAAATTTGGTGTGATACTCCAACACTCAGATGAGGTAGTAGTTTCCATTTACCATGCATTGAGTAAATTCACTCCTCAACCTGCAATGCCGGGGTCATGCTGCAAAACTGGGAGAAACAGTATAGAAGATCGACTGTCAGTAGATCCAGTGATAGTTGCTACAGGTGATATAAGCCAACATGGCTGATTTTTTTTTTGTGGTTCATATCTTCTAGCATGGAGGGAAACTTTCACATAAAATACTAGAACAATGGTTGACTCTCTTGGGAAAAATCATACAAACACATTGAAAACCATCCTGTATCTTTTTTTATTTGGTTGTTTTTTTTGTTTGTTTGGGTTTTTGTTGTCGTTGTTGTTGTTTGTTTGGTTTTTTTTGCTTGTTTTGGGTTTGGCTTTTTTTTTTGTTGTTGTTGTTTTTTTTTGTTTGAGTTTTTTTGTTGTTTTTTTGCTTGGGTTTTTTTGGGGTTTTTTGTGGGTTTTTTGTGGGTTTTTTTGTCTTTTGTTAAAAAAATAGAACATATAAACACAAATTTATTTTCTTCCTCTTGTATTTTGCATCTTCCCCTTTCTTCTGTCTTCTTTTATCTCCTCCTGGCCAATACTAAGAAGTATGGAAGTTCTTACTGTGTGCAGTCCGTTATAGGAAGATCTCATACAGATTATGAAACAGAAGATTTACAGAGAACTCAAATCTGTAGAAGATTTAGGACTCCTTTAAGGGCATTGGGAAATCTTTTATGGATTATACACACAAAACAGATGTTACATCTTAGAAAAATTTCTATTTCATTGTTATTTCCTACTTGACTATGGGGTGGGAGAATGACTACATTTTATAGCATTGTGAACTAAGACTGGGGGTTTTTTTCACACAAAATTGTTGCCTTTTCTTCCTTTTCCCTGTTGAAGTGTGTGTTGTTAATTACAGAATATAGCACCTCTTTTGACAAATAATTATGCTTCACAAAGAGAACAACTATTCAAAACCCACCAAGAACAATAAAGAAGAACAGGAGTAAGAACACAATGCCTTGACTCAAGAAGAGGAGCTTCTTATTTAAATAGAAACCGCAGAAATATTGATAGAAACCATGCTAACACTCCTTTGGCAATAATGTATCATTTGGCTGACATGAAACAGTATTTGTGTTTTCTTTTTATAAGACTAATCAGAGACCTTGCTAGGTCTTCACTCACAACAACTCAAAAATGACCCGTTTGTTAGAATAATCTTTTTGAGGATCCCCCTGGCATAGTTATATGGGGTCTGGGGTGTGCTTTCTCCAGGGATTCCTTTATCCGTAACAATTCTCTTCTGATCTGCTTTGTGAGCTTTCCTCTGAGATTACACATAGGGTCTGTAGGGCGGGTGGGAGATCCCTTTGGGTTCTCACAGTAAGCACAGACCCATCATGGGAAAAACTTTTTATTGTAATGACCATTCTCCTTCAAAGCCTTTGCTAGCCCTTCACTGTCCATAAGGCAATTTGTGTATCGCAGAGAGCTGGCAAAATTCCTTTGGCCTTTAGAGGCCAAATAATGTGTCTTGGGATGGTGGGATTAAAGTAAAGTTGACTCACTACTCTGATGTAGGGCATTGAAAGGAAGTAGTTCTTAAAGTTTTTGTTTTCTCTCTTCATACTTGCATTTGGGCCAGCTTTGTTTAGAATCTTTATTGATGACCTGGACAAGAGGATCAAGTGGAGCCTCACCAAGTTTGCAAAGAATACCAAGCTGGGTGGGAGTGTTGATCTGCTGGAGGGTAAAGACTCTGCAGAGGGGTCTGGACAGACTGGATCGATGGGCCAAGCCAGCTGTGTGAGGTTTAACAAGGCAAGGTGCCCGGTCCTGTGGTTCAGTCACGACAAACCCATGTAGTGCCACAGGCTGGAGGATGAATGGCTGGAAAGCTGCCCATCAGAAAAGGACCTGGAGGTGCTGGTCAACAGCTGGCTGAACATGAGCCAACAGTGTGCCCAGGTGGCCAAAAAGGCCAGTGGCATCCTGACCTGTATCAGAAATAGTGTGGCCAGTGGGACCAGAGCAGTGATTGTCCCCCTGTACTCAGCATTGGTGAGGCCACACCTTAAGTGTTGTGTCCTATTCTGGGCCTCTCACTGCAACAAAGACATTGAGGTGCTGGAACACGTCCAGAAAGTCGGGGTGGAGCTGGTCAAGGGTCTGGGGCACAAGTCCTATGGAAGTGGCTGAGAAAGAGGGGATTATTTACCCTGGAGAAATGGAGGCTCAAACAAGGAGATCTTACAGCTCTCTAAGACCACCTGAAAGAAGGTTGTAGTGTGTGTGGGGGGGTTGGGTCTTTTCTCACAGGTAACAAGCGACAAGACAAGAGGAAATGGTCTCAGGTTGGACCAGGTGAGGTTTAGATTGGATATTAGAAAAAATTCTTCACTGGAATGGTGGTCAGGCATTGGAACACGCTGCTCAGAGAACTGATGGAGTCACCATCCCAGAAAGTGTTAAGAAAATGTGTGGATATGGCACTTGGGAACATGGTTTAGTGGTGAGCACAGAGGTGCTGTGTTAGTGATTGAACTCAAAGATCTTAAAGGTATTTTCCAACCTTGACAATTCTATGATTCTTTGGATTTCCTGCCTCTAGGTTTGGTACACTTTTAGGTACAGAAATAATGGCTTTAACAGAAACATGTTATGTGTAAGTTTTTAATTTTTTTTTGTTTGGTTTTTTGTTGTTTTGTTTAAAGAAGGACTACTTTGACATATTGTTTTCCAGGTTAAATTCATAATCATAGTATATGGCAATAATAGTATGTGGTTTTCTTTACATGACTTAAAATATGGTAAAATTTGAAGAGGGAAAAATGAGAAAGTGTTACTGGAATTAGGGAAAAGTGGTCTAGGAGTTGGGATAGAAAGAAAATCAAAAACCTAACATTCAGTTTCTTTATCTAACATTAAACTGGTGTTTAACCAGATTATGTTGACTAATTTGTAGGTTTGGAGCAATCATAGCCACTTTAAGTGTACCTTAGTGGGTGGCAAAACACTTCAGGCAAAGGTAAGCTGCCTATGCAGACATATTGTGTGCATATTTTGAATGCTTTATTTCTTGAAAATGTAGACTTTGCCAATGATTTTTTCACACAGGTATTTTCAAAGGAGGTGATTTTGAGGATGAAAGTTATTCTTGTCTGAGCCAAGAGCTTCTTCCAGAGGAATACAGTGAAACATTAAAAGAGTGCCTCATTGCCACTTGGGCAGTGGAAACTCTCCAGTGGCATCTGCTGGGGATTGCTCTGCTTATTTTGACAATGCTGCCATGATAAAAATTATGGCAGAGTAGTATTAACAGCCTGTCTCTGTCCCTGGACTACACAAGTAGCTATTGCCTTATCACAGGAAATCACAAGACTTACGGTTTGAAGAGTGGATAGGTGAATAGTGATGAAGACATGGAGAAGTTTTACAACAGTACATAAGGATTTACAAAAGAAGCTGCCTTACCACTCTGTACTTAAAAAAAATCATTAAGCAAGCAGTGATCAACTAAAATAACTCCAAGCTGAAAGCAGTCCCTTAGATGCAGTCTAGTGTGAAATGAGGCTTACAAGGACTACCAGGAACAGCAGGCTTTGCTTTTTCCTGACTCAGTCAAGGGTTAATATTTTTATTTGAAAATAAAGTCAGTTCAAAGACCGCCTTTCGAACAGGGTGTCAGCAGTTTATTTGTCTGGACTGGTGAGCATGGACTCAGTGAGGTCCTCAACTAATTTATGGCTCTTTTAGTCAAAATCAACAACTTAAACTTTATCTGCAAGCTCACTAACACATTGTATAGCTTGTGGAATCTTGGGTTAGTATTTATGTTGGGATATTTGGCATAGTGGTCAGCTTTATATACTCTGAGGCAGCTTCACTCTCAAATGGATTTAGGCTGTAAATCTCTGAGCACTTCTTTTATGAGCATGACATTGACACAACTCTGTCTGCCTCTGAAAGAACTATCACAATGCCCTGCCTGTGCCTTGATAACCAAGCAGGGATACTTGGTCCTTATTATTCAACAGTGCATGGTCACCAATTCCCATTTTTTGCACTTGTACTATTATGACCATTTGCAAAAATCACCGTTGTTGAAAAAGCATAAATTCTGAGCACTTAGTCCTGGAATTCACAGTACGATTTCTGGTTTGGATTGAACTATCAGGGTAAGAGTATTCTTCGTGTCTTCCTTGAATTTAAAACTACCACTTCTAAAAAAATAGTAACTTAGCCCCCCTGCACCCCAGTTCTTCTTTGCATTTGAATTTTGCTGGAATAGATGATGACATTAGGGACCTTTCTGATGGGGTGTGTAAATCAGGCATTTTGCATTTGAGTTCTATATGAATAGAGTAATCTATCTCTTTTAGCTCTGCACACTTCCATACTACCTCTTATTGTAAAGAAAAGCCTTAATAATATAAAAAATCTGTGAGACTACTTTTTAGCTTCATCTAGGTCCTGATAGAAGCTGAGCTTAGAAGAATAACCTTATTTTAGTTGAGAACTTTACAGGTAAGATTCAGGTTGTTTAAATGTAGCTGTACAGAGGTTTCTAATGGACATGGGAAGAAGGTGATTAATTTCCCTCAAAGGCAAGACCCCAGCTGTGTTAGATATTTGTCTGTCTCCACTGTTTAAAGAAGGAGTTCAGATGATGACCTCCAGAAACACACATGTGACCAAATAACTTAATTTTGCTCCTGGGTCTGGTCCTTGATTGCCTGCATGATGAGTCAAAGACCACAATGACCAGTTTTGAAAAACCTGCCAGAGATACCTATAGATTTATGCTTTAAGTACCAGCTTTCAAGATCTTGTTGTAATAATTGTAGTTTAATAATGATTCAAATTTTGTACCTGGCAAGTATCTTTTCTTTAGTGACTATAAAATTGGATGAAAGCTTAACTGAACTATTTCATTCTCCTACTTGATAAAAATGAAAAGACAAAAAAATGCTTTCAGATTAATTTGTCATAAATGTGGTAAAGTAATAAAGAAATGGAAATTTGCTGCTCCAGGGCCCTCAGACTTTGCCTTAAAGCATACACGTTGTTGACAATATTTTTTCTATTATTTCTCTATGAAAATTCTTAGAAATGATTTTTTTAACTGTCATTGCTTCTTGAACTTAAAAACTTTTTTTCTTCTTTTTTTTTTAATTTTTATTATTTAGAAAGGGGAATTTCATAACACAGGTGAACTTCTGCCATTTCTCTTCATAAGATCACTTTATATTTATTCAGTACTTCAGTTTACTTCATAGTGCATTTAGCAGCTGAGTAATAGAGATCAGTACAGATCCCTGCTAAAAAGTGTTTAGTGTTTTTCCACTAGAATATACCATCCCAGATAGATTTGTCATTAACAGCATAGGCAGCCTTATTAATATCTATGACAGCATCTTTTTAACTGTGCCTCACTGTTTATTATAAAGAATAGGTAGTAAGGCCAAGGTGATCTCCAGTAAACAAATGAAAAAAATTCAAAAGTTTCAAAAACTTTCAGTGATACTAAAAAAAAATATTCTATTCCTAAACCAGCAGAACACCAAAAGTGATGAATATCACTTCTTCAGTCAAGGCAAGGTAAAAAGGCCTTGAGGCTGTCCCGGACATTCAGTCAGGAAGAGCAGAAGGCAAGACTGGAGGCTGACCTTCCTGCATGGTAGGTCAGACAGGTCTGGATGACCAGCCATGAACCTACAGGGAACTTCTGGGGCACAGGCTGGGGCAGAAGATTGTCAGGGACAGAGTTTAAGCCTTGTACCAAGTTAAGATGCTCAGGACCATTAAGACTTTTAGTGTACTTAGGGCCCTGACAGATACTACTTTCACCAAAGCTCTTTTCCACCCATATGACAGAACCAGTGTTCCATTTCCTTCCTGGTTGTCACTTATCCTTGATGCAGTCCAGACCAGAAATATTTTCAAATTTTGTCCTCCTTCCTCTGTTTTTATTCCTGGGTGCCTTCCAGAATGAACAAATTGTTTCATGAGCCATTCCATTCCTTGGTAGTTTTTCCTGAACCCTCAGCTTTCGGGGCTTCTCAGAGGTTTCTCTTTGACTTGCCTCCATCCAGTCTTTAAGCACCAGAATCCACAAACTCACACAGCTTCTCTTTCACCCTTCACAGTTCACAGATCCTGTCCTGTTCAATTTGCTTTTCCCTGCCTCCTCTGAAACCCCAGCTTGTCTTTCTCATATCTCGTTGCGAATGTCTGTCTGTCTGCCTGCCCAAGCTTAGCACAGCGAAAAAGGCCTTCCATTTCTTTAACAAGGGAATGTCACTGCTGAAGTAGCAGGGAACAAGGAAATACCACTGCCTTGCCTGCCACTACATCCATGACCAGAATGATAGAAGAAATTTGCAGGTTCTTTGTAATATTTCTAAAAAGTCTTTTCCTCTCCATCCACGCAGTTAATATTAAAATCTAGATTTACTCTAACTCTTGCCAGTGTAATGATAATTTTTCCCACTACTCTCAAATATAAACTTTCTAGAATGTACCTGATAATTCTGATAATTTTCTTAGCCCAAAATTCTGACAAGATTACTCCCCTTTGTGACATCTCCCTTTTCTTAAGGTGATTGTGTCAACCGAATGACTCCAAGTCCTTAAGAACATCTACATTGTGGACTTAGGCAATACTTAGGTATTATTTTAGCACTAGTCCTCCTCACAAGCTCAGGCGCATCTAAATTAAATATATCTTCATTGAAGTTAAAGAGACTCATGGCCAATAAGGCTATGCCTTTACTGCTGTAAGTCCAAGGGACAACTGCAGGCTTTGTGTCCAGCTGATACAGACTAGCCCACACTGTACTGCTGAGCACTACCCTCCTCTGTAAGGAATGTGTATTGTAGGTAGAACAGTAAATGGCAAATTAAAGAATGACCTGGCAGTTTGGTATCATGGGCAAGCAGGGCCAGATGGGTCTATTTTATTTAGCAGTAGTAGTTTGTCTGGTAGGATGATATGACATCAAGTACCATTAACATTATGCTAATTGAACAATACGTGTTATAAGGTATGTGGTGAATGAATTGGAAATTGCAAGAGTGTCTCATTTAACTGAACTAAATAAAAGCTTATGAGCTGTATTTTCCCTTTCATTTTGTAGCAAGCTAAATAAATACACACCTACACCTCTAGCCTGTTTTTGCATACACTGATATGCCACTGAAATCGTTTGCTGTGTTGCTAATAGTAACTGTAATGAGAATTTGCAGAAAACTTGTTTCAGGTTGCTGCAGTGATTTGCCTTAGAGAGAGATTCTGTTGTTAGGGTTTTTGTCTAATATTCACATAAAAAATCAGTTTTAAGCTTGCTCTAATAAATATAAATTCATATTTATATAATAGGAGGGCCATTAGTATTATGAACAATATTTTATTCAGAAAGGCAAGCCTCAAAAAAGGAGCACTCAGTTCCTCTTCTAGTAATTGCATAGAGGAGAATTATATTATCACAAAGTCCATTTAGCAAAGCAGGCACAAAAGCTGCTGTGCCCTACCAGCTGACACTATCAGCAAGCTTGTACAGTGTTTGAGTAAATGTGGGTTTTTTCTTTTGATTTTTTTTTTCCTTCACATTCTCAGATCAGTATTATTTCTGAGGGGTTTTTTTTGTTTGTTTGGGGTTTTTTTAAACAAATTTAGTTGAAAATTATGAACTTATAGAAGTTGTAACTTGTGGCTTTTTGTGCAACTTCTGCGTGAGCTGTAAATACGACAAAGATGGGAATGAGTGAAGCTGCTACTTTCCTTCAATAATAACATAACAATGTTAAAATAAATTAGCTATTGTGGCCCCTTCCTAACAAAGCCACTAAGAATTCTCCACCCGTTACTTATTTGCTTCTGGGCAGCACCATTCTTTTATTTTGTGTGTGACTGTAAAGCTGTAGGCATTGTGTGATTCCTATTGAGTATGAATCAGGTGACATATCTGACTGCCAGCCTGCAGCTTGACTTTGAAAGGGCACCTCTGAGAGAGCTGATGTCTGTGAGGCAAACTCAGTATATCTGCACACACAGACAGAGGGGGAAAAATAAGGCTCCCACTCTTGGCTAAACTTACTGAGACCTGGGTGCTTTGTTAGGAACTGAGCAGGGTGATACCTACACAGAGGTGTGCTGGTACTTGTATTTTGCTATGATGATACAGACAGATGGACAAAAGATTGCCCAGGAAAGAGAATACTGAAGTTTAGCTGTTGCTTGTTCTACTCCTAGGGGATATTACGCCAGTCTAAACAGCACAAACACTGCCAATTCCAAGAGACTGCACCCAGTTTTCTCTTGAAAAGTCACTATTTGAGTGGAACTCCAATGGTAACTCCTTAGCAGAGGGAAATTCTAATTGAAGAGAATTCTAATGTAGACAGTATGTGTATGTCCCTAGGGCAACAGAAATGCCCTCTGTAGTCCTAAGACTATAAATAAAATATAAACTCTGAAGAATGCCAAAGATGAATTATCTGAACTTTTTCAGATGACTTACAACAGTACCTTTTTTTAATGATGTTTCAATAAAATTGAGCCTCCTCTATTTGTTAATATTAATTTCAGAGTGAGAAACTACATTACTGCTTTGAATGAATTCAGGATACTGCCATAAAAGAACCCAATAAAGTTGAAACTCTCACTGATTTACATCAATGGAAGTCATGTGAGCAAGTAGAACAACATATGGATTTTCATCCTGGCTTCTACAGAGCATGGTGTGATCCGGTACAGTTGTATATATTCATGTTGTTAGGATAATAGAAGTTAGTGGCCAGTTTTTCTACCAGCAATACTCCCACAGTGCAATTTGTATTCATCACTATGAGAAAATTTCATTTTAAAAGCAGTGAGGTCCAGGAAAAAACCTCCACAACAGCAGTAATTAATTGAAAGAAGTAATTTGGGAGAAAGAAATTATGGCATAAAATACCTGACAAAGATAGTACTGCAAATGGCCAATAAAGCTTAGTACATTCTGAATAATTATACCTTAAAATTGTTCATACATTTCCAGCAACCTGCTTACCTGATCATTGTGCTGCTATGTATGTCCATTTTAAAATTACTGTTATTGGAATTCAAATAGGTAGTCAAGCCAGAACAGGTCAATGTATAAAGGATTGACTACTAAATAAAACCATGTTTTAATACTACCCATGACAAGTAAGCAGAGTCTTCTAACAAGGTAGTTGGGTTCATTGGTCACTAGATGTTTTGTCTTTGCAGGTCTTGTGTGTGTGAATAGATGGATTTATCAAATGTGCGGATCCCCACTGGATGCTCTGATGTACATTTTGAACATGAGTTCTCCAAAGAAATAACCTAACACTTAACTCTGATCTGCAATTCAAATTTCTACCTGCCTTTTGGGCAGTGAATCTCAGGTTTTGGAATTATTCCATACTCTGTACAGATGGCACTACATAAAGCAGAGAAAATGCTTATCTTGGAAAGTGGATGGCAGAATTCTGTCTTTTAATATTGCAGTCCTTGTCTACACTTGAGTTTTCTATGCTCTTGCTCACTGACTTGTCTAAATTTTTCATCCAGAAATTTGACAGACATGGTGAGGTCTTCTTTAAGTTTCTTAGAGTCCTTTGGTATGAATTTTTTTATTTTTTTTTTTTCTGTTTAGGACATACTTCACTGGAATATATGGTATTTATAATATCTGTATGTTATCTCTGGTTTAGTATAGTTTTCTAAAGTGAAACTCAGCACTCTTAGAAGCAATTGGCTGGCATTCCCCTGTGTTTACAGCTGCAGGACAACTAGAAACAAAACTTTGATATAGTTGTTCTTATATGAGACTGGTATGTAAAATAATAATGGCTTAAACTTCTTTGTTCCTGTGACCTTATGTGCTGGTTTTGGCTGGGGTAGAGTTAATTTTCTTCACAGTAACTAATGTGGGGCTGTATTTTGGATTTGTGCTGGAAACATTGTTGGTGTTATAGAGATGTTTTTGTTTTTGCTGAGCCTGTACAAAGCCAAGGCCTTTTCTGCCAACACAGTTGACCCAAATGGACCAAAAAGATATTCCAAACCATATGACATGATGCTCAGTATATAAAGTGGGAAGAAGGAGGAAGAGGAGGGACATTTGGAGTGCTGGCATTTGTCTTCCCAGGTAATCATTACAAGTGATGGGGCCCTGCTCTCCTGGAGATTGCTGAACACCTGCCTGCCCATGGGAAGCAGCAAATTAATTCCTTATTTAACTTTGCTTGTGTGCACACAGCTTTTAGAACTGTCTCCATCTCAACCTACACATTTTCTCTCTTGTTTTTCTGATTCTCTCCCCCATTCAGTTGATTGGAGAGTGAGAGAGCAGCTGTGTGGGGCTTGGTTGGTGGCCGGGGTTAAACCAAAACACTTTAACCACAAAATACCTAAGAGAGGTATCTGTTTGTGAATGAACTGTCTTCATTTCTCCACCTTCTCTGGATATGCTGCACACCTGGGGACAATGTTGGATGATGAGAAATATATCAGTTGTGACTGTGTATCACTGAACCCTCGGTGGCTTTCTGTGTTGATTCCTTGGTCAAACTGATGCTGTCTGAGGGGATGCTGACATTTGTATGTCTTATTGTGTCCTCTAGGTCTCCCCAAATTTATTCATTACTAGTGGCCAGTGGGAGAGTTCCTTGTCACTGTGAATCTCAGAAGGGAAAACAAAATCTGTTGTCTCTTTTTGATAGTGTGGTTCATGTACCTGAAAAAACACTCAGAATAATGTCAGAATAAAGGTTCTGTGTAGGTGTATCACCCCTGATTCCAATCTCTTTCTGTTATTCTCTTATGAAAGTAGATCTTTGAACTGATCTGATTAGTTTAAAATGCTATTTGAACTTTAGTCATAAAATAATCAAGCAATAGATCAGCTGGCATCATCCCTTTGCACTTGCTATACTCACCTATCATTTTAACAAACTACTATATGAGGTAAAAACTTTTTATTTGAACTTTCTTAAAAGAATGTGTAACTCATGAATCAGTGTGATTTCGTCAAATTTATTCTGACAACCAGAGCATGTGACACCTTTGTGGCTTATTTCAGTAGTTATTTTATCAAATAATCAAACACCACTGTATTTTATTTAAACTTGCTCTGCTGTTCCCATGACATATTACAAACCTCAGTTCTCCTATCAGTAATGTATGCTCTTGCTGTTAGTGGAATCTATTTCTGTCAGTAAGGGAGACTTTCACATCTCTGGGGTGACATTAATGATCAGTGTTCTCATTCACGTGGGCTCCTACCAGCTGACCTGTATAGGTGAATTCCTGACTGCTTGGGTGATGAGCATTCCTGTGGCTCACAGCCTTAAGCAGCAAGATCAAATTTCCCTAATCTGTCTGGCAGCTCTTAAGGTTCATCCTGCAAACCCTAAGGACAAAAAGATGTAGTGTCACATCAGCATAACCCATCTTTTGGAAGGCTAGGCTTTTGCATTGAATAAATGAAAAGACTTATGAGTGTTGGTTAATTTTAAGGAAACATTAATATTAACCAAGAATGCAATCCCATTGGGAATGTGGGTCTGCTGTATGAATACCAAATCAAACTGTTGTAACTGGTGTTGAACATTAAAACACAAAATAAAAAAGGTTACAACCCAGTGAATGTATTAGACTGAGAACATGATAAGGGTAAAAAATTATTGCTTTGAGTACATGTCTGAGATTAACCCAGTGAAGAAAATTCCTGAAAGGAATATGAGGGTTAAAATAGTTATGTATAATCATAATACATACGTTTACAAGAGTGGTTCAGTGTACGACCTTGCAGTACAAGATATTTGAGCCTTATAACTTAATTTCATTGAAATATTTCATTCTCAAAATCAATATAGTATCAAAATACCAAATCACGAATGTTTCTTACACTATTTTACATTCAGTGGTCTTTTCCTTTTTTACCTATTTATATTGATTTCTTGTTAATGCCTTTGCAAAATAGAAATGAAGAGTGCACTTGTCTCCTTGTTAGATGGACTACTTAATCCTGCTAGCCTTGCCAAATAATAAAGTACAAAGTAAAATGTATAACAGTGTGAAATGATTGGCTATCACAGGTGAGTAAATAGCAAAAAATACTTCCTATGAATAGTAATTAAATTAGGATACAAACATAATCAACACCATTTTTTGAAAGCTTGCTGTGGTAATTTAATGCTTAGAATTTACTATCAAGAATACTCCAAAAAGTGTATTCTTAGCTGAAATGCTTGGATTGTCTGTGGAAGTGAATTTTGATTACAGTTTGATTGTACAAGATGTGCTTTACAATTTGCACTGTCCTGCATAATATGAATTGCAAATAATACACACAGCTACAATACAAATCTGCTCTGTCAGAGAGATTGAATTCACCTAAAGGATGGTCTATTTCCAGCTCACTAGCTGGTTCACACTTAATCTTCATGTGGACACCCCATGTCAGCTGGGTAACACTGTTTCAAAGATGAGGCAAGATACTTCTATTCCAGTATATTCTAGTCCACGCCTTTTTTTTTCTTTTTTTCTTTTTTTTTTAAATGTTATGGCACTTTTACAGTGGTCTAAACCATGGCATCTTTACTTTCACTATTGGAATCCACACAGAGAAATAATTTAGAAAGTTTTACACATTTATAAATTCTTTGGCAATATTTGTGTTTGAGGCAATATTGTGTTTTGGCAATTTATTTGTGTTTGAGGAATTGCTTTTCCATGTTGTGCTCTGTGTGGAGTTATGGTAGAAGTGCTGTGTAGTGCATGGTGGAAAGAAATGTCCAAGCTCTGCTACTTCTTTACTCATCTTCCTATTCTTCTAGTAAGTTTGATGAAAGGAATGGTATACATAGGAAAGGATAAAGAGGTGGAAAGAAATGGAAAGAACTAATAATGTTTTACAGAGAGCATAACTTTCTGAGGCAGGGTCATAATCTAGGACTTGCAGGCTTTAGACGTGAGAAATTGTTCTTAACAGCTAACTCTCAACTAAAACTTTTTATATTGAGTCACCTTCAGTTTTCTCTCTTGCTCCCAGTATTTTGTTTCCAAACCTGGTTGCTTAAAAGTACCCAGAATAGGGTTCAGAAATGCAAAACTACCACAACCCAACTCCCAGTGTGGCAGATTACTTTTTACATTATTGCTCTCTGTTTAAGAATGAAGCAAGATCCTCATTTACAGTGTTCGCTTACAGATACCTTTTTACTCTCTCAGATGCAAGAAAAAAACTATTTTCATTCTGGGCCTTCCTTCTCAGAACTTCCTATGCCCTACGTCTTCCAGTTATGATCTAAAGGGAACACTTCTACTGCTAAGAGGACAAGGCAGCTATTTCAAGCAACAGGCCTATGATAATCCACAGCTTGTTCCCTTGTGTTTTCTGCCACTCAATTTAACTTTCACTAAGACAAATGTTCTTAAGGAGGGTGGGTGCAAACCAGCTGATGCAATTGGCCCAGGTATTGGTCTCTGGTCTTCTGGTATTAATTAGTAAATATATGGCCAATATTGGTTTGCCGGTAACCCCAACTTCTGCACACCATTCGTGTCTACTCTACCCTCTGTTATGTTAATTCATGACACTTTTTAACAAGTTCTTCTATCATAATCTTAACTCAATCGTTTTGACTCTTCCTCCAGTTGGTATGTTTGCACGATGACTGTCTCATTCATAAAAAACCACAAGCTGACTATGGAGTCATCATCTGTTGTTTCATGTCTGATCACAAGTTTTTCTTCCCTAAGTCCCATATGCAAAATAAAATACGATCACAGTTACAAGAAGCTTCTTATGCCTCACTCTACCACACTGGAACATACACAAAATCTTTCCTCTAACTGTCTATTGAGTAAAAAATGTCAAAAGCTGGTATTCAAAGGCTCAGCAGTCCAAAACAAATTCACAAGTAATTTTGAATGACAAGAAACCTAAGGCTTGTTCTGAAATCTAGTCTCCAACACCAAGAATAAACGGGAAAACATTTCAACCAATTTTTTTCCCTATGAATCACCTTTTGCTGTATTATTATTTGGTGAGATTTCATTTTGAAAATGTAATTTCCTCTTTTCTTTTTCAAAAGGAGCAGGAAAGTACTCTCCAAGATGCTTGGGTGGAATCATATCACATATAAATGTCCAAAGAACAAGTGAAAACAGCTAAAATATTCTAAAAGGAGACAATGGCAGTTCTTGAGAAAATGTAACACAAAACTCTTTATAAAAGCTCCATTTATATTATGTACAGTTACCGGAAAGCATATTTATTTTTGCAACAGACTGTGCATCACAGACTTTTAATCTCTCTGTGTTCTTTCTTTAATCTATTCATATGCTACTTATTTTCTTGATCTAGTTAGGAGACCAGGGTCTAGATTTCAACATAACTTGGGCCCAGTGCAAACCTGTGCAATGGTGACATTACTAAGACAACTGCAACTGGCTTGGTGGTATTTCTGATCTTAGTCATAGGAAAATAAGCAGGCAAATCTTCAGGAACTGTCACCTAATCCCATTAAAATTCTGTTAAATCTATTGAATTTCACTGCTTTATCATCTTGCTGTCAGCTTCTACATTTTCTGTAGCATTGTCCTTTAAACCTGAATCTTCCCTCCCTTTAATCACAAAACTTTCAAATCTCAGTTGAGGACTCTTGAAGAGTGTCTTGCTCTTGCTTCCTACAAGATACTGTGGAGTAATAAATGCTTTCTGACACTAGACGGTTTTGTTCCAATTTCATTCTCACTAAATCATATCTCCTGAAAAAAGATCCCAAAATTGTGTTACTGAATTGACCTCTGAAAATACATAACCACCAAAGCTAACTCAGCCTAACTCTTTTTCTTGGTGTCAATGTTTATCATGAGGGCTTTCTCCTCCTTGCTTCACAGTGACATGTATGATATGCCACTGATATGTGATAACCCAATTGAAAATGTTCTCCTCACACAAGAGTGGAAGACAGCAACATCTCTGCCCAGACTTTTCTGACAGGAATGTTACAACATCTTGGGATATTTTAAGTTGGCATTACACTGCTTTTGGCTCATCTTCATGTGAAACTGCACCTGTCTCTTTGTCAATGGTGATAAAAGGGCAAAATCTGAATCAGCTTGGAGTAATGATTTTGCCCCAGCCTTGCTAAGACCCTGCTTATTAAAATATTTTAAACAGTCAATAAATTAATTCAGAAGAGATTTTCTTTTTTTTTTTTTTTTGAGACTATGCAAGAAATCTTTGTCAAAGCTAGCAGTCAAACTAATTACATTTAAGTCACAGTCTAGTGTCTGCTTTTGTTAATTTCTCATGAAACTGTGTTATAAGCCAGTGGAATGTTCTCAACAGGACAAAAAATCATTCTAAACAGGGAGCCCTGTAAAATTTAAGAATCATAAAGGTTGAAATAGACCTTCAGGGTCATCTGTTCCAACAAAAATAGCTGATGAGCTATGAGGAATGGCCTGTGAACTCTGAAATGAAGGAGATAATCAGTCTTTACTGACTGTTCTAAATATTTGATTGTTTCCTTGCTTTAAAACTCAAGATGTTTCCAAGCAGAATGTATAGATCAAATAACTCCTTATTCTTAGGGAAGGACTAACTTTGGAGACTTAACTTCTGATCCTTATTTTTCCTGTTTGTATTTAGACTCTGATCTTGAAGACTGTTTTCCTGTGTCCCAGATAGATGTCCTAACTGTGGTATGTGGGTGCAACTGGATGGGATAGTCTTTAGCTCCTTCAGTTCAGTGTTTCAACGACATAAATATTTATACAGGAATTAGAGTATGACACTCCAGATAAGTGTGCTACCAAGCTGCACAAAAACTTCTTTTCCCTTCCCTCAATAAAGAATCCAAACTCTTTAGTCAAATTTTGAGGAACCTGCTAAAGTCAGAGTGTGAAGCCAGGTGCAGTGCTGCTGAGCTAGGTGGTTTTGTACGTGTCCACCACCACAAGACAGGAACATATCACATGAGTCAATATTTTGGTGCTGGTTATGACGACTTCTGTAATGTTTGAGTATGGGGCTTAGACACTTAAAGGGAAGCTGAGCACCTAATTTAGCCCACTGTTAATACAGAAAGAGAGGTTATCATTATCCTGTCTAGCTCCTCAGCTTAGTTCTGGGAGTCAGGCTCCCACTCTGGAACCTCAGGTGTTTGCCCCAAGGCCAATGGCAAGTATCACTGAGTTTTCACTGATAGCTCATGCATAATTTTGGGTCTCCCTGGTCTACAGCTGAGAATTAATCAGAAGGTAAAACACTACGAAACTCAAGAAAATTAGTGTCTTTAAATGTTTAATGAATGCAGAGGCTTCAAAATCACAGATATTTGAAAACTGCAGACTCTACTTCCATGTTATCAGTGAAAGCCTTGCACATCTTACTGAAATACAAAGGACCTGAGGAGTACAGGCTGTCTGCTGCTTTGTCTCCTACTAAATCTTCCAGCTATTAAACAAAATGTAAGAGATTGTGTCTACTTAAAAGAAGGTTCCTAATGCTCTGAACACCTCTTTTTTTTTTTTCTCTGACCTTCCAGGATTTAGGCAGAAGGTTATTAACAGTTGATGGGGCTACCAGTATCTTCTGTTTTAGCAAGACAAGGTTATTCAAATGTTAATGGTCTTGTTCAGTCTCTCTAGCTCTGGCTGCTTTTGCCCATAAAATGAAAGATTTAATTCACACTGAAGGTTTTGGTCAGAGGTGAAGTTCAGAAAATCAAGCAGAATTCATAAGTATACAAAAACAGATTCCCTGAGCCATCTCAGTCACTTCAGCTGCCTGGCCTTATATTGCAACATCACCCAGGTGCATTTGTGAACTATCTCAAATATTGTCATCCCTTAATCAATCTTAACAATATAGTTTATGTTGTAATTTAAGCTCAGGTAGTTTTTTTTCAGCAGGAGTTGAACTGGTGAAAATTGAGGCAAGTAGATTTTTTACAACAACTTTGCCCTGGGTGAAAATAAGGAAGATGAACTAGAATGTTTCCTTTTTTCCAAGACTGTGATAACTGAGCAGTTTCAAAATGATATGTAAGGCATTTCTTTACTTATTTGCAAACAGAAGGATGCCAGTCTGCCATGAAACAAGAAACTGCAAGGTGTGCATGAAAGAGGTGTGATATATTTTTCTCTAACAAAGTCGTGACAGTATCTTTATCATTCGTTTGCACAGGCAAGCATACACATGCATACACACACATATTTTTCTCCTACTGTTTTCGGGGATAGCATACCCATTGAAAATCTGCATCTGGGAGACTTAGGGATTTAATTTTTGAAATATTAATGATAGAAATTCAAATCTGCCTCTCTTAAAAGTGTTTTTTATTAAGGGCTTGAAATGGCTTTTCAACCGAAATACATTTTAAGGGCTTAGGAGGATGCATTAAATTTTAAATAATAAATACTGTATCTATGATAAGTGTCATCTATTAATTTGAATCTGCTGATGACTGAATGCCATTTCTTTCAAATGTCTCTAGCCTTGCTTGTGAACAATTTGTTCAACTCTCTAGCAGGTATATAGATAAAGCATTAAGAATCTGTGACAGGTCAGACTTAGTAACTATAACTATAGACTAAACTATATTTGATACTGAGACAGAATAGCATTACTGGAGCAAAGGAGAGGAGGAGAGAAAAAATGTACCTTTCTAACCACTGATATTTTTATTACCATTTGGAGAATGAAAACGACACCTCCAAACATCAAAGCAGATGTCTCTACAGTGGGTCCAGAAGGGCCAAGATCTTTTCTTCTGAAGTCTGAATAATGTACTTCAGTATAAAGAAAACTTGAGTGAATAATTTTGGTCTTAAAATAGCTAAGTCAAGAGAAGTCAGATGGCTGCGATTATGTAGTTTGAAATATCTTCTATAGTCCACTTAAAGATCTGTCCCTTGGTGGAGTCTAGGGAAGAAAGGAAATAAAGTGTTTTATGGAGCAATAATAATGGGAAGAGGCAAAGCACATAAACTGAAAAAAACCCAAAAAACCCCAAACAAACAAACAAACAAACAAACAGAAAAAAACCCCAACCAACCAAACAAATAACCCTCCAAACAAAACAAAACAACACACACACACACACACAAACAAACAAAAACCAAAAAACAAACCAATAAAACCCCCAAAAAAGTGAAGGATGTCCCAGGGGACACCCTACAAGAACACATAGAGACAAGTGTCTTATTATCCTAATTTTAAACAACCTTTTCCCAAGTTTATCATCTGTGTCATCACAGTTTTGATGTTTCCTCTTCCCCCCTCAGCAAAACTCTGATGAATGGAAGTTTCTCTTTTATTAACAGATAAATGATATACTTATTAAAGTAATTCAGAGGAACAGAATGGGTTGGAATCATGCAAAAAAATTACCTGAAGTGACCTTTCCAGTTAAATAAAGTGGAAATCATCTATTACTGTCAAATGCTTATTTTACAAGTAATCGGTTAGGTGGAGTGAGGAGGATAAATGGCTTTTTGTCATTGGCTTGACAGATCTTTAAGCTCTCCACACCCCTGCGGTAGCACTTTGTTGGGATTATATATACATATAGTATTATAACATACCACTTATTGATCCATGGTTATGGTGATACGGGGTATGCTGCACTAGAAAAAGCTCAGATATGCTCTGGCTCTCTCCCAAGTCACAGCTGGCAATTCACTTTTCATTGGGTATGTCTACATGAGTGACTGATAACTGCATCTCAGCTGCTGAGAGCATTGTTTAGGTACAAACAGTGATTGCAACACAGTTTTTACTCCACTGTTTAATAATGATTTCAACTTGTCTGAGAAGAGGCCAAAATGTTTCATTTTTGGTTTTGTCAGGAAAAGACATAAGATGGAAGGCAAATGACATCTATAGAATCATCTACTAGCATTAATGAAACAAACAGACAAGCCCAGAGCTCACTGCATTAGCTCACAGATATTAATGGGCTTCAATTCAAGCAACGCCAGACTAAAGGAGAAGTGGTGACCAGAAAATACAGATTTTGGAGAACTCACGCTTCCTTGAGACCAGCTTTTCCTTTTTCCTGCCAAAGAACTTGTGAAGCTTTTGATTTCAGAAGAAGCAGTTGGCTTATTCCAAGACTCAAGATGGTGCATTTTGCAAATAATGTGCACTCTTCCTGCCAATTTCCCTGCCACTGGGTGTACAGCCTCTAGGATAGCTATGCGCATTAGCAGTGGGTAGTGGGAAAGATATTGCCAAGAGCTTTGCTGCTTGTGAAAAATGCCAGTGTTGCTAGCAAATATAGAGGATTTGAGAAGCCTGTGTAATGTGATACCTAGTAAGCAGCTTGAAATGTCCATGTAATTAGAGAGTGAAATAGAATGTTGGACAGTCAAGAAAGCTGTTATCTTTTATCCTTTCCAGAGTCAAGGCCTTGTCTTCAAGGAACATGGAGACTCCTACTGCATCACCATCACAGTCCAGAGAAAAGTGACAGCAAGTGACAGCTGTTTTCAGCTTATGTGCCAAGACTGGTGCAATACTGAAGAAAAAGTTAAATTGCAGAAAGAGAAGAAATAGTTCAATGTCTAAAATCAAACAATTTAAATACAGAACTGCCCAATCGTCTTGATTTCCATGCAAAACATCAGCACAAAAAGCTGTTATTTTGTGTTCCCAGCTCCCAGAGACTAAGCTTACAACACTTATCCTTGTTCATTGTGTGCTCCGTGATCAACGCGCTGCCTGAGTGTCCTTCTTACACTTTGTGCAGCATGGCAGGGGAAGGTTAAGCAGCTCTCACACCAACTGGAGAGCAGTGGCAGCTTTGATGGGCCTGAAGCAGCACAACACACACCTCAACTGCCTGGAAGCCCATAGCATGAGAACGAGTCAAAAGATCCACTGCAGTCTAAACTCAGAAATGCTTAGAAACAAGATTGCTTCCAGTGCAAAGCACGCACCTCTGCTTCACGAGTGGGCGGAAGATTAATGGTTTCAAAGCCACTTTGCTTGAGCTTCCTGAGACTTTTAAGAATCTCACAGAGTGAGAAGACAGAGTATCATTCTTTCAAGGTAAAAGTTCATTTCAAGCAAACATGCTGTGATGGAAGAATATTTCATCATGCTCATGCTGACCATAAAATAGGTGATTGGCTGCAGCATTCAACTGTGAAAGTTCTTGCAGCAAATCTAGAAGGCACCAGCCTTACCGAAGACACAGCTGATGGGATAAAAGCCCTAAAAGCACTTCTACTGAATTGTATGATATTTTCTACAACATTTTCAAATACACTTAACAGCCTGGGTTTTCCATCAACTCTTTGTAACATTCATTGACAGGGATCCAACATTGTAATATGGCCTTAAGGTTACAAGAGTAACACTATCACATAGCAATTTTATCCCATTTTTAGAGCTATTTATCATTCCTCTTCAGGCAAGATTTACTGATAAAATGTCAGGTTTTAAAAGGCTTTTGGTGTCTGTCACCCTATGAGTCTCCTCACAGCAGATGATTAGTGACTTGAGCAGTCTAACACACCTAACAGGTGGAGATCACAAGAATAATCTGAAGCTAAACTGAAGATCTCATCCAGAACATTATATGAGATTGTATGTGATAAAATAGCACATATAAGAGTGCACACAGAGGCTATGTCAGCTTGTCACTGGGATTCTTCCCAGTGCCTTAAAATTACTGTATATAGAGACTAGTCTGTTAGAGGAAAATACAGCATCAAGAATTCCAAGAGAGGTGACATTGCTATTGCTCCAGCTCCCTGAGTCCAATCAGTAATGAGGCAGAAGACATATTCCTAGCAGGCAGCTGTATACAGAGCACAGACATGTACACCATGCATTGCCAGCCACACCGATCACAGACAGACACCCAGAGCACCCACACAAACACAGGTAGCACCAATATCCTCTCCCATTCCCCCACACTGTGGGACATGATGGAGGTTCATAAGTGAGAATGTTCATGTACACATGTAAAAGTGAATCACTCCACCAGCCATATCCAAACACTCTGTTGAGTAACTGCCCTCTGGATCCCAACCTCCCTAGTTCCTGCTAACCACTCTTTGGTCTGAAAGGCAATCAGGAGAGTTGTTCCTGATGACTCACAGAGATGGGCTCCACACTTGAACCACAGGGATGATGGCTCTACTGGGACAAGGCATTCCTTCCTTAGAAGGGCTTGATTTGGGTTCCAATCTGCCATCATGCTCCTGTGCTCTTGTGTGCTTGTGGGAATGTGCTTTTTATGGCCTGATGGCCCCTGGGAGTAACCTATCAGGGTACTATTTGGGGCTGTCTCCTACCATTGCCTCTCCAAGCTCCTTTTGTGGGGGTACAGATGAACTTTATCACATAACCTAACACAGCTGTGCCAATAAGCATCTCAAATCTTATGAAACCCGTATGAAGGGACAGGTATTTCTGAATGCCCACTGAGAAATCACAGATTGTAAAAAAAACACATAAGCTGGACTGATAGTGATGCAACAAGAGGTAAAATAACAAAGAATCAGTTTATTTGTGTATGAATTATTTTTGTTATTTAATGATGTGGCTAATTACCCATTTTGTTATATTTAGAGACACTTATGCAGCTTTTAACAATCTTGTCATCTTTAGACAATACTGCGTAATTCCAAATCTGCAAGATCACAATGAAGATTTAAAGGTCTGGATGGCCTCAAAATTATCCTGCGTGGTCCATCTTTCCATTGTGATTCAAAGTCAGGTATGCAATAGCATTGCAATGTCCTGAGCTATCTGTGACACCTTCATAGGCATGGTAAGTATGACAAAAGGATCTGCAGAATATCCATGACCCTCTGGAAGTACAGATAGGGCCTATGGCACCCCAAACAGCACAGAGTAAAAATCAGAAAAAATACATCACTGAAGTATAGCAATCTAAAGGGGGCCTACATGGAAGCTGGAAAGGGACTTTTTACAAGGATGTGTAGTGATAGGATAAGTTAGAATGGTTTTAAACTGAGAGTAGGTTTAGATTCGATATCAGGCAGAAATTCTTTACTGTAACATGATGAGGCAGAGGAACAGCCTACCCAGTGAAGCTGTGGATGTCCCATCCCAGGGAGTGCCCAAGGCCAGGTTGGATGGGCCTCTGAGCAACCTGATCTAGTGGCCGATGTCCCTGCCCATGGCCAGGGGCCTGGAAGCAGGTGATCTTTGATGTACCTTCCAACCCAAACCATTCCATAATATGGTATGGTAAGTAGGAACATACAAGATGATGAGGAAACTTTTATAGACATAGAAGTAGGACATATAGGCAAGGAAATGGTTTACTGCAAAACCGGAAAGGACAGTTAATAACAGGAGGAGCAGAAACAGTAAGTGCCTCCTTTGCCTTATTTGTACTCAAAACCTGAATTGTGGTTTGGTAATTAATACAACATGTTTTTAAAGAGAGATAGGAGAATGCAGCAAAACAAATTAAAAAGAGCCTAAAGAGTGTTTAGTTCTGTCAGGTTATGCATTCAAAAGCTCCTGAAAGCCTGCCCTCAATAGCTAGAGATCCAGCTGAAATAATCTCTGAACCATTTGAAACACGTATTCCAGGGGCACTGTGTTGTACAGACTAAAAAACATGAGTGAACATGAAATTCTGTAGCAGTAAAACTTATCTTGAGCTGTGTTAGAGAAGCATTAATGTATGGCAAGGGAAATGATAACTGTCCTGTAGTTAGCACTGGTAAAACCTAAGTTAGAGCATTGTGCCTGGTTTTGGTCATTATACTTTATGAGGTATGTAGGCATATTGGACAGAGTCCAGAGAAAAGCACATAGAATGATAAAAGCCTGAAAAATGTGCTAACGTCCTTTGATGGATTGTTGCCCTGTGGAAGGACAAAAAGAAATCCCTCAAGTTTTCAAACAAGGTGGTTTTGGTAAGATTCAGGAGGGCAAAAAAGCCTGCTGTAAAGACAGGAGACATGGCCCACTGAGACAGGGTCATCAAAGGATTGCCATCGAGGCTCCTTGACTCCCAGCTCTTAAGCAGGGACTGTACAGTCTGTTGGGAACACTGTAGTTAAAGTGGCCAGCTTAACTAGAGACACAGCTGGCCTAGTGGATCAGCCCTCCTCTCCCTGGCTCTGCACAGTCCTCGCTTGCCTTGCTGCAGCTAACAATAGGGGAGCCAATTAATGCTAATTGGGATGCAGCCACCTTCCCACTAGGAATCAGATGAAGAGTAAGGCATTTCATACAGGCCCCTAAACAGCTGTCAGGTGGTAACAGTGTTCAGTTGCTGCTGACCTGGGCTGCATTTATATTTTAGTGACTTGCCATGAAAAGCTCTGTATGTCATTATCAATCCCCTGGGCAATGTAGCCCCTGTTTCAGAGTTGCTTGACAAATGAGATTTAGTTTCCAGAGAAATGTTGCTAGGTAGCGCCTTTTTATTCCTAGATATTAACTTGTAACACCTCCCACTGTCTTTCTTTTCACCCTGACAAAGTCATATAGATATTAAGCAAGAGAAAAAGGAGGCAGAAGGGAAGGTATTTTACTACAATATGGTTTTATGCTGCTATCATAAAAGAAGATTTGAATTGGCCCATTCAAACAAAGAGGGAAATATATACAAATCTCTAGTGTTGTGAAATTACTGGGAGTATTTAATTTTCATGAAAATGAATGTCCTTTAAAAATTATCATTAGAAGTCTGTGTAAGTATCATTTGAGATTCTCAAGCTTTCTGCTGGGAGTCCTTCTGTTTTATTGTTTTGTAGAAGGTTTATATCACCACTCTACTTACAGCTGACACTAAACATGCCAAACAAAAGTCATTATTCCTTTTCTCGCATCCCCCACAAAGAGAAGTCATTGACAGATTTTTGACAACAAATAATTAACTAAAAAAAATCAGTTATGTTTATTTGTGAGTCAGACAAAAGTCTAGGTGTGATATAAAAAGAAGATGATTTAACAAAAACACTGAAATCAAGTTGTTATGGTAACTGTATTTTGAAAGGATATATGCAAAAAAAAAAAAAAAGAAGAGAAAAGATTTATGTTCCATCTGCTCTAACTAGTGTGGTAAAACACAACTGCTAAAGAAAAACCACTAATAAGGATAATTTCACATCTGGCATGAAGTCTGTATGATATTTCACATCAACAAGACTTCCAGATGTGAGTCAAATTTTGCTCAAATATCTGTTAGGTATATATATATATATATATGTATATATATATATATGAGGAGTATATGAATGAAGAACATGCTGGATTACTAATTGAATTTAGTAATTTTAAATTGTATTATTGTGAAAATCCAATTCAAATGTTTGCATTTGATCATCATATCTATTGTGTTTATTGATTTTTATTAAATTCTATTACTCATGCTAATTGGTCTTAGTGTCCATTGCTTCTGGTTTTGTGTCAGTGTGCAACACTGGGAATGATGATGCTTCATCTCACTTGATACTGCCGCCTATTAAATAAAATATCCACTGACAATTAGATTAGAGAATGTCTGAAAAGGAATTTTGTCAGGGAAATGTAAGTTTGTGCAAGATGTTGTAGTCCATGACATTCAACTCAAGTAAGAAACACTTCAGACGGAAACCACCAGGACTTCCTCCCTGAAGAACAGTCTTAGAAAATGCATGGAGGGACCTGGGCTGTGAAGATCACCCACTGAACATTTGTAGCTCCTTTGTTCTTTAATAAGTCTGCAGCCACAGAAAATCACCTAAAGGAAATAAGCTTTCAGTGGCATACTCCAACAAGCTTCTGATGGCTTCATTTTGTCATTTCTCTCTCTTCTCCTGTGCATTTGCTGACTTTTCATGCTCCTGACACCATTTACATCTTCAGTGCCAGATGTTCAAGTTTCTTCTGAAGAAAAACTTCTATTATTAAGAACTGTGTTTTCTGCTAAGATCAGTATTCTGGTGATTTAAGTTTATTCTAGTAGTTTCAGTTTGCATAGATTTTATCTGTTCTTCTCTCAATCCCTCTCTCTGCTTTTTGCTATCTATTGGTAATTCAAGATTCATAGCTTGAACATGCTTTTATAACTGATCGAAATTTAATGTTTGTTCCACATCCTGTAAGAGACCATTTCTCTCCTTTTTCACTTCACAGACTACTGAATACTGTATTCAGGGTTGCCCTGTGGTACTTCTCTCCTCCTGGGCAAACCAAAGAGAACTAACATCTGCTTTCCTTCTTAGCTGCTGGAGCTGCCATAGATCTTCCAGGCTGTGGGAAACATTCTTATAGAGCTGTCTGATATGACACTGACCCTGTGGGTTGTCCAGAATGGCAGCTGGAGGATGGCTGAAATATACAAGATATGCCATAACATCACTAGACTTCTGTGTGTCAATTAAACAAGCCTGAATCTGGAGAACAGTGACCCCCAAAGAGGTTATCTCTTAGAGGAATAGCAGTTATGATCTCCTCTGACTGTACTAACCAGAGCCAGAGGTACACTGCTGTTGTGACTGAAGGCTACTGCACAGTGTGAGAGAAGGACAGAAGATTAGGGAATTGATTACTTGACTCTGTTCAGCACTGGACTTTTAAAATCATCACAGTTCTGCTCCATCTCACTGCTCGTCTCAGAAAATGACTGGTGTACTGGACGTGCCACTGATCAAACACCACTGCCCCCTTCTAATGCTTTTAAACAAAGTAAGTCCTCCACACTTTCCATCACACTTCTTCTGAGGGTAGAAAGAATTTCCTCCTCTTTCTTTTTTTATTGTGAGCCTTGACAACAATTCAATCCTAATTGTACTAATACTACTGTTGGTTAGAGAGACCAGTATTATCCTTGTGGTTCTCCTCTATTCCCCCAAATAGTTGCCCATGCTCACATGTGACACCTGTTTTGACACACACACTGTAGGAGTTTGTGTTTCTATATCTGGGCAGGGCTTAGCATGGGCAGTCCATCACCATGACAGGCCCATGTAGGAGCACAGAATGATGTCACTTCCAATTGCATCTCTGCCCACTATCAACTGCTGCCTTCTGAGTGTGTCAATCTCTCTCACACAGACATGCACACATGTGCTCATGGTGTCAGCAATGTTCCTCTCAGAAACATCATTCATGTTCAAAACCTAGAACAGCCTCTGGCAGTAACTCAAAACTCTCATCCCATCCCATTTCCCTTTAAACATCTAAAGAGCTTCAGCCATGTACATCAGCCAGCTGGTCTTTAGTCTAAAAATATTTCACATGAAAGAATAGAAATAGTGCATATTTCTTAATGGGGCTGCAAATAAATGGTGGTCTTAATAACACTCTAGTAGGAAATCTCTATACTTTGAATGTAATTTGGTCAGTAGGAATCACAGCTGAATCACATACTGCTATATAAGCAACTCTATTGGTTTATTTAATTACAGGGAAGACAGCATTTACTCATAAGTTCATGGTGCAAGAGGGATTTTGGAGTGAGAAAGCATCCCACTGTAAATCCTTCAATAATCTTCTTAAATTCATGGTCCAAAAATCTGAAGTGAGGAAAAGGAAGTATTTTGAAACCTTTCACATTTTTGCAACGTCAGCATAAGGACTGTTAAGTCTACACAGTTGCCTCAGACACTTCTTCCCTCCTCGGGCTTCCTTTGGTTTAGTTAATATTGTGCCTTGTTTGCCACCATTCCTTATGCTTGCCACTGACTCTTCTGTGTACTGCTAGGTTTTATGTGGCCACAGTAGATTTTCTTTCTTCTGCAGTAAAGTTCACCTTAGGCAGGTGAACTGCATTTACAGAACAACAGAGCATGGCATTGCTGCAAAGAATCTATCACTCTAACCTCCAGTAAACCCAAGGTCAGAACACAATTACAGGGTTCAAGTGTTTGGTAAGTTATTTGCTTGCACCGGCTGCTGATTGATTGTTCTAAAATTGTTATTAGGTAACTGCTAGCAGCAGTGATCAAAGGGAAAGGAAAATGAAACAGGAGGAAGCAGGAAAGGGAAGCTGCTACAGACTAGTGCTTGTGTCTAAATAAGGGTAATGTCAGCGAAAACAAGAAAACACTGAAAAGCAGATTACTTCAAGAGAGACAACATAGGCAGATAAGCCTAAAATCCAGTATTCTGCATAAGTCTTTTTCTGTGTTAAATAAGATGTTTTCTGAGAGCTTTGCCTCTGTTTGATTTAAAAAAGTATTACAGCTGTTCACTTAAAATAAAGTATTCTTGAACTGTGCAAAACTGCATATAGTTAGATTTACTTAAATGGTTGCACAGGATTGGATCAAGGTTTTTGGAAGGAATGCAGAGAGCAATTACTTTGATGGTGTTTCATCTGAGCTTCTCCAGCAAGGGCATTAGGAAAAATATGACTCCCAGACTATGCAGGCTGCTTATGGCCCTTGCTAGTCTGCTTCTGTCCATGGTCAAGGACAGTCTCTCCAAAGCCTGTGTACACCCTCTGACATTTGCCTATGTCAGTGCAGGGTCAAGAGGACTAATCAGTCTTGGATTCTTTAACCCATGTAATCCTCAGAAATCCATTAGAGTAATTTAGATCAGTGCAGCAGAGCTTGCATGCATTACAGCTGTTATTTTCCGTGAATCTTTATAGGCTGCTACAAATGCAATATTTAGTCCTTTTTATCATTGCATCCTGGTGTGGATCTAGTCCTGGCAAGTAGTTGCCTTAATGATGATGGTAGCAGAGCTTAGGAAACAGGTTACTTTGCTTTTACATGGGCATCATTACGGTCTGGCTTATGTTGCCTTGCAGCGGATTGTGCTCTTTTATATTGTATGTCACTGTGTTTTAGCCAGGTGGAGAATTTCTTATAACACCTTTGCACCTTCTGACCACACCAACAGAGACAGCCCAAAGCAACATTGTTTCAAGATAAAGTGGATTTAAACTTCTTCAAAGGTCACATGTACTAGACTGTGGGGACTTGGATTTGTGCCTAAAAACAACAAAGATTTACAGAAGTTGTAACTTAGCCTCCAGCAAATGTACACTACTTAGCAACATACAAAATGTTTGTAAGTGTCAAAATGCTTGTAAGGAAAATAAAGTTTAAGAATCTATTCAATACAGAGTTACATCTTATTTTGTCAGTAAATCATGTAATAATTCATGTTCACTGTATCCCCCTGTGTACTGCAGACTGCAGTCTGTAGTCCAGGGGGGACGGACATTTAATTTCTTTCTGTCAAGAAGCTGTTTATTACTGGATGACATTCAGGATCACAAGATACCATGGGGTGGTGCCTAGTTAAGAGCACCTCTCGGGTAAGCAAGGCCTTGACTACAGCTGCCCAGCAAGGACTAGATTAATTCAGAATGAGCTGGAAAAAATAAGGAAGCAACCAGTAAAACTTGTTAGACAATTGTGTCTAACTTCACACTTCTGTGATACATTTGAGGCAGGGGATGAGAGGGTGATGGAAACCCCGGTGACAACTGCTAACTGAGGTACAGAGGGAGTGAAGTGATCTGGGGCTGTGTGATTAGCAAGGCTCTTGGTGGCTCTTAGCAACTGCTTAATACAGAAGGTGTCAAATATTGAAAGCTTTGGAAGAGAGGAGGAGACAATCAGGGATGGCGAGAACCATGCAGATGGCTAAGCCAGAGGCTGGGCTCCCACCCAAGACTCAGGCTGCTCTCAGCTGCCCCAGTGGCTGAGACCTCACATGATGTGTGTCATGGGATGGAAACCCTGGAACAGAAGTTGGTACACACCAACCCAGTGAGAGTTGGAACAGATCCCGAGACTCTGTGGAGGGTTTAGGATCAACCCACGTTGTCACTGGACTTCCAGGTCCTCCATAGCTGCAGCCATCTCCTTTGAGGCTCCTCAGGACACCTAAACTATTTTCCTTCCTCCAAATCATTGGCTTTCAAATATCTTACTGGTGCACAGGCAAAGCTATTATCATATACCAAGGAAATATTCTGAAAATCTCTACAAGAGACTAGATTTTCTCCAGAGGTCCCTTCCAACCCTAACAATTCCATGATTCTGTGAAGACAGAACCAAAATTTAGCAAACTACTAAACTACTGCATTTTCTCACACCCTTCTCTTTCAACAAAAATTTATGTGTCCAAGTTAAAATTTTAGGTTTCATTTATTATTTATCCTTTGAAAGAGTCAGGCCTCAGAAAAGGAGCTTAATTAAGATGCCTAAGGAAAATGTTCTTGAATTCCAGACCTGGGTGAATATGTGACTGAGTCAATATTCTCTGCTTTTGTTGGAAGGTAGCCAACAGAGCCAGAAGGAGGGGCCAACCTAGGAGAATGAAGAGCCTAGAGTCTCCCTGCAGAAACTGAGTATGAAATACATCATCATTTTGCTTGCTATAGTGAAGTAAAGGGCATTGATACCTATGGAAAGCAGAAGATGTAGTTGATAAAATCCCGATATTCCAGAATCATGTCTTTCCTGAAGGCTTGGAAGACAGAGCCAGACATGGATAATTTAAAAACCTTGGGATTCTGAATTCCTTAATTTCTTCAGAATTTCTGATGAACTCAAATGAGGGGCAGAATGTAAGCTTTTACCTAAGAAGGCATCTGTCTGAATACAGGCAGCTGCCATCAGATGTCAGACTATTCTGAACTACAGAACAGTCATCTGGTAATCTGAAATGGTCACTGTAAATTGCTTATAATCACTAGGAAGAAATAGGCGTTTCAAAGGCAAGACTGAAAACAGCAAGCAGTTGTTGACCCAAGACAAAATCAATTACAACTTCAAAATACTCTTTTTCTCTTCATTGTCAGTAAAGAGAACTTAGAGAAGCCAGGCTAGACATAGATAATTTAATAGTAGATGTCTAGTTAGGCAAGACAAACCTTCCTTGAATGTATAATGTAGACTGGATCAGCTGATCAAAGAAAAAAGCTGGGGTTTGCATTCTTATAATATTTGCATAACTAAATCCCACCAGCAGCTATCCTGAGTAGAACCACAGCAAGACAAGCTACATTTTTTGTATTGAGGAAAAAAGATAACAAAGACAAGTCAGGATATTAGTATGTAGCTGCCTGGTGGCAAAGAAGCAGTGTATATCACCAGCAGCAATTTATTGTAGATAGCTAAGCATGTTATCAGGGATAACAGCACATTTTCCCCTCCTTTTCCCTTTCCTCTTCCTGTTCTCCTTCTTCTGCCCTTTTTCTTTTCCATTCTCTCTTACTTTTCTAGGCAGCTGTAGAATATTAATTTCTGGAAGAAATATAAAAAGATCAGACTATCCTAAGAATCTTTAGCACTTTACCCCACATACAGTGAATGTCAGTGGAATACATGCTGCTGCTGCACTAGCTTTTTGTAAGAAGTGACAAATTAAAATAGCACCCAGTTTTTAGACCTGTGAGACACCCTAATAGCATGTGAAAAATTTGCAGTTTGTTACTCACAGCATGTTAACATTTTCTAAAGGTTGCTTTTGGCAGAGGTTGTCAGAAGTAGAAAAGGCAATAAGAACAAAAGCACTTAGGTGTCTCAGTTCTTAGAACTGTGGAGATGTCTGGCCATTCCAGGTTATGAACAAGTTTTGCAGTGCAAAATGAAGAAGGGAGCAGAAAATAAGAAATTAAAACAACACACCTCAGCAACTTCAAATATCATTTTGAAAACTGAAGGAAAAAATGAGATGCTACTGCCTATACTTTGTAAATGGGTAAATTATATTCCTTTTCACTCAATAATGTTTATATGCATTGCCTTTACAAAGGAACATTTCTGGAGAATGTGTGACCAATGTAACCTAGTGGCCATCAGCTACACCTCGCCATGACAGCACCTCCTTCTCTCCATTAATTCCCAGGGAATGTCCTGTGCTTTGCTGGCTTCTATTTTAAAGAAAGAGGGGATAGACTCAGGTTATGTGAACAGCATCCATTTATTGCAGGTCTCCTACACTGCCCTTCTGCCATTTCTTTTGCTGACATTTCTTATGTGATGTGGTGTCTTGTGATAGAGGCAACAGAAACTCAGCAAAAAATGATGTAACTTAATATGCTGGATATGAACTTACAAAGATTTTATTCCAGATCCCCTGACAGAGCAACAGTTGACGCAAATGTAACAGTAACTAATGGACTTCAACCTTCACCTGGCTGAAAACTTCCCACCTGTGAGTCAGTTCTATCTGGAATAAGAGACTTGGTGCTTGGCCACAACTTTCTTTTACTGAGGTCCCCTGGAAACTCTGCTATTGCCTACGTTCATGTTTTATTGTAGTGCAAACCAAAGTTTTTTCCACTGCCTTTTCCTGCATAAGGCATGCTCAGAAAATCTGGATGACTTCAGAGATTCTGCTTTTTACAAGTTTCTTCAAAGAATATTAATAGAGGCAAAGTGCTTATAAACTGGACAAAAATGTAAATCCCTTGATTGTCTTAGATATCTCTCTTATGTGTTTTTACTGTCACAGAAATCTAAACATTATTTGCTTAAATTTACCACTTAAATAGCAAATCATCTAAACCAACAATCACTCAGATTTACAAAAACATGAAAAATAAAATTCTTCTGGCAGAAATGAAATTAATTCAGCTTTAAAGAACTACATGTAAGAACCATGTGTCAATCAGTACCATGTGTGTTCACCCTATTCATTATCAGAGAGGCATAGCACACAAATCACAAGAGGGCTAATCAAGAGCATCTTCCATAGCACAATGAGAAAATGTTGTACAGTCTATAAGACCTTCAACCCACTAGTTGGCCTCAGTAATTACTGAAACATACTCTCCTTATTAAGCAAGATCTTATATAATTGATCCTATATTTGCCCCTGCTCACTAAGGAAATATCATACATAAACAAAATTTTTATGCATGTGCTATCTTATTTGCAAATTTTGCTATTGAGAAATGTATGATTAGGCTGTGTTTCAGGAGACCAGAGTTCTAGTCCCAGCTGTGTAGCTGATGCACTATATGACCTTGGGAAAGTCATTCACTGCTGTGCCTGAATTTGTCCAAGATCTGTCACTGGACTTCCAGTTCATCTGGTTTAATTGTCTTAATACCTTGAACTTTCCCGTAAACAACTCCTGATAAACAACCACACTATCCAATACATCTGGGATCAGAGTGCCCCCCAATTTTCAATTTAAATAATAATAGAAAAATAAGCCAAATAAAGAAAAAACCCTTTGAGATTAGTGAGAAAAACCAGTTTACTGATTTTTTAATTTTAGTAAGCTGATTTGAATTTCATTATTTGATGATGTTCTGTAGTTGACACAGGCATGGCTCAGTTTGGGAAACCTTCTGAAAGATGCTTCCTAAGAAAAAAAGGTATTTCTTAGGATGTGCTTCTGTTAATCCTACTGAGGGCATGTTGCTGTTCTCTCCTATTTCATAGTGAGTGGATAAAAGTTAATACAGCTTTCTTCTATACAACATCAGTACCTAGTTTGTATGACCTCATTCTCTGAGTGCCAGAAGAGTGGTGCGCCAGCCAGGAGGCAACTGTCCACCATGATAAAGCTTAAGCACGTCAGTCCAGCAAACAGATGGAACATTGACTGTGCTAGAGGGAAAGTAGAGGACTTTGAACACTGTCTCATCTTTCATCCCATTCAGATGTAAAAGTGAAGGATAATGTACATGTTTTCACAAAGAAAAAGTCAAATCAAAAGAAAAGCTTTGTGCTTTAGCTTTTAGAGATTTTAAGTAATGTTCAAAACCCTTAGCAACTTGCTTTGAGCAAATAAATATATACATTCTAAGCAGATTTCAGTCTATGAATCCCACAGACAAATGCTACTTTAAAACTACTTCTCATACTGTGCTCCTAATGGTAACGTGGATTGTGTAACAATTATATTATAATGAAGAGACCTGAGAATGGAATGCATTTTTAATCTGAAGTATTACAAACAGTGTAATAACTTTAAAAGGAATGGTTTTAGTATGCTAGCTTCGCAGAGAGCTGGATAGAATGAAAAAACAGTTTATATGAATATATGTTAATTAATTAAATATTAGGCATACATATTCTTAGCATATTTACTGAGGAAAAGACCTATGTTTTCTATACCACATGATTTATCATATTCAGAAGCCTTTGAAATTCTCAGTGTTCATTGTATAACTTCAGCACTTGTTAGAGGTTTAAAGGGTATAATAAAGGTATATATTAATACTAGATTGGGAAACCTGAGGACTGAAGTGTCAGGTCAGATATGGCACACTGCAAACATAAATTCATGCTTTGTTCTGGAATCATGGTAGAGGCTTCTTTCATGTGTCTGAACTACAACAGTGGTCAAACTGGAGAACGAATGGTTGGGTATGGTGTAGTTCTTAGTGTAGGGTAATGCTGAACAAAATGCAAAGACGCAAAGACCTTAAACCCAAGGGCTGCAGCCAGCCTTTAGGGCTTTTGTCACATAAGATAAGCAATCTATTGGAAAGATTGCTGTTTCCCAAATATTATGAATCATTGTGGTGGTTTAACCTTGGCTAAATGTTAGGTGCCCCACTAAAGCTGCTCTGTTATTTCCCTCTTCAGCCGGAGTGGGAAGAGAGAATATAATTAAAAGCTTGAAGGTCAAGATAGGAACAGAGAGAGATCACTCAGCAATAACCATCATGGAAAAAATGGACTCAACTTAGGAAAATTAATTGAATTTATCAAATCAGAGTAGGCTAATGAGTAGTAAAACAAGTCTTAAAAACACCTTTCCCCTACATCTCCCTTCTCCACAGGCTTAAATTTTTTCCCTATTCTCCATCACCTCTCTGCCAGCAGTGCAGGGGAATAAGGGTTATAGTTAGTTTATCACATGTTTTTGCTGCTGCTTCCTCCACAAGGAGAGGCGTCCGTCCTCTGCTCCAGTGTGGGATCCCTTCGACAGGAGACAGACCTCCACAAACTTCTTCAGTGTGGGTCCTTCCCATGGGCTGCAGTTTCTTCACAAACTGCTCCAGCATGAGTCTCTTCTATGGGGTGTTGTCCTTGAGGAACAAAATACTCTTGCATGGGTCTCCCATGAGGTCATAAGTTCTGCCGGCAAACCTGCTCTAGTATGGGCTCCTCTCTCCATGGGTCCAGAAGTCCTTCCAGGTGCCTGTTCCAGTGTGGGCTTCCCATGGGGTGTGCTGGTTTAAAGGTAAACCGGCAGGAGAAATGGACCCACCACAAGAGAGATTATAAGTCAGAGTTACAATTTA
>JAWWTY010000001.1:67790676-67945507 GCA_035222235.1 Margarornis squamiger | reverse complement strand
AATAGAGGGTGGTAGAATACATAGCTTTGATCACCCCCACACAGTGATAACTGGTCCCACCTGCTGAACTAGGACATGGGGTTACAGCTTTCTTCAGGCATCCAGCTGCTCCAGTGCAGAGTAGTCCATGGGCTGCAGGTGGATCTCTGCTCTACCATGAACCTCTATGGGATACAGAGGGAAAGCCTGCCTCACCATGGTCTTCACCACAGGCTGCAGAGGAATCTCTGTTCCAGCACCAAAAACAACTCCTACCCATTCTTCAGTGGCTTTGGTGCCTGCTTAGTTGTTCCTCTCACATATTTTCACTCCTCTCTTCTCTGACTGCAATTAATCCTGTGGAATAGTTTTTTACCCTTCTTAAATATGTTATCAGAGAGGCTTTCCCATCATCACTGTTTGGCTTGGCCTTGGCCAGCAGTGGTTCTGTCCTGAAGCCAGCTGGCATTGGCTCTTCCAGACACAGGGGAAGCTTCTGGCAGCTTCTCACAGAATCTACCCCTGTAGGCCCCCAGCTACCAAAACCTTGCCATGCAAACCCAATATGATCATATATTGGCAACTTGTGAACTGAGGCACTGCAGTGTGTATGTGTGGAGATTCACTACAGGCTACTTCTTGTGTCTCAAGTTATTTTCCGCACTTAAGTGATAAGGAGTACTGCTGTACTTGAGGACTAACTATGGTCTTGCTGCCCTTCCTGACTTCTAATTGTTCTGACTATTTTTAGCCTACTTACAAAATTTTCCACTTGCAGTTTCAGAAAATTCTTTATGTCTCATTGTGCATAGTTGCATAGTGATGCATTGTACAATCTCAATCCAAGCCCATATAAACTGATACGCATGTAGCACTGAATGTTGGCAATAGTCCACACTGAAGGGTGAAAAAAAAAAGGAAAAGTCAGTCAAAATGTTGAATACCTACCAAGTATTAAAATAAACAGCTGATGATATTCTGTGCATTAAATTTAATATTAAGTCCAACATGATGGACATAATTCAGCAACTATTTTAGTGTAGAAATTGTGCAGTAAGAAAGACCTCAATTATCAGAAGTTGTTGTGAACCCACTCTGTTTCCTAAATCTTAATATTTAGTCCACAGGATCTGCAGTAAAGGATATTGAAGTAATAAGAAAATAATTTTATTAATGTCTTTTGCATCAGTGCTTCAAAGCATTTTGCAGCAACACTAGAATGTTAAGAGGCATTCATTACCTTGGATTTATCAAGGAAATATACAAACAAACCCACTGTTTTCAAACTATACCACAGTTACTACAGAATCAACAGTTGGGATAATGCATCATAAACATCACCAAAAGATACATCTCGTGTATGTCAGGTCTCCTCATCTGCCTGACTAAGAGAAACCAATTAAGAATTCCTTTTCCCTCTTATGAATTCTACAGAAAAGTGAAGAAAATTATTTGCTAAAATGTGTCCTAGTCCTGCTTAGAAATTTTTGTTGGACAATCTTATTAGAAATTCACTTTTTCGTTGTCTGCTTGAACAACTGATATATACTCAAACTGATATGAATCAGAAAGAATAATTTTGAAGATCCTGTGGGATTGATGTATCATTTTCCAATATATCAGCATTTTCTTAACAGTTATCAAAGACACAGACTTACTTTTTATGAGAATTTTTCTTCACACTGAGAATATTTTCTTGCTCTTCTGTTGGAATGAAAACTCAGCAGAATGACTGATGACTTTCTTACTCAAAGGCAAACTGAGTGCTGTCTATCCAAGACTTCTTATACTACTTCCCCAGGGAACATTGCATTTGCTCTTAGACAGTGATCTTTTGGCACTTGACCAAATTTTCTAAGAATTCATTTCTTGTCAGGAGATCATAATATCCCTTCACAAATAAGTTCTGCAGGCATGATGAAACTGCCAGCTGCAAGGGTCAATTTGCTGAAGCAAGCAACAGAAAAACAAGGTTGTGAAATTCCTTCTTAGAGAAAGTAACAATTCTTTCTGAAATTCCATCTCTTATTCTTTCACTTCCCACCAAGAATGTAAACACTACAGGAAAAAAAAAAAAAAGTCTCTTCTCTATTTTCTGTGCCCACTTTCACTATTCACTCCAAATTTGGGGAAATTTACCCAATTTGAGGATTAAGTGGTAGGTGGAGTATGCAAAGCATTCCTGAATTAATACATCAGGCCTCTACACAGCTAGAACTTAACTCTTAAACCAAGGATGTCCATTGTTTTCCTTGTGTAGCAGCATGGTCTGCCAAGACATTCAGTCTTTTGAACAGGTATGTCCTTAGCTATGCCTAAAACACTCCTTGAGCATTCTAACTGACCTGAATATTTAGAAAAAACCACAACTTCCGCCAGTAAATGTTCAAGAACTGTATGTATTGAATGACAAAAGCTTTGGATCATGTGAAGAGACAAATAGCCATGTCTCTTAATCATGACTAAAAGTGTGCATTGTTGAAAGTATACATGAGGGAGGGCTGAACAAAGGAAACATGTTTGCTCTTTTCTCTGTATTGCAATAAATAGGAAACAACTACCTACTTCAAACATGGAAAAGAATGGATGTACTTGCAGAACTTCTCTTCAAAATAAGCTGCATCTATTTCTGTTGCAGATCAGCTCCTCCTGAGATGCCCACTCTGGCATGGATGTCTGTGGAGCTTTATATTAGAAATGTCAGTGACACTGCTATCTTGGCTATATTCTGACTCTGTGCACAGAACCACCTTGAAGTGCATGCTTTTACCCCTTTAGGCTTTCTCCAGGTTTCAACAGCTGAATTTCCCCAGGCGTTTACAGGCTGTTTCATTACCCAGAACAATTCTTCCTGCATTCACTGTCCTGTAATTCATCTTTGCTATTTATTTTATTATCACTGTATTGCTGGCCAGTTTAATGTAGAGACAACTTGACCAAATTAACTCCCTTATTAAATAATTTATTAATAAACTCAGGAGACTGCTCAGATGACTCAAATGAACTTTATTAGCATAGTGTGAATAATTCAGCACTTTCTCCAAAAAGAAAAGCCTTAGGAAATACAGAGTAAGGATGCTATCTTGCCAACTTTCCTAGCTAGACTTTTTCTAGAGTCAAAGGGCACTGGTCTGCTGCCAAAATTTGTCCCCATGAGGAGGCTTTCAGACTTAACTTTTCATAGGAGAGCATATTTCCAGATACAAAGCCTAGGTTTTTTTTCAAAATTATTAGGAAATCAAATAATATTGATATCTTGGGGAAGTTTCTTCTATATGAGTAATACTTGGTTGAGACAAAACAACTTTAGGGATTTCCAAAATACCAATATTACAGGCCAATATTACAACTAATCTCCCGGTCTGAACTGTAAATTAACTTAACTTTAGGCATGTGTGGCTAAAACTTAAGTTTTGACTCTGAACTTAGAACAGTGAGTATATTGAGGAGGAGCCTCTTGAAGAAGCTCAATTATGTATTAAATCTTGATTATAATCTTGACAAGATAACTCAATAATTCTTTATATACGTTGTAATTGGGCACAAAGGACTTCTATGTTGCAATATATTTTCACAAAAAATAAAAGAAACAAAGGAGATCTTTCAGGGACCTAGATCTTCTACTCTGCCCGGAGTAGAAGAAATTCTTCTTTAATGGGGATACCTGCTTTTCTTGGGGATTTTATCTTCTGCCTGTTTTCTTGAGAAATGCCTCTTCCAGCTGCAGCATGCTTGTTATCAGCATGAGGTACTGCTTGTATGCTGTCATAAAAGAGAAAAAATATACAGAGGAGGAAAATGGCATACTATTATATCTAACTTTGTGGATATACTAAGATACTGCAGTATTTTGCAACCTCTGATAGGCTCAAGATACTACTAAAGCTGGTGGCACAAAACTACCTTTGGCTCCAGCAGATATCAGGTTGTCTATTGACAGATAGAGTTCTAGGTTCCCATAGCATTCTGACTATGGGAAATAACCCTGATTCAAAAGCCCTGGATCCCAGATTCTCCAGTCCTGCATCATACCATCCCACACAAACATGTCTGCCATGCTGGTGGAATAAGCATATTTTGGCAAAAGGTCATAGAGAATGTGGATCTGATTGTCCAAGATATGAATCTGCCAGCTCTTAGACTGGTTCTTTGCCGATTTACTTTCTTTCTGCCTCAGGTTTTCCTCCTTTAAACTGAGAATAAAATGTCATACCTGCTCTGAGTTATGTCTCCAGAGTAGTAAGGATTAATTAGCTCATGTTTGTGCACTGCTCTGAATGTGTAATGAGCAAAATTGTTTGCTCATTTATTCTTACAATTGAAGACTTCTGGATGTGAAGATTATGACTGCGTAAATAGTGAATCCTGTGATTTTTACTTTTGCAGTTGTAAATAGCTGTTAAAAGTATGCATAACTTATTGCAACTTGTTTCACCATGGAAAAGGTGATAAGCTGTTGCACAGGTAATAAGGAAACATAAACCTCTGTTTTGCTATTCACTTATCTGTCTTTTTTTTGCCCCCCTGCTAAAGGCTTTTTTGTGATCCCTGGGAAAAGGCAAGCACACTGGCCTGATTCCCTTTGTCTCATTCCTTCTCCATTAAGAAGGCCACAAGTTCACATTTCAGGAGAAATCCTCGGAGATTCATGTGTGTGGTAATTTCTATAAAGCTGCTGGAAGTACATTTTTTTAATGACAATATCTGATTTTGTTTACAAAGGGACAAACCCAATTCTATTGTACGTCTCTAGGGGAAATGTTTTTAACTTTTATTCAGTTAGTTCAAAATACTGAGGCAGTAAAACCAGCTTGCTTAGATGTCCATTGTAAAGCAGTGATTTATAGTGCCAGTTACTCTAATGATAGTTTTATAGGATTAAATTATTTACTGCTAGAAATTTAAGGACACTAAAACTGAATGCAAAACCAATAATGCTGCTATTTATGTTTCTTTGGAAAAAATGATAATTACTTTTTCTTGTTCTTTCTTCATAGTTTTTCACTATATAACTTAACTTTTGGTAATTGAAATCCGTGTCAGTGATGGAAAATTTTAAGATGCAACCCAGCTCTTTCTGGAAGAATGTACAAACCCCCCAAGTGTCTCCCATTTATTAGTGTTTTGTTTCTTCAAAGCTTTCTAAAACAGCCTTGACAAGGCCTTCATTCCTTGTCCCCAAGATTATCTAGACTGAAGACTTCACCCTGCTCTTTCCTAAATTAGTGACTAAAGTACGATGTCTAGTACGATGAGGTCCAAATCATGATCACTGGCCTCTGCTGTTGAAAACTCAACATTTTCAAATCACAGTCTTACATGTTGCGAACATACGTATTTTCAGAACAAATTCAGCTAAAGTATATCTTGTATACTGGGCTTATCTGGGGTATTATCCTCACTGTCAATAAGAATACAATTTTGTTCAGTGAGTAGTTCCTGTAATCTGCACTATAAGTCTTTACCCTCTGTTAAGTGTTGACGTGAAATGGGAAAATCAGGGAAAACATCTAGCTCCATCAAATGAGATGGGGCTTGAGATGTCAGTATCTTTATTACAGAAAGAACCTTACTGTTCTCAGGTAACTTACTGTATGAGCTGACAAAGACAGAAATGGATAAAGTAGAATTAAAAAAAATTTAAAAAAAATTAAAGTAGAATTAAAAAGGTCTGGGGTTGCTTGATGTCTCAGAAAGTTACAGGAGAAACCAGTAACAAAAGCCATATCTCTTACTCTCACTTACAAAGTTCTGCACATGCTGGAAGAATTTGTCTCAAGAACACAAACAGTGTAAAAACCAAGATTTAGAAAAGACAAATAACATGTCTTTGAAGGAAAAGATGTAATATTCATGACATATTTAAGGGAGATTCTTGGAGTTTTATATTGAGACATGGATAATTATATTAAATGAAAATGTGCATAAAAGACATGAGACTGATTAACAGTTTTGGGGATCACAAATCAGATATTCATTATCTGCCAGCATCTGTTTGCATATTCCAGAAGTTTTGTTCACTTTAGCAGGTTGTTATTATTTGATGAGAATGTCACATCAGAAATTAATTACCATTATAAGCTAATTTAAAAATTCAGCAGTTCACTCGCTGAGTTAAGTGTATTACATGACTGGAAACTACTCACATGCCAGGAATACTGAGAAAGGAGAAGAAACAAATTGCTGTCAAAAATATCTTTTCAGAAACTCTTGGGTGAGCGATTATATATAATGAAGCCATCCTTAGAACATGGTGTTACTTGAGAGGTATTAGGTAAACAAAGAAAGAAGAAGCTATAAAATGAATATTATTTGTAATAGAAGACCAGGCTAGTTCTGATAACAGCTCAAAGGTTAGTTTCAGTTTCAAACAGATTATTGTGAAACTGTTGACCAATGTGTTACTTTCCATATATATATATATATATATATACACACATATGAAACTGTGAAGGCACTGTCAGAAAACAAGCAATCAAACATTTAAAAATACAGCTTTAAGATACTGACTCCTTCCCATGAAAAGCCCTGCATACATGAAAAGGCTACAGAATTTGGGAAGTTCATCTAATAATCCTGCAGTTTAAAAAGTTCTGCGATGAAGTGACATTAAATAAACCCATCCAGATCTAATAAAATCCACCAAATACATAGAATTTGCAAAACTTACAATTTGTTATTCCTGGAAAGCTCCAAAAGAGCTTGGCAAAGAATGACAGAATTATATTTCCTGCAGAAGTGAAGAAAAACAGACAATGCAATTCGTCCCAGATTTGGAAGGATATATCTATGTTCCATCCATACCTCAGCCAGAATTAGAGGATAAGTCAGCTGTGGCATTACAGCTGAAAGGTAATGCACTTTCACTCTTGAAACAGGCTTAACATTTGAAAATGAGGGTCCTTGAAAATTATTCTTTTTATTTATTTAACTACACTTAGTATATGCAAAGAAAAAAACCCAAACAAAATAAAAATTAAACCAGCTAGGGCTGATATAATAACTCCTCTTTTGCTATTGATGGGTCTTTGTAAAGCAACCTCTCAGGTGTCTTTTTCTTATGATGAATTAAACTGATGAACTCAGTTCAGGATGCAATGGAGCTTTGCAGAGGGTGAAAATCCAAAGAGATAAGGTTGAGGAATGAAAATCCTTATGGTACCATTGGTTACAGAGGTAACATCATGAGGTACCTCATGATGGTGTACCTCAAGAGGTACATCATGAGAGGTAACTCATGAAGGACTGATGCAATTCCAGAATATATTGATATTCTGGAGTCTGGGGGAACATATCAGGGAAAGATCACTATGTATTTGTCTGCTGAGCCTCTGCCATCAACCGTGTTGAAGAGCAACGGGCCAGAAAGATCTTTGACTGTGGCCATTCTTATGCTCTTGAGGATGTCACTATTTAGTACAGAATGAGAATTATTCTCATAGTTATGAACAGTTTGTAGACAATCAGCTGCTTACATAAAGAGAAAAAAAGGAAACGCTATTTGAAATCTTCTACACACTTGCTCTCCAGTAATGAAATAAAGTTTGCCAGGCCACCAGGCAAACAAGGAAAAGCAATTTCCAGCAAACTGAGTGAACACCAGAAGTGAACTTGATTGCCATGCAGGAAACACAAAGTAAATGAAGAAAATGTGGGGGCTTTGTCAGCAAAGAATGAAAGTAAATCTGTGTGTCTGCCTGGGAAAAGACCAGTTACGTTAGCATGTTCAGACTCTAGAAAAGAAAATCCATTGTTGGCAAAAATCAATCTGTTACTAAAAAAAAAATAGGATCTACAGCAAAATTACCATTTCTTTTGTAAAACTAGATAGATTTTAAATGGAGTCTGTATGTGTTTCTGAAGACATAAGTAAAGAATTCTTTTTATTCTCAAAGGGTATAGTTATTTTTAATGAAGAACAATACTTAGAATTTTAGGCAATTTTAGGAAGAACACCCCTTGTTTAAGGAGAGACAGAAACTGTGTTACATAGTTTAAATAATCTAGTTTAAATTGGTGGATATTGCACAGATCATTGCCCACTTATTTACAATACAAATCCTACATAAAGCAAACTAATAGAGGAAAGATGACTAACCAAAAAAAAAAAAAAAAAAAAAAAGAAAAAGAAATTATTGTCAAGCAAATTATCCAAAACGTTTCACAGAAAACTGAAAAAAATGTCAGTCAAATATAACTCGATATAATTTTCATTAAGTTGGAGAGACAATCAGGTTTACCATACTTGAGTTAATAACCAATATGAGGAGTTTTTATTGTACTTAGTGATGGCTATACAAGAAAAGAATGACACTGATATAAAAATAATTGAAAAAATTAGTTTCCTAACATCAATAAGAAAGAATTACTTCCAACGAAGTAAAATATGCAATCAATCAACTTAAGCAAGGACATTCTCATGGGAAAGATGGAAAGACTACAGCAGGAGTTACACTATAGTCAATGACCTAGGGCAAAGGTAGGTCACAGGGTAAATATTTAAACAAACTTTATGAGAGCTCAGCATCTACTGGTGAAGTGATAGTTCAACAGAATAAAGAGCCATTGCTTAGAACATGCCATTCAGGTCTTACAAATGGCATGATGGAGCATGGATGGAGGAGCCATGTCATCCTAAAAGTTTTCTTTTAAAAAAAAAAATCATGCCTGAGTGCGTAAATATGTCTTCAGTATTGACTTTACAGGAAGATTTTATAGCAGTTGTCAATCAGGCTGACTAGCTACAAGTTAATTTTCTTTTAGCAGGAGGGATACATAAATTGATGCAGTCTTTCCTTTTTTATTATTGTCTTAAATTATTTTGTCTTATCATAAAACAGGCTGAATAGCAAAATACTTTTGTAATTTTGGAATTTTCTCTTAAACCCTTAATCAACTGTTTGATTGGTATTTCTTTTAAGAAAAAAAACCCTGGAGGTTCTCCCCTCAATGAAATTGGATGATTTTAGACCATGATTTACAGAAGAGATGGAAAACAACAGTCCACACTGGAGAGGTCATTGTTGCAGCATTCACCACACCTCTTATGTTTACCTCAGGTAAAAGCACCCAGAATAAAACAAAAGTTTTCAGCAGCCCCTCAGTGGGGGCAGAATAGGCCTGGTACCTGTTGTGAGAACAGCATCGCTCCCACACATCCCACTGCAACACCCTGCCCTGGCTCTTACCTTAGGGTTTCTAGAAGCAGGGTGATTAGGTATTCAACAGGACTGAGGTGATTCACATATTTATATATGCTGTGTAATGTTTCCACCCATATTTATTAGATAGCACAGATAAATAAACTGGAATTCATTTCAGGCAGTTCTAACTGAGAGAGGAGTAATCAAAAACTAGTAGCATCTTCATGGACTGCTACTTCAAAGCAACTGATGTCCATCAAAATTCTCTGCTTCACCATAACTTGCATTATTTGCTGTTCTCTTTGTAACCCATTTAGAAGTCTTGGTCACTGGATGATTAGGTAATTTCTCTGAAGAGGCAGATGTCATGCAAACTGTGATTTTGTTCCCCTCTTTACTCTAATGTTCTTTTACACTCATCCTGTTTAGGCAATTGGTAGTGGCAATTGCTGTTGCACAATTCACATTTTTCTGCTTGCTAGTGAAATTGTAATGCTAGTAATTCCTATAATGTAAAATGTCTTGGGATCACAGACATATGAGACAATAATAGTTAAGAGAGAGTGGGGAAGATAATGAGGGTGAAATTACTTAACCAGATTTTGCATTCTAGCCACATTAAACTTTTCTACCTTTCATGGCTCTCCCTAGAACATTTACAGAAGAGGAAAAGGACGCAATCTCATGACCACTGAGACAGAATCTAGAGAAATGGTTCACATAGAAATAGTTCACAGAAACCAGCACAATGACCAAAGCGCTGACAGAAAAACATTTATACAGTGGAAGAAGATATTGACACACTGTTGAAAGAAGGATAATGAAACCTGGACTGTAAGATAGGCAACATATTTAATGATTATATGTATTTTAGTACTTCTAGGTTCTTTATAATTAGTTATTAATAAAATATGTTTGAATATGTACAGACACATATAAATGCATTGTCATATAAGTTAAATATAGTTGTTGACTGAATCAGAGAGCTCTCTTACACTCTGGGACTTGAAGAAATTTTAGTCCAGATGGAGAACAAGGGTAGTCTTTACAAAGTCATAGTACTATAAGATATTTTATTGAATTGGTGTTTTGCTATTATTGTCTGGACTATTTTATGGTTTCTATTAAGAGATGGGGATTTCCAATTAAGAAGCTTGATAAGACATACCAGAAGAGTAAGGAATTTAAAACCAAAGACTCTTCCGTTTCCTTTTAAATTTGTTATAAGCAAAGCTTTGATTATACATGTCCATCACCTCTTATTGCACTATACTTCACAACAAAATTAAGGCAGAACCTCATGTGAAGTAATTTCTGCTTAAACCATACCCATGAAGCAGTATCCATGCATGTCAGCTGAAGATCTTCATCTCCCTACTTCTCCCCTCTCCATTTCCAATGTTCATATTTCATTAGAGGTTTGTTCTTGATTAATGTTTTAAGAATCTGAGAAGATCAAACAGTTCTATTACCTTAAATTTTTTAAGGCTCTCCAATGTCATAAGAAGCTCGTACTCTCACCAGAAGCTTAAACCAAACAGAATTAATAATCTTTGAAAGTAAAATACTAAAAACATTGTTTTTATGTTTGTAGGCTTCAGACTGGCAAAATGCATGCTATGTCTTAATATGAAGCACTGACTATTTGACATGAAAAGACATTCCTTGTAACAGATATTTTTTGGCTGTTGGTCCAAAAAAATCAACATTGCAGCATTATTTCTCTGAAGGTGCAATAGAGTGCAATGCATAGTTAAAAACATTTAGTAGCCATAGAGCATTGCCTTTCTAATATATCTCCTGGCTGCATAAAAGGAGCATATGAGAGAAAGATATGCTTCAACAGTGCATGCCAGTTACTTTGCTTCTTCATAGCTGACTAGTTCTTTGAAATGAGCAGTCTCCAGACAGAAGGAGAAAAGAGCTGAAGACAAATGACTCCACCAGTAGTCTGAGCTAATCACCCATATGTGAAAACATTTGCTTTCTTAAACACCACCCTTATGATCTAAATGAAGACGTAAAAGACTAAGGGGAGGCAAAAATAATATAAAAAGGCACAATAATATAATGAGGCAAATGTAATATAATGAAAGAAACTAATTATTATGTGTTGTAACTGTGTAGTAATTTTAATTCCCTTCTTCTCTGAATTTTTGGCAGTTTAAGGACCAGCAGTGGGGACAATATGTAGGTTTCAGTGAGAAAAGGTATTTGGATAAAATGACTTGACCATTCTGAACAAGGAAAAAATATTGCAAGCATATTTTTAATTTCACAGAAAGCTCTAAGTGCACTAAATTGCTCACAGAGCAGTCATACTCTGATTTTATCTGCTTACATGTCTATGGGTAAAAAAATCTTATAAAGTAATCTATGTCACTTCAGTGTAAAATTGTTGTTGAGGAGATAGACCAGGTTCATAATTTCATATAACTTGTTTTTATTTTTAATGGAACCGTGTGACCTATTGACAAACCTACACTTGTTGTGCTTCATTTAACACAGCCATCTGTACATTTCTTAAGAATGAAACTTTCATCATAGTGTGACTTTTGTTCAGGATATCAATCTGGTTATTATGCCTTGGCTTAATTCACTCTCACAATAAGATCACAGTTGCACTTGGCAGATGAAATAAGGAATAATGGGGTACTTAGAGAAATTAGATTTCTACATTATAATATAATCAGATTTTAATGAAACAAGTAATATATACCATTCATACCATTTTGGTTTGTGATAAACCTTACTGGATTAACATGAGATTTGTTTTGGTGACCATGAAGAACTGAAATGATTTATTCCTTGAGGTAAAATGCTGCCTTATCTGCGTAAAATCTATTACAGCATTATATACAGCCTTTATTATTTCTCTCCTATTGGATAATTGGAGGTCTGTGGTATTATTTAAAGTGATGAAGTAGCAACCTTAGCTCATTTTACACTTTTCAATTTCATGCTTGTCTTCTGTAAAATCTTTTCCATAAATTAACGTTCAACAGAACATGGGTGCAGCACAAAGTATAAAACTTAAATACATATTGATTAAAATTGTATCCAGAGTCAATGAAACTAGAATTTTTGATGAATGTGTGTTACCAATCAGTGCAAGCTTTTCTTATAAGGCACATATTCTCACAACACTGAACTTAATCAGCCAAGTTAGAAACAAGAAAGCCAGCAATAAAACTTCAAGAGAAGTAACTGAATGTTTACAGCAGTGATTGTGAGTTTAATTGCCATGATTACATCTATGTTAACTGCAAAACACTCTTGACCTACATCCTCTTTTCTTGTACAGACATACAACAAAGAAAAGAAATATGAACACTCAAGTCTTAGTATGAGTTTATCTGGAAAAACTTCAGGAACTTGACTGGGTCCTGTGTTTAAAGGTGAGCCATTGTAGGCTCCCCTGTAATCAATGTTTGCAAATACATTCCTGGAGGGAAAATCAGATCTTAGATGTGTCCTCTAGAGGTGCCAGCTCTCTTTAATGGTCTCATACAGTAAAGAAGCCCTTAACTACTACAGAAAAACATATTACATTACCACAATTGAAAATTATGTGTTTATAGCTCAAACATTTTCTAAGTATAGATGGTTACAGGAAAATACAGATTGGGAGGAAAAAAAAGATTAAAAAAGACTGTGTAGAAACAGACACTTGTCTTACCAAAACAGAGAACATTAAGCAATATAAATGAATCCAGTTACTGGGTTGATGAGTAAGAAAATTTTTGGAAGCTGCAAAAATCACTAAGCATCTGATGTTTCCTCACAGATTTGCAGTCTTCTATTCTTTTTGTCTTTTTTTTTTTGTTACCAAAGCCTAGTGATTTGCAGGATCCATGTCTGCTTTTCTGTTACACTCTTTGCAGGAGCTTATACTGATTCTAAGTCGCTCAAATTTTTTTTTTGCATTGTAATTGGTTTAAACAGTACTTCAGATTCTGCCAAGCTCCAGTAAAACATCTATTGCCATCCTTTTAGTGACCTTCCCATTGGGACTGTTTATTTGCAGCTTGGATGGGATGAAAACATCATTTTATAGAGATAATATTTTGTTTATATATCTCATTTTCATAAGCTCTGGCAGAGTTACGCTAAGAGTTTCTCCATTTGGCTTTTTTTCTGCACAGTAAATATAACTTATTTTCTGAGTATTTCAGTTTTCCTTTCACACTTAGACCTAAGGGGAACTTGGAGATGAAAGTCCACCAGAAGAGGCTTTGCAATCCTAACATCTGCAAGCCAAAATTTTTTACAAATTCTAGGTGAAGACTAACTACTGACTCATAAAATCACAGCTAGTAATGATACATTTTTTAAAAGGTAGTTTGGGTAAGTATGCAGAGGGATGTACACTTGTCAACACTAGAAAGAAAAGTCACAAATGGGACTAGGAGCCCAGTAAAGTGCCCTGTCAGGGGATAAGTGTATGTTGGGCATTTTATCACTGAAAAGAGACCCTGATGGGAGACTTGTTTATGGTGTATAAGTGCTATTAAAATTAGACCTCCTCCCTCTACACCAAACCCCAGTTATTCTGCAGACCATTAATCTCATTAATGAGAGTCAAAGGCTGTAGATCAAAGGCACACAAATTTATAATGGAAACAGATTTTACAGTAAAAATAATTAACTTGGGGAAATCTGAAGGGAGGAAATGGTTTCCACAGGTGATACCAGCAATGATCAAGTGTGTAAATGTCCATAAATGCCACTTTGCTATATACTGCTTGCTTCTTTATAGCTTGGCCCTTTAATTTCCCTCTTTAAACAAAACTAGTGAATGCAAGAAGAAAATAGTAAGCGAATATTCTGACAGCTGCTTTCAAAATTATTTTATATCAGGTTTGGCTAAACTATGATAGGTCACTTTTTTTTTTTTTTAATTTGTGCAAATCAAGTCTGCAATTACTAACAGGAAAACATCTACTTTCTTTTGTCTTCTAACAGCCCACACTGATGATTTTCTTCTTTTATATAAAAGAAGACTTCCCTCTCTCTTTTCAGGTTTACCAGAAAAAATTCCCACATTAACATTTTATTTTGAAACATTCCTTTCTGGTTTCTTTATTCTGCCTATTAAGCTATGTCTATTTGCACTGAACCTTGTCTGCCAGTTATAAAACTAAATTGACAAACCTGAATTATGTGACTCTTCTTTTGTAGTAATGAGTCAATTTTTTAATATCAAGCTTTAATCTCTTCTTTACCTGAATATAAATAATCAACAAATCAAACCATTAAATATGTAATTTCAGAATCAGTCATTATATGTTTCAATATTTATTAGCAGTGTTGTGATAACTCTTCTGTTCAAAGGATTTTTTTTTAAAGATACACTTGTATAACAACAAAGGGGAAAAGGACAGAGAAAGGAAATAGAATAATAATAAAAATATGCAAAAAATCATATTCAGAGGCATCTAATTCACTATTCTCCTGTCACGTTTCAGTTTTGAGAAAACTGGAAAAGTAGCTGACACAAGGAAACATTATTTCACTGTGAGGGTAATAAAGCCTTGGCACAGGTTTCCTGGAGAGGCTGTGGAGTCTCCATCCTTGGAGATATTCAAAAGCCATACAGACACAATCCTAGGCAACTGGCCCTAGGTGGTCCTGCTTCAGCAGGAGGCTGGACCAGATGACCTCAGAGCAACCTTCCAACTTCAACCATTCTGTGATTCTGTGACTTTATGCCATTACTTTGCAGTTCAGCTGAAGCAATAATGCAATTTGTGGTTTGCCTAAGCAAGTACAGTGAAGCATGTACAGCGAAAGAGAGTATTTTGTAAAAGACATATCTGTGATGTTCCTGTCAGACTATCATTAGAGAAGCAAAGGATTAAAAAAATTAATTTGCAGACTGTCGAAGCTAGGTCAGGAGAAGTAGGTTACAAACAATAGCAATAATTTCCATGCTCCTCTTGCACACAGTGGCTGCTCTCGTAGTGGAAGACAAGGGTAGTATTTAAAGAAGTCACGAGCTGGAGCAGATGAGAAAGGCAGGAAAATATATGGGCCAGTCAGCACAGTCTGGTATTACGGAAAGTTCTTTAACTGACAAAAGAGATTGGTAATGATCCCTGTAACCTACCTGTCACATGCAGTGTAAGTTAGTGCAGTACTTTTTGCAGCTGTTTGCAATGGTTGGGATTTAGGAGACAGGTTGCGTATGCTACTCATCCAAGGCTTCCAGCAAAACAGCAACTAAGAAGGTGGACAGCTCATCCATCTCCCATATATTTAGCTTTAGCCAACAAGGACAATGCCTACAGCTGTGAAACAAGCTCCGATAGTGGGAAACATGTGAACAGGTTGTGACAGCAACTGTACTAATGCAAGGTACTACTGACATGCATGAATGAGAGATAATGTGTGAAATCAAACAGTCAGCATGGCAAAACAAAATATGTCATATAGTTACATTTTGACAAGAGGCACAAAGCTGCACTAAAGCAACACAACAGTGGAAAGGTGATGATTGGGCTGACACCACTGGAGATGAAAGCACTCAAGGATAGCTATTATAAAAAATTACATTGCCCTAGCCTTTAAAGACTGCCACAAGATCAGCTTTCTCAGTTCTTAGTCAAGTCACAACTATTAGCTGCCGATGAAAGGTCCAGTTAGCATTGAAGGATTGGAATAGGAAATTCACAGCTTTTTGCCACAAGTGTTATGGGAGACACGGATAAGGTTATCTAAGAAAGACCTTGCTATGGAATCAAACCAGTCAACACAGCAGCTGGTGAATACAATGCTGAACTGCATAAGGATTTGGCCTTTGATGTAACTTTAACAACACGTGATAGTGCAGTAGCATTGCATTTTTTGCCAAACTAGTCTGTGGGGATACACCTCCATGAAATACAAAGATGCCCTTAAGCTTCCTCATGGTCAGTTTTTGCAAGATACATCTTAGAAATTATAAGCTTGTTTGATAGTTATATGACACTGTATCTATTGGTCTTTACAAGCTATATCACAAATTCAAGCTGCATCAATGAAATACTTTTCTAGCAAAGCAGTTCATTCACAAGATAAAGCTTGCCCCATAATCAGTGTGTTTCAGAGCGAGGTTTGTAAAGTATTTTTAAAAGATTTATGTTATGTTAAGAATACTGGTCTGTGATTTGTCATTGACATCACTTTTCATTAAGTATCAACAGGGCATACACTAGAATGAAGAAATAACGTGACCCAATGAGACCAGTGTAGACCTCACTGATGACCTTTCTGTATTCAGTAAATACTCTGTAAGCCATGTCCCTCATGTAGTCACATGCAACAAAAGTTACAGTTGTCAACTATATGATTTCCTTCTAACACCTATAAGTAGGCATTGCTTTATGCCCTGAAAAATGGAGATTTAAATTCCTTTCATAATCTTGCCTTTTTATATATTTTATTAGTCATACCCTTATTATTATCAATGTATTTAACAATTTTTTTGACATTGTCTCTTAAGGCACTAAGTTTTCTGTCAAACTGTGTGTTCTGAATGACCCATTTTCCCTTGGTATTTCGTATGAGATGGTTTTCCAGCTTATCATTATTCTCATCCTCATCTTTGAGGCCCATCTCTTTTTCTATTATCCTTTCAGAGCTGAAGCAAAATCTACTGAATAAAATGTGCCAGTGGGGGACATGCTCTTGACTTTATAGGATCATGTTAAAATATTGTTATATTGTTATTCATGATCATGTTGTTTGTTTAGTTGACTGGCACATACTGAGTGGAGGCACTTTTAGTTTCTAGATCCTAATACCTCTCTGCTATCAAGTTACTGAAATTGCTATCAAAAAAGTTTTCTATTATTTCAACAGTTTACTGTGGGTTACAGATCACTGTTCAGATGTCTAAGTTTTTCTAATCTACTTAGCACTTCTGATCTGGTTAACACATTATCTGTGTTTTCCAATTCCTTGTCTCTTATCCCTCTGATTTTGATGCCTGATTTAAGTAAATCTCCACCTCCATTCCTTAAATGAACCCAAAGTGTTTATTTAATGTCTAATGCTATTCTTTTTAATCTATCAGCTCCAATTTCCCATTATCATGGTTAAGAGGATAAACTGTTTCTTCCTTCTCTGCTTATTGCTTACTCTCTTCAAGAAACTGTTATTATTCTTCCTTTGTCCACTAATTATTTATTTACTTGTTACAGTGCTTACTTGTTTCAATCCACTGCATTTTTTTCTGTTCACTCTCTTTCATTATCATAAATGCTTTGTGTTTATCCCTGCTGCTGTTCCCTTTTACATCTTTATTTTAACTGCATTAGTTTCTGCCACCTCTGGATATTAAGATTTAGTAAAGAACTTGTGTAAGCAGAGTATTTGTATTTTACAACGAAGTGAATTTTCTGGATTTTGGTGTAGGGAATTGATTAATATTGCCTTTTTGAAGATATATCATGATGACAAGTACTTACATTACATGGCAGATAAATGATGATGATACCAGTTTTCCGCTTTTCTGGCTGTACTATTGATCTTGTTTATCAGCACTACCATAAAATACCTAGCTATTCAGTATGTTATCTCCACCAATTAGGTGAATCTCATTAATTCTATCTTGTATGTTATCTGTCTCTGAACTTGTAATACTTGAATTCAATCCTGGAAAATTGTTTACAGCGATTGAACAAGATAGTGGAACAATAAAAACCAAGTTTGTATTCTCTGTTTCAAAATCACATGTAGAATCTTTTTTCTTCCTTTCTCCTCGAGGCAACTTCTGGCCTTAAAGCATTTCTAGTACTGTTATCATGAACATTTCAGGGGGGCACTTGAATCTATTTCTAATGAATAATTGAATATTCTTAAGAATGTGATTCCTGAAATAATGAGAAATTACAAGTAATCAGGAAATCTGAGGAAGAAGAAAAAAACTCCTTCCCCTTAGAGAGTGTTTAGCAGTGCTGAATGCTGATCTGCTATGTCTCAAATCCAAGAACCTGCGTCTTTCCTGTATAATTTCTAATATTCTCAGAATCACAGAATATGTTGAGTTGGAAGGGACCTACAAGGATCATTGAGTCCAACCCTTAGCCCTGTACAGGACCATTCCCAAGAGTCACACCATGTGCTTGAGAGTATCATCCAAACACTTCTTGAACTCTGTCAGTCTTGGTGCTGTGACCACTGCCCTGGAGAGCCTGTTCCAGTGCCCAACCATCCTCTGGGTGAGGAACCTTTTTCTAATATCCAACCTAAACCTGCCCTAACACAACTTCAGGCCATTGCCTCTGTTCCTGTCACTGGTCACCACAGGGAAGAGATTAGCGTCCTCATCTAATAAAGTCAGTGATGTACAAACAATAAATTTGAGACTGCTAACTTTTTGAAAAGAAACTAATTTCTTCCATTTTTAATCCCCCTTTTCCCCTCCCCCCCCCCCTCCCATCCCAAGTATATAAACCAGTATTCATCAGTTCTGGATCCTATTTGTGTGTCTGATGTGGACCAGGTGCATGATTTAAAGCTAAATTCTCTGTGTTCCTCAATTTATTCTTCAGAAAAAGAGGATTAATGGGGTGTAATGAGGAGACTGTACACTGCAATGGGTGCCTGTAACAGATGTTACGGAAATGTAGGACCATTGTGATTACTAAAGAAGAATAAAGACTTGACTCTTGAGTTGCCAACATGTTACTAAAAATTTTGCTTATCTAATTCAACATCCCTTGAGGGAACACACCACCAAAACAGTGTGTGAAGATCCCTTTCCCAACAGAGGCTTCTCGTAAGGTGGACTAAATAGACATAAAGTCCTGTCTTCCTTCACCATGTTCCCTTGGCAACTGGGGACAGTTAGTTGCTTTCTTCCAAAAGAAGGCCACATGCTTTCATGATCCCAGCAGAAAATTCCTCAGAAACACAGAAGAGGCTCAGGCAGTCTGTCTGCTCCTGCATTAGACTTCTGATCAGACAACTGAGCTTCCTACATCCTATGGAATGTGTTGGTTTTCCATGAAAGATGTAACAGATATTAAAGTGATATCCTTTACCCTTCCCTTGATTTTTAATGCAAAAATCTAAAAAGAAAATAGTCACATAACACTTCATTTTGCACATGGGTGGTTTTTCATTGGATAGAGATGAAGCTTAGCAATTTTAGTTAGTTTCATTAACAATTTTATTGAGTTTAGCACTTCTCTTTCAAATAAAGTTAGAATATACTGTAGAGTGAAAGATTTTGAATGATGTGACACTATGCTTATGTATTTTTTATCAAAACATTTAATTGCACATTAAAAATGCATTATGTTTGGCAGACAAAATAAACTCTGGAGAATAAACATACTGTTTTGTTTTTTGTATCTTAAATGTGTGCAAAGCATAAATCTAAAACATTTATTTCATATTGATAAGACGTGGGGAAAGATACTTTAGTATCTGAAGAATAATTTTATGATGATTTTGGTGGGTGTGAGGAGTTGTTTTCAGGCTGCCTCCTCCTGTTGTGGAGATCCTGGATAGCTGAGACTTTAAATCACCCTCTGGCATTTGGAATACTCATTTGTGCTTTTAAGGTTATGTCTATGCTGTAAACTAAAAGCGGGCAAAAGAACATCTTTCAGTCCTCAGGACAAGAAGCACTGCCTGGCTGCTGTCCAAACTATACAGCACTTGGCCATAGGTCTCCCCTAGGCCCCATGTGGTGGGCAGCTGGACCCAGGTCATAATTATTTGGTTGTGTTATATTTTCAGTTCAAATAATATAAGAAGCTACAGTAGTATAAGGGTGGTTTTGTGGCTCATTAGAAAAATATTTAAATTTTATGATATTGAGGACATGTTGCATATCTTCGTCTGTGATATAAAGCAACCAAGGGAGCTTTGAGGATGTGCCATCTTCCGGAATACCTTGGGAAAACTATCAAAGGAGGCAAATAATCCTGATTCAATCCTTTCCTGGCATAGAGAATGTTACTGGCATGTTGCACTCCTCAGCAGTATTGCTTGGAGAAGAGCTTCTTTTCACTTGAGGGGATAGTGGCACAAAATACTAATCTCAGGGCTTCTGCACACTTGTGCCTTAGGAGTAAGCATGTATTCACAAACTCAAGCAACAAAATACATTATGGCACTTTCATTTATGTCCATAGTGAAGGGTGAAGCACATACCAGAGCAAGCCTACTTTTCAGACCCCTCTCCCTTGCATTAAAGAAAGTTTTGAAGGTCAACATTCACATGTTACACTATTTTAAAGAACTGTAAATAGATTTTGGTTAGATTTTTTTCTTTATATGTGAGAATCTGCGAAAGAATATGCTTATTTGAAAAGTATTTTCTGACCTCAGAGGAAACTCCCTCACACTATTACAGAGCCTCTTCTCAGTCAGGTGCTGGTAGTCAGTTCAGGCTTTAACCAATTTCAAAATATGTGTTTAATGCAAGCATGATCTCAAAAGTAAGGCTTAGTGCCTTACTCTTTTTTTTTTGGCAACAAAAAACCTGAAAATGTCTGAAGCAATTTAGAGCTCTAAACAAGATTTTATCCTGTCAAAACCAGTCACCCCAGATATAAAATGACAAAATTTTATTGCTTTTTATGAAAAGAACCTTTTCTTTGAGACTAGAGGGTGCCCCATGAAGCAGCTGGAGCTTCAAGGGAGAGTGACAGGTACTTTGATTTGAACACGAGAAATGAAAGATCTTAATGACTCCAGACACTGTAGAGTCCTTACCTCATAAATATGTCTGATTCATTTTCATTGCTTTCAGCAGGGCTGAGTCATTTCAATCAAAATGTTAGCAGGAAAAAAATTTGCTTTTTCTCTTGGCTGTTGAGTGACATCACTCATTCTTGAAATAACCTTTGTGTGAGCATAGAAATTTTTCAAGAGACCTGTGGAGTTGTGGGCATGGTTTTCCAAATCATCCACTGATGGCATTAGGGCTTCGCATATGGACTATATTGCAGAATTGAGATCTAAGGAGTTTTAGTAAGTCCTCAATTTCCACTAATGACATTGAAAGCGTGTCATTTCCTGGGGAAGGATTTGTTGAGTCCCATATAAACCCTGTGTACCAAACACCATTCTGAGACTTTCTGAAGACTTCCTGCCTCTATCTCCTCCAGCATCATAGAATTACCTACAATATCTATTTTTACAGTTATTCTAATTGTAGTTCTTTGGAAGTATATTGGATGCATGTTAGTGCTTCTTTTTTCTTTCTTCCTTTTATCATTGAATCAGAAAGTCATGGAAATGCTGTTTTCCAAAAATATCCATAATTTAGGAACACTGAGTTATTTTTTAATCACTGTATTTAATTACTTCGAGTGAGATCCTTACTAAGTGCTGGTCTTTGGACATTTAAAGGGTCCAAGTGGACACTTTATGATTGATGAGCCACCCTTCATTGACAATTCCAAAACATGAGAAGTTAATAACTATTATAATAAAATCAGTTATTAAGTTCTCTTTGGTGTCAGATCCCTGACATACCCTTTACCTTCATGCTTGGAGACTTAGAGAGATATATACTGCTTGAGAGGAAATAAATATTGAATACATATTATTGCACCTTAAGGTTGCTTTTCTCAAACATTATTAGTCCTACAGTAGAATCCATTACAGCTTAAGGCAATAATTCATATATCCACACTTAAAGCTCTGGGCCTGTTTAAAACCTGTGTGGCCTAACTGGACTGCATTTTATAGTTAATTATATCCAAGCTACATTATAGGATATCTGGTTAAGCCATATAAGAATAGATGCTGGATTTCTGTCATCTAGATTCAGGAAGTTTCCTCATTAATTTTTGTCTCCTTTCCTTAATGTCAGAGTTCCTTCCACATTTCCCTCAATACATTTAAGAAATGATCATTTACCTGTCTCTCAGATTGTTCATTGGAACAATGTTTGTCAAATATTTGTTTAAAAATATGTCCTTTCAATTTCTCTATTAGCTATTTTAGAGAAAAATAACAAGCATCTGTTTTTCTAAGCAATTTTCTCATCCTAGCTAGTTACTGCTGTGTTTCATGCTGACCATTTATATAATGTATCCTCAAGAACAGTTGCTCACATCACTACATCACTTGTAATTGCTTAGCCTTCCATTTAGTTTTAGCAAAGCTTCCAAGAGCCTCCAGAGAAGTGATGCCAAAGAATTTCAGAAGAGCCAGGCTGAAATGCATCAGGATCTGATCTGGCTAATCTGCGTACCAAACTGAATGGACAAATAGTTTAACAAAAGGGGTGAAGGATGTCTAGCTCAAGGTGGCACCAGTCCAGAAATAAATTAAGTCCAATAAATCCAAAAAAAGTTGAAAGACATACTAAAGGCAAAAAAAACTCAAATGGATTAAGCTAAAACCAATATGCAGGTCTTCAGATAAGAGATGATGGGGCCACCTCACAAAGTCTGGCAAGAAGGAAACTGCATGATTCTTTTGAACAAGTGAAAAGTGCCCATGGTAAGTAGAGCAGAAGGAAAGAGAGTCAGCAGAAGTCCTGTGTTCATAGTGAACTACTGTAGCAGGCAGCTGTACTTGAAACTGTGTGGGGACTCATCAACAATGATATTGGGATGAGAAATGTTAATTACCACTGAACAGCCTCCTGCTTTGGCAGAAATCCCAGGACAAAGCACTGGCAACTGGGCTGCAGATGCAATATTTTATACAATCCCTGATGTTACTAAATGCTATAGTTTCTTCATTTTCTTATATTGGTTACAGATGAAGTGAAAACAGATTTTTTTTTCTTTTAGATAGAATCTCGATTTTATAAGGATTACAGTAGCAGGCTAATGGTCAAAAGTGTGGGCTTTCTCTTCTCTGGAGTTTAAAAAAATCAGCTGTTGTTTAAACACCAAGCATAATACCAAGGTGAAAGTCAATTCAGTGATTATCATACTGGGACTGTGGTAGATACAAATGACTTCAGTAATTTTTTGGAGAAAATGCATTGCTGTACAGAATTTGTAAATATCTGCTAAAGGCAATTATACCCTGAGCAAGCAAGTTACACACCAGTATTCCTGAGACACAGAGCTCAGACTATGCCTGAGTAACACTTTCAGAGTTCCCCCAGGGACTTGACTCCACAATTCCACAGGGACTTGACTCCACAATTCCACAGAGATTTGCAAAGGGGAAAGACTGCCACCGTGGTTTCACTGGCAATTTCATTGCTCCATGACTGACATCACAATTTGCACAGGACACACTTTCCTTGAGAAATTAAACATATTTTGTGAAGTGCCTGTAGAAATATCATCTGGGTTGGAAGTACCTATTCCCTGTGTCAAGATTTAAAACACTTTCAGATGCCCCATCAGGATATAACAAGACTGAGAACTGGGGAGACATGTTTTCTTAAATTGTCAGCATCTTTGGGAAATGCATAGGCACAGTGGTGACTGTGGTGATTTTAAATCACAGAAGTTCTCTTGATTGTTTGTTTTATGGGGTTTATTTTTTTTTATTTTTTTTTCACTTAGTCATGTTCCCTCTCTTACCAAGGGGGCATGTCCTACCTCATTCTCAACCTCGACCACATTTTCAAAGATAAGGAGTGATGCAGTTAATAATTATTGTTAACAGCTTGGATCAGGCATAACTTTCTCCTTCCTCATCCTTAAAAAAGCTGTCCTTCAATATTATGCTAACCTACCTGCTTTATCCTTAAAAACTTATTGGACTTACAAGCTTGATTTCAAATTTCTCCTAAAAATCATCAAGGAATACAACACTGTTTGAGCTATTCTATGCTATATAGATTAAAATTAAATATTTATTAAAGTGGAAGAGAGTCTGATGACCTTAACTGAATGTCTGGGCAATCACCTTGCTGGGAGAGGTCAGGTTCAAATGACTTCATAATTTATTAATGTGCTCATCAGTGTATTGGAACCATATAAACTGAAGCACTGAGGTAACTAAAACTCTAAGAACCTATCTTTTATGTCACTAGAGCTCTATGCCAACAGACCTGAGGAGAGAAAAGTACTTCCAGAATTGGAAAAGGACACCTGAATTAAACAAGGTTGCCCCATAACTTCATCTTTCCCTAAACATGCACTAAATGTAGCAGAACAGAAATGTAGCAGAACAGTAAGAAAACAGGTGTTTTAAGACAAGTAGTGGGAGATAGCAAAGAAAAGAATGTACACATAGTAAAACTAGAAGTACTCAATAGCACTAAGACTGAAGTTGTCAATTTATTTGCCCATGCAGTTAATTTAAATGGAATAAACTATGGAAATGAGTGAAATATTTTAACATTTATTCTCAATTTTGTATTTTGCAGAATTCTTCATTCAGTTTTAGAGAATACTTTCCTACTCTCCAAGCACAGTTCCCTAAGTGGGTTAGCAGGTTCCCTTATGTTTCCTTTTCCAGTCCTCCATATTAGCTTTTCTATGCCAACAACTATGATCAGCAAGCAATGTCATAGCAAAGGAAAAACACCTCTTTAAGGCAAATACTGCAGTCTCTTTTTGGCCTGTAAAATGGCATTACAGCCAGTTCTCAGATCATTTCCAGCTCACCAGCTGGCTGACTGGCACAAATCAACTGGGATGGGCTCAGCTGTTGCAGATCTTGCCAGTAAATTTGTTGCTGTATTAGTGGAGTTGTTGGCTAAGGTTGAAAAGGTGGAGGAGGACAATAAAATGGCAAGAATGAGGTGGAGAACAATGAATATCAGCCAGATGGTTGTAGTGGTGCTAGCCAGGAATAACAGTTCATGAACACTGGTTGTTATTAGTTATTATATTGCTGTCACTCCTATAAATGACTTTACAGTGGATACGTCTCAGTCCTGGGTCTTGATTTACAGCGTAAGTGCCAAGTGTGCAAAGTATGAATAACTGTTCTTGACAATAAGAACCATTACAGAACCTAAGCAGAAAAGTTTCTCATAGTAGGAGCCGTGGATGAAAGATTGCTGTGAGGATTTATATATATGTAATTGTCATCCTTTGTGAGCTTCATACAGTTTCTATGCTATTTTTCTATTCAAATATAATGGAATTACAAAAGCCATCTTACAAAGGCAAGAAAGTTTTGTATAAACATATGAACTACATGCGAATGATGTAATCAGAATAATCACGCTGACGCCATTTGCAGTTGGAGCAATTAAAGATTATTTTTAGAGGGTTTAAGAGGGAGCGTGCTGGAAGATGCTAAAATATTTTTGGGTTGCAGTTATTTGAGCATAAGTTTTGTACATTGACTTTGCTAAAGAGTTTTCTTCTGTAGAAAATTAACCAACTACTGTCAGGATGACCCTTAAACATACTGATCTGGACAGTTTGCTTTTTAAACCATTCCAGGCCATGGGGAGGGCACACATAGCCATAGAATAAACCCTAAATTGCCTGATTTCATGTTATGCCTAGTTTTAGGCATTAGACTCAAGGCCTTCAAAAGCACCAGTCTGTCTTTGCTGTTTCTCTTCAGGGGCTGCAGGCACTCATTTTAGGACAACTTACTTACTAAGTCACTCCAAAGTTGGATGACAATCAGCTATCAAAGTTAGACGTCACTCCATACCATCCTAGATATCACATCTACTACACATACTTTTTTGATATTATAAAAGCAAAGTAAAGCGAGTGTTTAAAGCCTGAAGATTATATTCTGATTGTTGCCACAGGTTAAAATGTCAAGCAGATTGGAACTACTTAATTTTTAAAAAGATTGAAATTATAAGTGTGATAGATGAAAATTTGTGGATGCTGGGGCAAGCCTATCATTCATAATAGGTTTAAGATGAGGCATAAAAGGTATATTTCCTTTTACTTGAAATACTAGCATCCTCTACCCAAATCACAGATCAAGTGGAAGACTAAAGGGGAAATGGATACTAGAAATGTACTGGGTATCACTTGATGGGAGTGTGTTTCAGGAACATTCAAAAAACTCTCAAAAACAGAGAAAAAAAAGCAGCCAAAAGACAAGTAGGAGTAGGAATCACACATTTAAAAGTGTTAGAATTCTATTTAGAATAAAACTTGAAACTTTGGGCAAAAAAATAGATTTTTATTTTTTAATTGTAAGGGGGTATAAGAAAATAGAATGTTGTGTGCATTCTTTGTAAATAACAGGTCTGTATCAAAGATATATCTGGCTATATGACCAAATTACTCCTTGGTGTTGAAAACTTTTGAAAGAACCCTATACTAGCTACCTACAAATATCAAAAGAAGCTAAAATGTCATGACTGTTCCATCCCACTTGTTAAATACCTCATTTAAAAACAACAAAAAAACCTCTTCTGATACATTAAGAAACCTTGACAAAGCTTTACATTTCCTTCAGAGCTTGAGTTCAGCTTTTTGGACTGTTTTTTATTCCCAAGTAAATGCCTCAAATTTGTTTCTATTTGACATGCAATTAAGATTCAGTAAAAAAAAAAATATATATATATATATATATATATCTCTTTAACCCTGGCTTTCAACTAAGCCACAATTCTGCATTAAATCTCTTAGCCTTAACTTTATTTCAGGCACTTTCTGAGGAGAAAGTGCTTTGTGACAAGATGTGCTAAAACATGGATTGTTTCTGGGATAGACATGGTACCTTAGAAATAGATGAATGGTAAAAGGGATGAATTCTAGAGACCCTTTTGGAACTTCACAGATCAATTCAAAGGAAAGATGGATAAATTTTAATATTTGTATTCTAAATTTTGAACAAGGTGATTCTATGATTGGCCAAGTGGCTGACTGTATTGAGAAACACAAAGAATGACTTTGTAATTAAAAACAAAGCAGTTAGTACTGTCTCTGGGGATGCTCTGGAGCTGTGATAAAACTGATTCATACAAGTGACAAACCCACACGTATGATAGACAATTTCTTCTGACACCTCTATAAGCACCAGAGCAGCTACTGAATAAAAAAACGAAGCCGTCAGAGATGGACAGATTGCAGGAACATGTGGTGTTCCAATTTCAGCCACCAAACCACATATGTAATCTTTTGGGGGAAAAATGGAGCCTCACATATTATACAAAGTGTACCATTAATCCTTTTTAACAAAAATGAGGTCTGGTGACACTCAGACTAAAAACTAGGGGAGAGAGCCCTATAGAATAGGGTCCTAGTAACATTTTGTATTGCTAGGATGGAAAGCTCAGCTACAGTCTTGATCATCTTCTAAAGATCTCTGTTTCCCCATGAAACAGAGAGAGAAGACATAAAAGTACCAGGTTTCTAATGTGTTGAACATGTAATCTAAGTTATCTAATTAAGGCCTGGATGCCAGAAGAAGGAGACAGCTGTACACATCTGAAATGTGAGACAGTCTATCTGTAAGCCTGAGGAGGGGGAATCACAATTGTATTAATTTTCTATCCTTGTGGAATACAAGGGAAAACAGTGAACACTTTCGTAATTCAGTGAGAACTGGTGTAAAAGTCTCCATGACCCAAAATGGAGAGCAAATGAAGAAGCTACTAGCATTATTCTAGAAAAGAAAGTTGCAGTGCAGAAGTGTTTCAGAATACTGTAAAAAGCCTGTCCTGCAAAATACAGGAAATCACTCTGGACGTATACAAAGTATCACAAATGCTACATTCAGACTATTCTTAGGGGAAAATTGCTTTACCCTGTTTTCAGCATCAGGATATAGGCAGACTTAGCTGCCATTACACTGTAGCCATGCTTTTACTATTTTTAAAAATCACTTTAACATAAAGCTATACAATTTCCATCGAGTTCTAGGATCTCTCGAGTGCTGCTTCAAATCAAGCCATCTTTCTTTCCCAAGATACGAATATTTTCTTCACAGAAACGGGATAGCACAAGTCTTCTACATTTCCCTGGATTGAGGGCTGTAAGAAACATGCACTTCATTGCAATGTCTGAACAGCATAGGGGCCAGACACTGTCAGCCGTTCATGAAAGGTGCAGAGATGGTCACTGGGAAAGTAACACAACAGGTTATTTTTCAAAAACTATACTAGCAATCCTTCTCAGATCATTGTGAGGGTTTTCAATTATTAATGGTCAGAATGCCTGAAATAAAGCTCCATTTATTGCTTTTCTCCCCTGTGCTATGGTTGTTTTTTCATCTTTCTCAGAAATTGACAATAGAATCCCTCCATTTCAACCAAGCGTTGAGAAAGGGGATTTTATTATAAAATTGCTGTATGTAAAAAAAATCTGTATTAATTGCATAAGTCTATAGGCTGAAACAAAATGTTATATGCATAAAAACAATTATCAGAGATATTCTGGAACTTTCCCCAGTGTAACATAATTTTATTCTTTCTTGGGGAAAATATTTTTCATAATTACATGAATTCTTAATCTGAAGCAGTATGGGTAAAAGAGGACCTCCAGCGGGAAAGGTCTGTTTGCAATCTAGAGCCAGTGCAGCACAATCTTTGTATATCACACTGGTGTTCAGAAAACTTGTATTGCATTCCCAGAGCTGGTGTCTCATCACTGCTTGATCTTTGAATGCCAATTTTTACAAAGAGAATGATCACTCTGCAGTAGTTGCATATAAATATCTTAGCACTCGATTTTACTATCTATGTATTGAATCATGTTCATTCAAATTGTATGAATCAAATCAAATACCATAGCACATCATTATGCAGTTAAGCAACATTTGAGATTAAACCACAGGTTTTTACAATGTTCAGAACATTTTCTTATGAGGGACTGCAATACCCTCATCTGTTAAATGTGGAAGATGCTGGTATTTAAATTTGAAATGTTCTCCAGGTTCTATGTAAAGATCTGTATAAATCCAGCTCTGATAAGCAAAGCATTAGGAAAGTCTTGTCCTTTATTCACTCTGACTTCTCACTACGATAACTATAGGTGCATGTAGTAAGCATATTAGATAGTTTTTATTTCTTGTTTTCTACATAAACATAGAAAGCCTTAGAATATTGTGTTACCATTACATCTATTGAAAACTCAATATTTAGTATGCCACAAGGAATAAAAGACACATGCAGTGACTCACATTGGCTCAAAGTTAATCTTTATAATGCACTGTATTAGTGCAAAAGCTTTAAAATATACAGCCTAGTATTTTATGCTGTGTTAGTGTTTAGCATTATTGTCAAGCTTTAACTGCTTTCTATTCCTTTTAAATAAAATCCTATGTCTTGTAGCTGCTAAGGTTGAAATATTTCCTAAGTTACTTAATATTAGTTAATTTCTGCATGACACTTAGATAGTAAGTGCTGTAAAATTATATAAGTAATAAGTAGGTATTTTATTAATTTGCTTAGCAACTAAGCCCTGAATTGAGAAGCAGAACAATTTAAAAAACTCTTGTCTTTGATTCAGTCCAATGCCAAGTCTCTTCATTTACCGCTTTGTTCATATTCTACTGTGGTGTGGTGGTAATGATGTCTGAACCCGATCACTGTGTTTCCCTTGTAAGGTAAATGAAACTCTCTGTTTTAGCTGTTCTCTTGAGAACAGAATCCCTCACCTGGGACACGTGATGATGAGATGCCTGACAAAAGTACAACTTACAGGGTTACTTTTCCTTTTACGTTGAAACCCAAGTGCTTAGCTGATTCAGAGTTCTATTCCTCTCACCACTTGAGCATTGTATAACTAGGCACATGGGAGAATACTGTAAATTTGGCACAGCAAATGGAAAAATGGCAGTATTTCAATCACAAGCTGAAAATGAGCTGGAAGATCAGACTCTTCTGAAAAATACCCTTTAGAAATGTTGTTTAAAGTGTGATCCAGTTTGATCACTTTATAGCACTAGCAAGTTATGTAAATCCAATTACTCACTCATAAATACAGTTTCTCTGAAAAGTGAATCTCTAAGGTTGGAAAAGGCCTCTAAGATGATCAAATCCAATTATCAACCTAACACTGCCAGGTCCACCATTAAACTATGACCCTAAGTAACACCTTGACACATTTTTTGAACACTTCCAGGGATGATTCCATATCTTTTATATGAAGGAGGATATAAAACTGGCAGATCCTTGTCCAGAGCCAACACACTTTCAACCTCATGGATTTCAGGCCCATATAACTTACTCAGAACTCGTGTTTATACATTATAATAGTTACTGGAGTGAATAAGATTTTGAGAACCTGGCAGGTGTTTGCAGTTGATGAATGCTGTTACTTAGGAAATCTTTTTATATACTGTTAAAAAGGCAACTATTTTGATTCCACACGCTGCATGTCTATAAAAGAACACACCACAGAAGAACAAAGGTACTTAAATCCAAACACATAACCTCAAAAGCAAACAGTTTAGCAGTCATTGAGTCCTGAATGCTTCCTTGCCTGGCCTAAAAGCTTATTATCATGCCAACAGGCCCTGAAAGCTGAAATCTCTTTAACACCTAACCTTCAAGAGGAACCAGAGAAAGAGGTAGTTATGTTTCTAAAGTGACCTGCTCAGATCTCAGTTCAAACATTCCTCCCAATCAGACAGGCTTTGTGCCTTGACACAGTGCAGTTGGAGGTGCTTTTTCCTGTAAAACGGAATTAGAAGGCACAGCTACTTGCTTTTTATACCATATCTTTATGTAGAACTTTCACCCTGAATGTGTGAGACTTCTCTTCAAACACTTCCAAACTTCTCTCTAGAGAGCAACATAACTACAAGGCTGAAGTGAGAATCAGAGAATCACAGAACCACAGAATATCTCAAATTGTAAGGGACCTGTGATAATCATTGAGTCCAACATCCTGCTCCTTGCAGGACTGCCTAACCCTAAACTGCATGACTAAGAGCATCACCCAGGTGCTCCTTGAACTCTGACAGGCTTGGTTTCCTGACAGCTCCCCTAGGGAACCTATTCCAGTGACCAACCCCCTTGTCCTTTTCTTTAATCTGGGTCCCTGTGCACTGGACTGAAAGTTGTCTGGTGTTACAAAGAGAGCTAGAAGGGAAGAGAGAGGTGTTATAACCTGGTGATGAGTACTCATCGTGGAGCTGACTATGACAAAACACTATATCAGAGTATGTATCTGATGCTTGCCAAATTTTTTGGAGTCTGGATAGTTGGTTTAACATTATTTTAGTTTAATGTCAAACAAAAAGACAATATATTTCTTGTTTCTCAGAAACCAAACTAAATCCAACACCATAAGTTGTACATATAATCAATTTTGATTTTATTTTTTTTTAACCTGGCTTTGTAGATTCAATTAGTCACTGCCCTTTGATGCTATGTAAGAAGAAAGACCAAAAAACTAGTCAGTTCTGCCCTGGAGTGCCAAATTTGAATAATTTATTATATGTTATAATATTCTTTAGGTTGTTTACAATTCTTTAATCAACACTGGTCTGCTATTAGATTCTTCCTCTGGAAGTTATCTAGTCTACCAGAATGATGCAAAATTCCTTCCATTGTTAGCATTAGTGGGTTTTGTTCTTACAGGTGTCAATGCTTTTATTTCTCAGTTTTGATTCCTTATTCCAAAATTTATCTTAAATAAGTTATGTATGTTCCTTGTCACAAAAAATAACTTTATCTGAAAAAAGACCAATCTTCAACCACAAGCATGCTTGATCAATCTCATAATCTTCTATGATGAAACTATTGGCTTTGCAGATGAGAAAAGACCAGTGGATAATGCCTGCTGTCCAATTAGATTTCATTAAGCTTTTTGCACTCTTTCCCGTAAGAACCTCAGGCGGACAAAGTATGTGTTGGATGAGGTGGACTGAAAACTAGCAGAGCCTCTGGTCCCAGTGTGTGGTGATTTGCAGTGCAATATCTGATTGGAGGACACAAACTAATGGGTTTTTTAAGGGAGATAACTATTCATGGAAAAAGGAAATGGCTGGACATCCTGATACCTAGATGAGAACCCTCTTCAGTATGAGGGTAGTTGGGCACTGAAACAAGTTGCCCACAGAAGTCGTGGATGCCCATCCCTGGAAAAATATGAAAACACCAAACATGGATAGAGGTTGCTATACTGAATCACAACTGACAGTAATTATTAAGTAATTATTAGAATATATGAAGAACACACACCCATTTTACCATAGCTTACTCTGCACCCACTCCAACGATTTCAGATATAAAGCAGAGCAAAACCTGACTTTACACTGTTGCCCAGTAGCATTTATATCCTTGTTAAAGAACTTTCTTATTATTCTATCAGTAACAAATTAAAATAGCTCATCTCAGCACACTCAGAAAGAACACAGGTTTCACTGAGTGCGAGTTATATGCCTTTGCATTTAAAAGCATATAAGTAGGATTTTTCAGGCCTCACAACTGACTGTCCTCATTTGTTTTCACTGCCATTTGCAGGAAAGAGCGCAGAGTCTGATGGGACTAATCCTGTCTCAGCAGGAATGCTCTCAAACCCATAGATCAGAACAACATAAAGGAATATCTTAAGAGGGCTTCACTTATGAATGTCATTTATGATGGCAGTGTGTACTTGTCCATTTCACTGTTCTTCACTGAAACAATATTTACTACATTTTGTGGTGAATGAAGACCAACAACCTTGCATTTTTCTTGAGTTATAAAGTGGACCCTCATTCTTACTATCACAGTCAATTGTCACACTGTTGTAACTGTATCCAGCCCCATATACTACTCTCTGACATAAAACTCATGTCTATCCAGATTTTTAACCTACTATACAGGGATGTAAAATATGTCTCCACAAGTCAATGGTGGTATCATAAACAATTTATTATGGGATATTAATGAAAAGGACTGCCAAGGTAGCCATCACACTAGCATAGCAGAGGGCCCATAAAATGCTAATAAATCAAATAATCTCAACAGTCCATCTACAATAAGCAACATATAAAATTGTTGTCTTTGTCAGATATATGGGTCTGGGTTGTCTTAGTCCTGGAGTTTGCTGACACATATAACAAAAATAGCCAGTATAATGACCTTATCAAGTGTTACCAGTCTCTGCATACCCCAAGTCCCTGTATGCACAGTATGAATTGCAGGCATCATAAAGGCACATCTGTTAGCTGAGTAATGCCACCTACCATATGCTCCATGAAAAGATATATAGAGGGAGAAGTTAGCAGTGAGGGTTGCTAAAACAGACTGGAGAAACTGCACATCCCTGGAAACCTGAAGAAACATGCTGCAGATACACCCAAATCCATGCTTACATATATTTCCAAGCATGACCCATGGTTTCTAAATGCAGTAACCACTTTTAATATCTTTTATAAAAAAGAGAAGTTTCTGGGGCCATTATCTACTTTTGTACATGCAGGTCTAGACAATGGATGTTTACCAAACACATATCAAGTACAGATAATCTGTCCCCCATACTGCAAAAATTCTTATTCTATGAGAAGCAGGTTTCTCCAAACCACCAAAAAAATTTGGAGAGTATGTAACTTCAGAAAAGTTGAATTTGGCACAATTTTACAGTGAAGCTGTGACAACTGAGTGAAATGCAGAGGATAAGTGCATTACATAAAGCTGAAACCACACTGATAACATTATGCAATCCTTCAGGGAACAGGAGGGATCTCTTTGATTCATTTAATTTCAAAATCTAGAAGATGCTTTATTTAAAATAGAAATACATATCTACCAGAATCTAATGGGAATTTTTCTACTAATTGTATACAGAGATTTCTCAGCTGTAATGTATTCCTCCTGTCTTAGACTTGGACTAAGGTGTTCTGCTATGTATAAAAAAGGACTCATTTTTTGCTTAATGCTGAGGTAAGCACTACATTCTTTACAACAGAAGAATGTATGTTGACATTCACCACAATTGTTCGCTGAACTCAAAATAGAACAGAAAAAGAGTAACAATACTGACTGATACATTAAAACATTGCCAAGCTGAACAACACACATTTTCTAATTCTTTAAAATGCAGACTAGAATAAGCACGCACATTTAGGAGGTGGGAATAGACTTCTTTCTCTCTTACGAAAAAAAAAAAGACAGTCTTTGGAAAGTAAGCCTATCATTTTCTAGAAAGAACACAGGCTAAAGTACTGGGGTTTTTTGGTTTCTTTATATTCAGTTAAAAAAAAAAACAGTTTAAACTGGTTCTGTTATCATTAAAACTGACTCAACCTTCCCAAAAAACAGGCCATGGTGCTTTTAAAGTTTAAAAAAAGGTGCCATGGAACAGCAGCATACTTATTTCACTTGCTCTGTTTTCAAGATTTCAGATTTTTAATTTTTGTTTCACATTTTTGCTTGAATTTAAAATATTTAAAATTTAAAAGTGGAAACATATAAACTTCAGGGGGTTTTCTACTTTCTGCATTTTTTAGTCATAATGAGGAAAAACCACCAATCTTTTTAAGCTGTAACGATTACCCCATTGGTTAATAAATGCAAAAGCTGAGGATATAGTCTAACCAAAGTTCACCTTATATTTTGATAATGTTTATATTTGTAGGGGAAAGATTGTGCTCATATATGCATGATGTGTCATGGAGCTCCATATTGTGGCAAATATTGGGGACTAACTTAGCATCATTGTCAAGGATGAAAGAGAATTAAACTTGCCAGATATGGTTCATCCAAAGCACAGACTGGTTTTGTGTCTTGTGAAGGTTTTTGGTGCACAGGTTGAATATCAATATGTAAAAGGAATTCACAGGACTGTTTTAAATATTTTTCTCACTATCTAGTGTCTCCTGAACTCAGTAACTTTGTTGTGTGCCTTCTTTGATTAAATAAATTGCCCTTAAAGCAGAAGGCTTCTCTATGCATGCCTGGAAAACAAACAGGGATGAGTGAGAATAATCTAAGCATGCTCACAGCCCATTTAGATTGTAGGAATACATCCTTCAGGTTGTATATCTTATCACAGTTCCACTATATGTCTCCACAGCTTAGCTATTAATAACAAAAGGTAATACTTTAACTTTTTTTTACAGTGGAGATTTATTTGCTACTTGGTATTTGCTAATCTTGGTCTCCTAAATCTTAAAAGTTTGAGAACAGCATTATTATTTAGGAAGGTGATGGTGTTTAGTGCAACTTCAGTGATTTTTTTTTTAATTCAAACCCACCTAAAAAACCCCAATAAAACATTGTCACTAAATCTCCATTAATCCAGAAGAGTAGTAATATGATGTTGGTTGAGACCTTTCATGTCCCCCCATCCTTCCACACACATTTCTCATCAGAGGAAAAAAAAATGCATGCCTGATTCTTCTTTATTTTACGTAGCAAGGGTTTTGGCAAATGAGAGAGCAAGTTACCCTTTCTCTTTCATCTCTGTTTCTATGATAGGTTAGTAGCTACAAAAAGTTCAAAGTCCTTTGTTGGCTGTTCAGCCTTTAAATGTGACCAAGCAGATCACTTATAACACACAGCTCATAACTTACATGAAGTTCATACCATCATCCACATACCCAGCATGCTTTTATTCCAAAAGGGGACATGCATATGTGGCAATGCAACCTGATATTATTAAACATACAGGAAAAATTACTAATGAATCGTTTGACATAGCAGATACCAGATGAATATATCTCTCATTCATTCCAGCTTTTTCATTACTAATATCTTACTCATGAACCATTGTGGAACCATAAGAAAAGTAAGCCACAGCTAGACTTTTTAAATTTCAAATACAAAAATGTATTAAGGATGACAGAACTTGCAATCAAATAAAAGTACTTTTTGCCCAGGAAGAAAAACTCAGGACTGGAAAGATGAGTAATGTCACAATTTGCTTACAGAACAATTTGAAGAAGAAAGCTTACATTGCAGTTGTGGGAATACCAAAGGTGAAAGAGCTGAAACTTGAGCTACTGTACACTCAGAGTGAGCTTTTGTTTAAGCAGGGCCTGACACATCATAGGTAAGGAGTATATTGACACACTGGTCTGTATAAAAATCTTGTTTGGTAGCAAGATGACTGCTGCAGCCGGAAACAAAAATCACCCCCACAGTGTTTGTTTCATGTTACAAAATTACATTTAGCAAAATAAAAATATTAAAAAATACTATTGCTCCCTCCCACCCAGCAAGGTGCAGATGGAGCAAACATAGCGTGGTAAGGAGCCCCGGCACTCCCCTTGCTGATGAAGGCTGTTCTAACATTCCTTACCAGTTTCCCCAATTAATTCCTCCCTCATTTATATTACACTCTTGATTGAAGCCTCCAGGCTACGTCAAAGCCAAGAAGCCCCAGCCCATCTGACAGAAGTCCTGGTGACAAGAGCTTGCCATAGTTTTGAAAGCAAGTCTGTTCTGGACATGCACTCCTGTAAGATCAGGTATGAGTTTATCACAGCCCCAGAATGGCTCTTCTATGAAGGCAGGGCTTACCAGAAGCTGAATTCCTACTTTTGCTTCAAGCAATGTGTTTGTGGGTCTTGCGCACTCATTCCCTCCTGCTCCATCATGCCAGCCAACCCTGCATGTTTCCCCTCCAGCTCTCTTTCTTTCCTCACCACCCATACCCAGCGCTGGCTTGTGGATTTCAGTGCACCTGCAGGGGCCAGTCGGGCAGTCCCCAGACAGCAGCCCCTGCTGCCCACCTGAGGCCAGCAATGCCAGGGCCACTTGTCCCAGATGCCCTGTCCCCCAGCCTCCCCGCAGCAGGGAGGGGGTGGCAGTACCCCAAACTGCGAGGCCCCAGTATCCCAAACAGCCCTGGTCCTGGAGAGGGCTCCGAAGAGCTCCTGCCCTGGCAGCAGGACGGAGGGCAGGTTGGGTGGAGGCTGGATGCCCAGCTCTGGGGTGACCAGCAACACGTCGCATGGCACGGTGCCATCTGCAGAGTCCACACTGGGGCGAGACGATGGGGAGCCCGGGGCGTGGGGACACAGTTCCCTTGTTGGACCAGCGGGTGGGTTTCTGGGAGCCGTGGCTTGCATGTGAATGCAGGGGCTGCCAGGGGTGTTGTCCTCCCACTGGTCACTGTGGTGCTGGGGAAGGGGAGGCAGTGATAGAGGAGTTTTTCTGGGGGTGTTGCAGTGCCCTGTCTTGCCCCACCACAGCCATCAGCCACGCTGCCCAGGGAAACTGTGCTTGCCTGACTGGATGCTCCCTCAGGCCTGGACTCAGCTGTCTGCACGGCCACTTTTTAGCTGTACCCCCAAATCTTTCATCAGCGCTGCAGGAGGTGGGCCTGGCCAGCAGCCCTTCACCATGGAAAGCTTTCAGGCCAGGACCACCTTCTGAGAATGAGAGTTCAGTCATACAGATGCACGTCTCTCTGTGGCCTGTGCCAGAGACAGGACTCAGTTTATTAGTAAAGAGGCAGCTTTTCCCTTGGTGGCACTGGGAAGGTGCTGCACTCCCCTTTGGCCTTTGCTGGTGTCTTCAGCAGTTGCCTCAGTGATGACAAAGGGAAACTCTTGCTCTTGTCTTTGGTTACCTCCCTGGGGTTCCTCGCCTCCAGCTCCAGGAAGATGCTGTACTGAGTTTTCCATCTCTGTGTGGATATCTCAGAAACTGTGGAGCATCTCACACAGTGCTAGAGACCTTCACAGAAGCAGCAGATTCCAACTCCTAAGGGCATGCCTAAGAATTGTTTTAAAATGGTCTGTCCATCTGAACACTCACATGAAAAATGTTAATGAGCAGTGTGTGCTCGTTCAGTAACAGCAGCAAAATCTAATTATCTCTTTTGTTGTAGTTTGGCTCAACTAAAACAAGGAAATAAGCTTTCTATCAGATAAACTCAGCAGTTCACTGTCATGCTTATAATCCTTTTGGTCCAGAAGAGACGAACTAACAACATATATCAGAGATACTTTTTCAGAAATTCAGTTTAAATTCTGAAGTGTTACTTTTATTACTAAACACTTTAATTTATCTGTATCCATAAACTCTATTAATTAATTATATGGTAATCATCCTAGGTATACTGGGCACTTGGTTCACTTACATCACTCACAGCTGTGTTCTAGCACTGCCAGATATGCAGCATTTTCCTACATTAACTTCACAAATGTTAAATATATTTAGACTTATTAACATCTAAAGTTGGTAGCTGTAAAACTGGCCTAAATTGCTTGGACTGCAAACATTTAAGCAGAACATATAAATTCACTAAGAGGATAATTGCTCTTATTACCTCTTTTATGAAACCATGTAACATTTTCATATTAAGATAGGCTATTTTATTTTTATTTTACTTTTATGTCTAACATCCAAACACAATTATGTCTACTAAAGACACAAAGAAACATATACTGTTTTTCCAAAGCCTTAATTGGGTTTTATTTGCATATACATGGCTGCAAATACAACATGTATCTCTGGACAGTCAACATTTCCCTTTATTCCAACGGGCTACTGGTAATCCAGTGTGTTGTCTATTATTTCCTGATGACATAAATCACAGCTATCTTGGACAAAAGGGTACACAGAGACACCTTGTGCTGGCAAGGGGAGAATTCCTGCAGATGGGTATGGACAACCATGTGTCAGAAGATGATCGCTCCCTCCTCTTCCTTCACATCTCATGAAATATTTTGTTTCTCTACAGCAAAGCCACAAAAGTTACACCACAAACAGAGTGAACCCAAATAATTTAGGGCCTTTCTAGAATGCAAAATTTGTGGGCAATTAAATAAAGACTGGTAATTTCAAAGGGGCCCAAAGGAACAAAATTTAGGGTCTTATTCTGACAACTTTGCACTAAGCTGATACACTTCTTCTAATACGCTTAGGCTAGGCCTGTGTCTCATTTGGTTAATTCCAGTGCAGGTGTTTCTATGATTCACAGCGTTACACTGTGTAGATGTACTAACCTGTACACACTTAGTGGTACTATTATGTCTTTCATTTAGATGGGGAAACAGAGGGGAGGAGTCATCCAAAGCACTCATCAAGTAAGTTGTGTCTAGGTACAGCTGCCCCTCCCTACCGTTTTGTTTTCAGTCTCCTGTATTTATAAAATGTAATAATAACAGTGTAATCAGGATAGCCAAATCTATGTTCACATAACAGAGTTGAATTTATGTGGACAAGTTACATCCAGTTTTTAAAAATCCTCTTTCCTTTGAAATTATATGTGATATCCCAACACGGATAACATTTTATTTCCCACAAGCTTTCTTATCCTTTAAATCTTTTCTAATTATTTTAACACCAGGTATTGTGAAAGCAGATAAAGAATTAGAATATAGCATTCATTCTACTGTCAATGACTCTGGGTCAGATAACCTCTAAATAAAAGTGAATTGCACCATGTTAAAAGGATAGAAAATAAGTCTGTTTAAGAAAGAATAGTACAGTGAGAGTTAAATCACTGAAGTCTGTGGGAATTTCCATATTGTGTGTTTGCCTAACTTTTTCATGACCATTATGTATGAATTTTCATGTCAGCTCTAACCACAGGTATATTATATTCAATGTCAGGCAATGGTGCCAATACTTCAGATAAGAGTGCAAGACACCCATCTGTAGGCACATGTGGGATAATATATTTGTCTAGTAGCTAGAGATGAATGAAGGCTCTGCAGCAACAGGTGCAATACCCTTCTAATACTCTTTTTCATGATTAAATAAGTTTACTTTGAATGTCATTGATAGCAGAGAAATGGTAAATCCTACTTTGCATCCTTTTCATTTCAGAACCTTAGGGTGGCTACAGTTTCTCCATTTCAAAGACAACTATTGTAGAAAAAAATATTTTATCAACTTTGCTTCTCTCCTTAATTTTGTTGACTGGACTTAGCTTTCAAGCCTGAACATGTTATTCTTTTGTACACTTTCATTTTTCTTCTTACCTATCTCTTTTGTAATCAGCAAGAAGAACTTAATATCTCCATTTTATTAATAAAACAATTTCTACATTCAGTTACTTGAAAGTCAAAAAAGGAAAAAGTTTAAAAAAATTAAATTCAGCCTTTAATTCTATTGTTGATTTGGTTTAGACTTTTTGCTAAAAAGAATACTTATTTCACCTAAAAAAATTAATTTTACATTAGGTTCTAATAATATTGGAGCATGTGGGAAGATGATCTTCACTAAGGATGACTGTGGTGTTAAGGAAGCATATGGTGTGCAATATGTTAGAAACATCTTGATGATGAAAGTACATAAATTGTGAAAGATACACAAAACTGTAAAATATGGATGTCCTATTTTTAGTAAATATTTGTTATGTTAAAGATTTGGAATCTGAAGTAGCTTTTTTTTTTTATAAAAAAACCCCCAACACATCAGTAAGAATATTTAGACCTGTAGCCACTAGAAACACAGTCAGGTCCATGTTTCCCTTCAGTTGGGTCCTTGAGACCCAGGTTATCTAGTGGACTAGAACAGAAAAAGCTGTGCCGGATGCATGGGAGTCCAAGAGACCCCAAGACTTTGCAACATAGGAACATTATATTTACTGCTTGCAGTACAAAATTAGATGGAAGATGTTTAGCTACTATTTTTCTTGTGTGTGGTATAGACCAAGCATATGGCCCATGCTGCACAAGCCCTGACTCTTTACAACATTCCCAGAAAAGAAAAACTCAGCTGCACAGTGCAGAAATATGAGAAGTACACACAGTCCATCCTTTGATAGACAAGAGGAGTTTACACAAATGAAGAATCAGGTGTTTCTGCATGTTACCCAAATTTGAGACCGTATGGAGCCACGGACACGTGAACACTAACAGTAAAATGTTTTCCTTTAAACTGCTTCTGAACAGTTCTGACACCCAAGTGGCTCTCCATGGATTTAGCTTGAGTTTAATAGGACCTACAGGTATTGCCAACAAACTGTGCTGGATCAAAAATGATTATGAGTACAAACACTGTAGACTACAACACTGTCCAGCTTGTATCTAATCTGTTTCAGATATGTTTATTAGTCAGTTTGACTGTTTGTTTGGGGATTTTTTGTGGTACAAAGCTGATATCATTTTCATGACATAGCATTGAAAAATAACTGAGACTGCCAGAGTGAAAAAGAACTCCGAATTACTTTTAGGGCTATAGCTTAAAGGTCATTTAAAAACAGAAAACAAACTGATTATGATAAATAAAAAGGGCTTCAGTTTTTTAGCCTCTAGCAATATGCATAATTAATTTCTAGTTTTGTCTATGAAAAAGTGAACTGCAAGCCCATAAGCCAAAGTGGAAGTCACTAATGAACATGCTTACTGTTATGGGTCAGCTTCCATCATTGGTCTTGTCTCCTTGCTGAGCTGAGCATGGGATTAGAGACTTTCAATGCACAACATTAACTGAAAACCTGGAAGTCCTCAACCCTCTTTTTCAGGCAGTTGTCCCTTATACACAGTCTTTTAGTCAAGCTTGAACTACTTTCTGTGTTTAAGTGGCAGGAGCAGTTTGGCTGTGAAATTGGCCTGGGCCCAAGTTTAGGACCAAGATGTTCGGCCACCATCCCCATTATGTTAGTCAAAGGGGAATACACCCATTCAGTCATGCCCTGGGCATCCTGCTCCTGGGCGCTGGAATCCAGGAGCCCCTATTTTTTTGTCTCTTCAAATGTGACAGGCTTTGTGTTAGGCTGGTGTAGTGACTTGACACTGGCTGGATGTCAGGTGTCCATCAAAGTCTCTCTATCACTGCCCTCCACAACTGGACAGAGGAGGGAAAATACAAAAAAGGGGTTCATGAGTTGAAATAAGGACCAGGAGAGATACCTCACCAAACACTGTCACAGGTGAAACAGACTCAAAGTGGGGATATTAATTAAATGTATTACTAACAGATTCAGAGCAGGATAATGAGGAATAAAATAAATCTTAAAACCACCTTTCTCCACCCCTCCCTCCTTTCCAGCAGTGCAGGGAAATGGGGAATGGGGTTCTGGTCAGTTCATCACAGGTTGTTTCTGCTGCTGCTCAGAGACAGGAAGCCTTCCTCCACTCCAGCATGGGGTCCCTCCCACTAGACAGTTCTCCATGAATTTTTCCGACATGAATCCATCCCACGGCCAACAGTTCTCCATGAACTGCTACACCACTGGTCACTTGTTCATGGGATGTGCTCCTTGAGGCAGGAAAGGAAAACCAACTCCTGTGTGGGCTTCTCTCATGATGAGTCATCAGGCCCCTCTCCAAGGGCCTCCCATGGGGTCAACCCCCTCCTTCAGGCATCCACCTTCTTCAGCTGCAGGTGGATCTCTGCACCCCTGTGGTCCCCCATGGACTGCAGGGGCACAGCTACTTCACCATGGTCTGCACCAGGGGCTGCAGGGGAACCTCAGCTCTGGTGCCTGAAGAACCTCCTGCCCCTCCTCCTCTGACCTTGGTGTCTGCAGAGTTGTTCATGTTTCCACTCTGGTCTGCTCTGGCTGCAATTTCATCTATGCAATAATGGTTTTTTCCTTCTTAAATATGTTATCACAGAGGCATTACTATCATTCCTGATTGGTTTGGCCTCGGCCGTCTGGCACTGGCTCTGCTGGACAAGGGGGAAGCTTCTGGCAGCTTCTCACAGAAGGCACCTCTGTAGCCCATCCACTACCAAAACCTGCCCACACAAGCCCAATACAACTGAGAAGAGACTTTCCAGATGGTGTAAGGAACTCCACTTCTGTAGAGAATAAGTACAGTAAAGGTGCCTCATTGCTGGGCTAAACCCAAGACAGACATAGCAAGACAGGCAGATGTGAATGAAGAAGTAATACAAAAATTGTCTAGGTCAGAAAATGTTCCAGCAAATGGATCAGAACGATCCAAATGAGAACTGAGAAAGCAAACAAGTTGCTAAGAACATGGCAGGATAAACCTGCACTCTCTCCCTTCCTTCTGGTGTTTCTCCTTCACTCTGTTTGTGACAGAATGACTATGAAAGAGCAAACTCTGCCTGCAACACTGTGTGCAGTTTGGTTTTTGTTCAGCTCAACACTCCCATCATAAAATCAATGGCACCCTCAGACCATGTTCTCAATCAAACTGCAACAGACTTTTAAGAATAAATAGAAATATTCTGTGTCTGTAATCATTGCAAACGCTTGACATGCCTCATTTCTTTGCTTTTCTTTTTCTTGCTTTTTTTCTAACAGTGTTGCAGCATTAGGACTAGATAGTGCATGGATTTGAGATTCAGGAGAACACTCAATGAAGCATCTCCCAGAGTCTTCTTATAAAAACTATTTTAAACTGGCTTGGCTATAAACATTTTAAAGTGAAAAAAAAACCCCAAAACAGGTGATAGTGGACAAAGGATGATGACAAACAGAAATTCATTACATAGAAAGAGTTGCCCAGCAGGATCTTTGGGGATTAATGCTTCATCTTGTCCCTACCTACTAACTTCTTCATTAGTAGCGCAAAAGAGAGAATATTGAAGTCTTAATCATGTTTGCACATTGTATTTCAAATATATAGATTAAGATATTTCAAATATATAGTGAAGTGAAAGATTAATAAAAGATCCAGAGAGGTGATAGGTAAAGCATTATTAGGATCAGGAGGAAATAGTGAAATCCTTTCACATACTGCCTGAGAAATCAGTCAGCATGAGAGAAAATGGAATTCCTTTGTAACTAAAGCTCAGCTTTCAGTGGAAGGTTTAGAGTTCAAATAAAATAATCTCCAAAGACAATTTGTCTTTGCAGGGATTATTAGGTAGAAAAGATAAGAAAAAGGGAAATATCACACTAATTTCTTATTGGCTCTTAATAACTTTCTTTCCTTCCCTGTTCAGAGCTTAAGACATTGATAAATATTGACTGTAGGGTATGCAGACATTTGGCCTGGTACGCAGCATTTTTGTACTGAGCAAAATTAATTAAAGATTCTGAATAGTAATATTGTTACATTTCCAAAAGGAAATTGGTAATATTGTTATGACCAAGTGACTGGAAGACAACAAATGTGAGAGTTCAAAGACACTCGAACAAATATGATAAATAACCCTTGAATAATCTGCCGCCACTACTATCACTGTATTGTCATTCACTAGTGGTATTCATATATCAAGTCCAAGCTCCCCAGTGAAGATGGGCTTTAGATGATCTGTTGGTGTTGGTCTGTGGAACAAGGCCTTTGAAATAGCTTCAGATGCTGCCTTATTTAAACTAGTGCTTTCATGATTATTGCCACTTGTAATGCTGAAATGCTGGGGGCAACAACTGGAGCAAAAGCAAAATTTCTGAGCACAATAAAAACCTTGTTCATGCTGTTCAGGTTAAGCCCCCTGATTTTTCTGTCCTTTAATGAGCCAACCCAGTTGCAGTGCAAGCACAAGAAATTTAGTACAAAAATGTAGCATGCATAGATCAGTGGGTACACGAAGCCACAGCAAATAAACTCACGTTATTTCTATTTACACTAATGTAGCACATCCCTGGATATAAATCATCACAGTCATTCTTGATGAGGATGTCATGCATGAAATGCAAATTATCAACTAGTTCCAAACAGCAGAACTGTAAACCCATGCATTGCAACACAAGGAAATAATATTGATGAAATTGCTCTTATTGAGTTTATTCTAACATTTTCCATCTAATGGCACAAATTAGCCAAGGAAATTACATTTAATTTAATTTAATGGTTGTTTTCTTTTTGGAATCAGTACTGAATAAGATAACTCTTGACTAAGTTCCTTATTCATAGATGTGTAGCTGAATGCTCCCATTGAGCAAACAGCTTATGAATAATGTGAGCTAAAATATTTGTGTACCGTATGTCAATATTTTAGCAGTAACAGATTTTTTGGGGGGAAGGTGGTGGTGGTGGTGAATGGTATGTAAAATACTCTGGAAGTCTGTTCAATCCAGTGAAGTTTTGCGGGATTTTTCTTGTCTTCTTTAATAGCATTTAAAATGTTTGATTAGAAAACCTTTTTTAACTTTGTATTGTTTACAACATATTGGAGTTATTATACAAAATTCTCAATAATAATGCAAGCAGTATCACTTCATTATTAGTTATACTAGATCAACAATATGTGTTGTAAAAAAAAAGACACTGCCACAGTTATTTGGAAGTCCAGAGAGATGCAAATGACACAGTAAAATAAGTAGGTTCAGTATTGTCTTATCTTGGTTCAAAATGAGATGTTTTCGTCTGAAATATTATCATTTCCTCTCTTTTCACAAGCAGTAATTCCCTCATACAAGTTTAAAAGGAAGTGATAATAAATTCCCAGAGTAGCTGGAATTCCTGAAGGTGGCTAGGAGGTGAGCACAGCAAAATGGGCTGGGAATCCCAGGCCTGCATTTCTCTATGAATCATTCTCATACAAACTCTCCTTTCCTCACTCCAATATTTGCTGTAAGGTACACAAAGACAGGATACTGTGGTGAAATACTAAATCATTTCATGTTGAGAGTGGTAATGTGCCACAGGGCTGGTGTATTTCTACTTACAGAATCAGTTTTGCTTTGTGTACTCATTTTTCACTTTATTTATTGATCTCATGGCTGGACTAAGACAAATCAAGACACTTAAACATGCCTATTATGTCAATTCTGCATTGCCATGACCTCTGCTCTTGATTAATGTAGTGGTGGAGTGGCTTTCCTTCCCTGTATTTTCTGAGGAGAGGGGAAGATGCAGGAATATTCATGTCCATCTGTACCAGAATGCTTGTTTTGGCTCCCTTTGTTTCTCCTTTTTTTTTCAGCAGCTGCTTTGTGGATATTATGAAGTATATTGAACTACTTTAAACCCTCTCCTTACAAGGTACAGTGAGACAAGTAGTCAGGAGTCAGTAATTTCACCAAACAGTGTTAGCCCCAGATACCAGCACAAAACTGCAACTGAATTTTCCCAGAACCTTTGGGTTTGGAGGAGCTGTTACTCACTACACGACAGCAGCAAAGTCACTGAATATCAGCAAAATAAGGAAATCCTTTACACAGCAGAATCTGCATCCAGAGCAGCAAGATTTGGGGAACTTCTTGTAGTTCATGTTTTAAAGGAGTCTCAGTGGTTAATTGCACTGCCCTATTACTGAATCTCCTTGGAGAGCAGCATAACAGAGCAGCAAAAGAGATCTCCCTGTTGGTCTCATATGCCTACCCGCGATTCAAGTGAACACTTAAACCAGGATGTTTTCTCTTCACTCTTCATTCAAATGCATAGTAGACAAAGCAGGTTCAGTTATTAATGGGCTGCCTCTCCCTGAGAAGGGAGAGCCTAGTTCCCTTCCACTACCTTTTCCTAGTGCTTGGTAGCCTTTTTTGATGCCACAGTTCAGCCTACAGGCTTTAGAGAAGTCATATGCTCTCACTGGTTCTCACGTCTCTCCTTACTGATGGCTGGAAAAGAGGGCTAAAGACAGACTGAAGGAGGGAGATGATCTGAGGGATGCAAAACAGCAAAACAACCCTCGTGAGGAGGTGATTTCTCCATGTTTTGCTTGGGAAATAAAAATTTCCTATCTTAACACCAGTTTCTTAGTAGAGCATTAGAAGCTCACTGCATTTCACAGGGCAATAACTATCATGCCAGGCACTGGATTGAAGGTGCTGGTTATGGGACATGTGGTTATTCCCAGCACAGCATGTCATTGTTAGAATGGGGAAGTTCTACACCACTTTGGTTGTTCTAGTCGTGAAGGACAGGAAGACGCTACCTGTCGGTATCAGTGTCTCTCATCTATAACCAGGCACAGAGGTAGAGAGTGCTGGGCTGATGCATCAGGGATGCTCTGTGATTTTCATTTTTGCAGAACCTCTTAAACATCCCAAAATCTAAATTAATATTAACAACATTCTGAAGATTTACTTCTGTGTTGGCATTATAAAGAAAGTTTTTTTGTCTAAAAAAAAAAAAAAAGTTCTATGATGTTGTATAGAAACATGGTATTTTACAAAAGCAAAACAAAGTTTTGATATTAATATTATCTTCAGCAAAATATGTAGCATCTTCCTTTGTTTTTACACTTAGTTGTTGCTTGAATAAAAATCATTCATTGTCACTTCTAATTGACAATGAAAATAATATAACTATTGTTGTAAAGGATAGTGGGGGGATAATCCTTTCAAAAATTCTTAGAAAAAGGTCTTGTTTTGGACTTACAAAAAATTCCAGCTGCAGGAGGCTGACATTATATAGCCCAAAGCCAGTGCCTGTCATTGTATGATATGTGAGCACAACAAAGACTCCAGCTGGCTGCTTTCAGGCCTAATAGAGGTATTTTGTCTCATCTACCTGGCAGAGCATTTGTCAGGATGTCACTTTTCTGTCCTTACCTTGAAGCCTGTTTGATTATTTTATTTCTTAATTTCTTCATTTTATTATACAGAATTAGACTGAATGTCTATCGAAATTGAATGCCCTAAAATCAACAGTATGCTTGTTAAGATCTATGAAGAATTAGGTTCAAGATAGTGCAAGGAGCAGCATTTTGCTCCCTCCTAAATGCTTTCTCCCAACTCAACACCTAGGGGCTATTAAGATTCAGAAATACAAGACATTGAGAGATTTTTATTAGCTGATGGCAGTGAGATGGAAACTTGATGTTAGTGGGTGTACAGCATGTCTCTGCTGATTCAATAATGTTCTAAACTATTATGTCAGCTTTCAGATTTAGTTTATGAACATTTCTGCTAAGAGGAGCACTCCATCTTAAAATTAAGAAAATCTATTTTTAGTCATATGCATAGTTAAAAATGGCATTGTTATATAGTCTTGTTAGGTATATAAATATTTGCATTTATTTTCCTGAGACATATTCACAAATGTAGTCAGATTTACAGTGATAATACCAAAGATTAACATTGACTATCAAGATATTTATTATGTGATGAAGATCACTGAAGAGTACTTATTCCTCTGCTATGTGTTTATGTGTGATTGAGCAGTATCAATTCAAAACCAATGATATTAGTGAGGCCTGTGCTGAAGATTGAGATGCTTTGTCACCTTGATTTTGCTGATGAGAAGGCCTCACAACTGGCTTAAAGCATACCAAGAGTTGTTCTGATTACAGATGATTAAAGCATTACAAACTGCTGAGTAAGTCCTCTTCCCTGCTCTACCTCCTTGTGAGTGCCAGAAGAGAATCACCTTTAAATTCTTTTGCTAAAAGACCTTACACTGCAATGACTTACATAGGACATAAAACAGACATTTACAAAGAAAACTGGATGATCTTACTCCAGATATGGTGAGGGAAAACCAAAATAAAATATAAAGGGCATCTAATATGAATAGATGAATGAATGATTAAGAGTGACACATAAGAATATAACAGGAGCTGTCTTAAGGAGAACAGCTCCCATGTCACTCTGCTCTTCTCTCAGCTTACTCAGTTCCTTTCAGAATAACTGCCTTTTTGTAAATAGATAATTGTGTGGATCAATATTGCATGTTTACATTCTTTCTTTTTTAAGTAATTGCAGTTGTTACATGACATTGGCCTGAAGAGCTTTCTTTTAAAAAGTCAACAGTAAGTAGCAAATCACTGAAATAATCAGACTTTTTTTTTGTAGGATGTAATACCTATCCCTTATAGATTGTGAAATGCTGGCAAGTTAGAGATTATAACTCAAATAATTATCTGTCATTGAGGAAATCCAATGAAGCAAGGAAGTCAGGTTTTTAAGATACTGAAGGAAGATCAGGTTTGCTATGAGAATAGTCATCAAAGAAACCCAAGACAGTCCAGTGTGGAAGTCACACAGTTTTAACTATTACCTAACTATATAGATATCTCTAGAAATCTACATCATCATGAGCAGAAAGGAGTTGTATATTCAGACACCTCAGTGATAAACTTCTGTGGAAACATTAACCACAGCACATGTGCCCCATTAAGAGTCTTCATTTTAAGCTTCTACTCTGTAAAAGTCTTCACCTGAGGTAGTTATGCAACCTTCTTTCAGGGTCAACAGAGAGAAACAAGTGCTTCTTTCTCCTCTGTGTCAGAGCTCCACATTAGGATAAGATGGAATGTGCTGAGCTTCCACTGACTATAGTCACCACAGACTAAAGGAAACCAAGAGAATGATCTCAGATACAGACCCTGTAGGTTGCAGTACTCCAAAGTCAGGTGAGGTGGAAAAGACAAAAAGGGGGATAAGACCACTAGCTCGTAGACTTTTCCCCTCTCAGTTCTAGAAAAATCAAAATATCTGAGGTGGGAGGTAGAGTAGCTTAACAGCTGTTTTCATCAAGAGGCACACTTTAAAATGGAAGGAGAGTAGAAAAAGCAAGGGGGTTGTGGTAAAAGGAAATATTTTACTAATTTCTTGAGTGATATAGTGTCACCCATAACAGTACTGTAAAGCTGCATGGCTGAAACAGTCATTTAGGAGAATTGTATTGGAGAACTTTAGTAACAACAGTGCTTATGGAACTGCCCTTATAAATTCTGTAAAAAAAAAAAATTAACTTTGTGTCTTAGATCACACCTGAACAATGAACAAGTGGTTGTTATCTTGAATCCTAAATTTAATTAAATGTAGATTGTGTAAATCTTTAGATGTTTGTACTAGGCAACTTTGAGGATAGGTGGCAAGTTAATTTAGACAAAATGATATAGATAAGATTATTTAGGAGAAATATATTATTATAGAAAAGCTAAGGATTTGTCACTGTGATGCCTGAAAACTGATAGCAGGCTAATCATACTAGGGTAGGATTTTTGTCGTTTTTTACAGGAGGAGCAGATACATTGTGGTTGTCTTTTGCAGACAACAAAGGAATTGTTTGGAATGATCTGGACTTTTAGGTCAAGTAAAAAGCAAAAGCAAGAAAACGGTCTAATCTTGCTTCTGTCTGCAAGTACCTTTGACAGAGCAAAGGGAAAATTGATAAGTATTTTAACACCTCTTCTATTTTGGAAGGCATAACATTTAGGGCCCAGCTTTCTGAACTCTTGATGAGTCCTTCAGGAATGTGAACGCCTTCTTGGGCACTGTTGTCATGATATCAAATGAACTCTTTGTAAACTTAATTCCTGTCCTCTTCTACAGCACTTTGATAACAGAAATTTATAGAATCACAATCCACATACAAAGTCAGAACTGAAGGACTGTTGTGGTGTAAGCCCAGCTGGCAACTTAGCACCAAGCAGCCACTCACTCAACTCTTTCTCAGCCAGAACTAGGACAGGGATCTACAGAGAAATTTAGTCCACCATCAGGGTGTTCTTACAAGTAGTTCCCATAGTGCTCCCTGAGAGCATGAAGTTTAGATTTGGTTCAATATTCAACTGTAATGACACCATTCAGTTGAATATTACAGCAAAAGCTGTATAGAAGAAAGGTGAGATGTGAGGGACTGAATAAAGCAAAATATGAAACAAGTCAATTTGAACTGAAATAACTCTGAGTATGTATTACATTAGTTTTCAAGATGATGTGCTTTGTCATTACAGTCTTTTCCACAGTCAAAATGGGAAAGCTATTTTTGGCTAAAAATGTTCAGCTAATTGCATGAGGATTAGTAAAAGCTAAGGGAAATTTCACAGTGTCATTTGTTTGTTTCTAGATTGGTGAAACATAGCAATGACTTGTGTTGTTTATTTAAGAAGGGTTTCCTGGCCACATGATTGTCTCTGATATAAACCTGAGGGATACTTTCCTCTCTTCTCTAATGCAACACCCTCAATATGCCTCCTTGGTTTTGTATTTAAATCCTAAATCTCTTCTCTGATTAGACTCAGAACCATGACAATTCTGCAGAATACTCTGAATTACTCTGAATTACAAGGCTCACTTAAGTAACATGTAACTATTTTTAACAGCAGACAAATCTGATGTGTCCAACCTGGAGGCTGCATTGACAGCTTTTTGAGAGTTGGCTCAGGCTTTGTATTCCATTATTACTCTGCCCAAGAGTCAGCTGTGATCTGATTTCTATTGATTTGTTAGGAAAACAAATTCAAAATTAATCCTGCAAGAAAACTTTGATCCAATTAACAACAGAATTTTTTTGAATTGTGGGCCAGTTAACAGTAAAGCAATTTATAATAGGGGGAAGAAAAGTGTACTTGTTTTGGGCTGTGTTTAAAAGCTTTCTTAAGAATCATGTCTAAGATTCTGTGCTACCCCCTCACCTGAAAATAACTGCTTTGTGAAACTCTGAAAGAAGTGAAAAGGTAAATGGATGGCTGTTGTGTAGTCTTGAGAGGTAGTCCTGTGAAAACCTCATGATGCTTCACAAGGTCATGTGCAAGGTCATGCACATGAGTTAGGGCCATCCCAACCACAAGCAGAGACTGGGTGGATAATGAATTGAGAGCAGTCCTGAGGAGAAGGACTTGGAAATGTTGGTTGACAAGAAGATCAACATTAGCCAGCAATGTGCAATTGCAGCCCAGAAAGCCAACCATGTTCTGAGCTGCATCCAAAGCAGCATGGCCAGCATATCAGTGGGGGGTGATTCTGACCCTCTACTCTGCTCTGGTGCAGTACCTGGAGTACTGCATCCAGCTCTGGGGTCTCCAGCACGGGAAGGATGTGAACCTGTTGGAGCAGGTCCAGAGTAGGGGCATAAAGATGAACAGAGGAATGAAGCACTTCTACTGTGATGACAGGCTGAGAGAATTGGGATTTTTCAGCATGAAGAAGAGAAGACTTCTGGGAAGAACTTACAGCAGCCTTCCAGTACCTAAAGGGAGCCTACAAGAGGGCTAGAGGGGGACTTTGTACAAGAGCATGTAGTCTTAAAACAAGGAGTAATGACTACAAACTCACAGAGAGTAGGTTTATATTAGACACTAGGAAGAAATTCTTCACTATGAGACTGGTGAGGCACTGGCACAAGTTGCCCAGAGAAGCTGTGGATGCCCCATCCTTGAAAATGTTCAAGACCAGGTTATATGGTGCTTCAAGCAACCTGGTCGAGTGAATGGTGTCTATGACCATGCCAGGGGGGTTGGAACTAGATGATCTTTAAGGTCCCTCCCAACACAAGCCATTCTATGATTCTACAATTTGGGGAGTTCAACAAATAAACCAACTCGTGTTGCCTACATCGAAAATGTAATTGGAGATGCACATGGTTCTAGTATAAATGGAGATTTTTATTTTTTTTTTCACAACCTGCTGATTTGGCAAGCACTGAACTTAGAAGGTAGGTTTTGTTGACTCACTTTGGCTAGTGTTGTTTTTATTTGGTTGGAGGGCAGATTTTTCTGAAGGAGACAGCCAAGGTCTGAAATAATTATGAGTTCGACAAACTCCATGGAACAAGCAACAGCAGAAACTTAAGCTGCTAGTTGCTGGTGGTAGTGTTTCAAATATATCAGTTACAAAGATACACATCTATGACAGAGCTTCATCTGTTTGCTCTTCTTTTGGCCTGTATTTAAAATTACTAAAATAATACTACATTTGCCATCTCAGGTAGTGCTATCTACAAGGAAGATGCCTTAGTAGACTAAATACCCCTAATGCATGCTGGAATATCCTGTTTCTCTGTTTTAACAGTTGAAATCCTGTCTTCGCATAGCAACTACATGAAACTACTGCAGCTCTTAAATCACCCGAAGACCTCCAAGGCAGAAATAGCTTTGGCATGACTATGGGAAGAGGTCTCTGCAGCTGTGTGACTGCACCTGCCTTGTGTGATGTGACCTGCAGAGGATGCACTGAATTTGCCAGTGCTAAGGATCACTCCTCCATGTTCCTTCCATGCTGGCATGCATCTGTTCTGTAATCCTTTCCTCTGGCTAACTCACACCAGGCAGAATAAAACACAAACTCACTAAAATGCATACAAGCCTGTGTTCTTCCATTATGTTTTCAAATATAATCTGTGTTAAATAGTCATGACAACTTAAATAGCTCTTTGTTAAGACCAGTGTAAGACTTATCAGTAGTATTTACAAAGTTTTCCATGGCCAACCACATTAATGTCTAAAGTTAGTTTAGTTTCCCAGCTGCTGTAAATGAGAGTCATTTCTCAGTGGTTTAGTAGAGATGTATTGATTTACACTGATTGTGGATCTGGCTCAACACTTCTACCTGTTACAGTGCTAACAATGTTTCATGAGTAAAAATGTTGGCTGGGAGCAGATGATGAAATCCACAATATTTATATTGGACTGATCTCTTTCAAAATGGATTGCAGAACTTGAATGTCTTCTGATTCACACCCTAATCCTCAGTGTTCTCTGTATCATTACAAGGCTCCCAATGTAAAACATTTTGTGAGGCAAATGCTTTACATAGGGAAGGGTATACCTTTTCTCCATCATTTTGTCTTAAAATATTAAACTTGTTTTTCATTTCTGCAGCCCAGCAAGTGAGTGACAAGAATATATCACAATTGTTTTGTGAATCACAATTATTTTGTGAGTATTAAAGAGAGAGATGGGGACATTTTTGAAAATTTTGAAAAAGATTAAAATGTTCATCTACCTGACTTGAGGAAAAGATTGGGATATGACCAAGTCACAAGGAGCATACTCTGGTAGTTACACTGCATTTCAAGGTTGAAGAGTAAATGACATGCACTTTATTTACTTTAAAATGTATGTAGAATAAAAGTTGAGCATGTTATTTTCCACTTGGTTTTGCTCTGTTTTGTGGGCTGGCACTGTCATTCAGGCTGAAGTATCTGGTGTTTGCTTGGTGGCACATATGGGAGAAAAAGAGAAAGCAGAGACAGAGTATTCGTATCATCTAGGGGTGTCATTTAAAGAGTTGGAAGATGTTTCCCAGCCCTTTATCTCCAATAACTGCAGAAGTATCTATTATCATCAGCACAGGATAGATCTTAACCCCATGATCAGCAGTATCCACCCCAAAAAGAGGCCCTTCCTGGAGGTATGTAAATCACAGACTGCAGTTTCACATAATTCTCCGTTGTAGATGACATTCACCTCCTTAGCTTCCTAAATAAAGGTGATGATGCATGAAATAGATGTACAAGTCATGACCTCAGAGTCAATGAAGAGTTATTGAAATTAGCTCAGTTGGTTAGAGCATGGTGCTAATAACACTAAGGTTGTGGGTTTGATCCACATATGGACCATTCACTTAAGAGTTGGACTCAATGATTGTTGGGGCTTCCTTCAAACTCAGAATATTCTGTGAGTCTGTATTCTGTTACCTAAGTGTAGAAATCAGGTTTCATTTGGGATTCCATAGGCTTTGGGATTCCCATGCCTAGTTTTGGGACTTCCATGCCCAGCCTGCAGGTATCCTAGGATTGTCAAGATACCTGCATGAGCCTTGTAGGTTTGATATATCACGAACAACTGACCTCTGACTTTCTGCAGTGGCATCTGAAAATCTGGCAGGGTATTCTGAGGTACTTAAAGACTCTTTTGATCCTCTGTTTAGTCACCTGTATCTCAACTATCAAACCTGGCTTCCAGGTGTTCCTCCAGAAAACCAGAGAGTCTCCAAAAAGTCTTTCCTCTAGTATCTGCCAACCTTGTGAGTATGTCTTGAACACTAATATTGTACCAGATGGCTATGTTTGAGCAACTGAAACAAACTACAGTTATTTGCTGACTCTAATGGGAACTTTAATTCATGTGTAAACACCTACACTGAGATGTCTAAATGGAACTGTCTGCAATGTGCTGGTGGCTCCTGCTCTCTAGGTTCAGTGTGTTGTCCATCCATGGATGCTAGACCTCTTTTAAGAAGTCCTAAGTTATCTGAGACTCTCCACAAAATTAGTAGGTAGAACACAGGACCCACAGAGGAGCCATCTCTTTCTACAGAAACAATTGGGGACCAGAAGGACACTGTGGCATCAACTACTATACCTGGTTGAATTCAGCTCTGAATGCACTCTCCAGGAGTGGCACTTGGCTCCTTGTAGATGATGTGGCAAGTGCATTGCAATTGTTAATGTGCCTGAATAATTTCAAAAAGCTAAAAAAGCAGAGTAAACAGAAGTCCTGATTTTCCCCAAAGAAGTCTGTTGGAGTGCTGGAAAAGAGAGAACCCTCAGGCACAAATTTGTTTATGTCTGAAGTGCATCATATGTTGTGGATAAGTCTTTTCATTATAGCTGTCTGTTTGTCCCATTTAGTCATATCAAGACTTTTCTTATATTGGGCTAAAAGTATATTTTTTAGGAAAGGAGTTAAAACACTGCTACACACAGGCAACACTAAGGAACAGGAATTGAATCAGTAACTGATAAAAGCCATTTTGATTTGTGGGAAAAATAGTAAAAGTGTCAGAGAATCTAGATATTGCATAAAGGAAAGTGATTCTGTGTTACCATGCTTTGGTTCATGAGAGATAGTAATGACAAGCCTTCACACTTGTATTAAGTGAGAAATATGGGGTGAATTTTTGTTTTGTGTCCTGTATTTGACCTTAATTACAGAAAACAAAATCGCCAGTTTTTTAACAATCAGCATGTTGTATGCTCATCCCACAGAACAAGAGAGTCCATAGGCCCAGTGCTGGTTGGGAAGCATGATTGTCCTGGACAGATAAATCTCACCTACACGGTTCTGTGCATGTACAAAAAGCAACCTTACATCAATGTTTGTTGAGTCTTGCTTTGTATGTGGGTCACCCAATCAGTCTATGTAGGCACAGAAGGCTGGGCATGTCAAGATTAGTGGCCACAGCAGATCAGTGGCATTGCACATGTACCATAAACATGACATCTGTGACATCTCCTGCAGTTCTCTTATTGCATATGTGCAATTTATGACCACCTGTTTAGGCACTATTTTTTTCCCATCATTACAGAGATCCTGGGGAAGCAGCTGGAAGCTGCAAAATTATGGTGAAACAAGAGCCCCATGTATTTTTCTTTTCTGTTTTCATAAAGAAGTCATTCAGGAACGGGAAATGAATGCCATGAACTCAACAATCTTACCTATTTGCAAACAAAGAGTAGATGTGTTTACCTACTGCATGCATCTTAGGATATCTGTAGCATATAATAAAGCCAGTGAAAGCTAGCTATACTGTCCATATTGTGAGATCTTCTTCAAAATGAGGCTTGCTGGATATAGGTATACGCATGGCAAGTCATAAACAGATACAGCTAACATCTTTAAAAAACGTGCAGCCTTTTTTATTCAAATAGTAAGGTTATTGAATACCAGAGTTACACAATTTAGCTCAATATCTAAGCTGATATAAATTGGTGGGAACAGAAAGTTCGCCTTGATTTATTAAAACTAACTATCAGTAAAATAATTCAGCTTCCTTGTGGTAGAATTTAACATGAGTCCTAGCATAGTCAGCTGTAATGCCTGTCATTTTTTATTTGGGATTGACAAAAATGTTGATCTTGTATTAATTTCTAATGGTTTCTGCTCTTGCATGTGCATATAAAAACCTGTATTTTCCTTTTCTTTTAAAACACTACACAATAATATTCGAGTGCCCTGCATGTTGTTTGCGTTTGCTATTGTATCAAAATCTACCCCTCTCAGCAGTGTTTTGCATCTATTACAGTTACACCTCACTGTCTGCAGTGTTCCAGATCCATCAGATTGATAGGAGCCTGAGGCAGAGCAAAAAGGCCATGGATACATTGATTAGACAACAACAGAATGACAAACAGGATGGCCTTCCCTCTTCCTGTTTCTAGTTCTTTGTAACAGCTGTGTACAGCATGGTAAATTTGAACAGGACATGATGTACATAGGAGAAAACAGTTCTAATACAAGTGCCACTCTTGCAGCTTGAAATCAAATCTAAGGTTCCAGCCCATGTAACTTAGGTAATTAACTTAAATCCATGTGTCAGGCCTCAAGTGAAAGAATCCTGCTAAAAGAAAGGTGGGATTACATCTAAATATTACCCAGCCCAGGCTAACTATCCAGATTCCTTCTATTCTTCAAGGAACAAGGAATGCAATAAAAAAAGCCAAAACCTCTCTACTCTCAGTCAATAGTGGATCCAGTACTATTTAACATCTTTCTTAATGACCCAGGTTATAGGATAGAGTGGACCCTTAAGAACTTTACAGACAATATGAAAGTGGGAGGAGTAGTTCATAGGCCCGGTGGTTGTGCCATCATTCAGAAGGGCTTTGATAGGCTGCAGAAAGGGGATGACAGAAATCTCAGGCACTTCAAGAAAGGGAAGAGTGAACTCCTGCATGGGGAGAGGTATAATGCCATGAACCAGTACATGCCAGAGGACATCCTGGGGGGAACCAGGCAAACCATCGCGAGCTGGTCAAGGAAGGGGATTGTCCCACTCTGCTCTGCACTGGGGTGGCCTCACCTTGAATATTGTGTGCAGTTTTGGGCACTGCAATAGAAGAAAGATATAAAGCGCTTAGAAGGTGTCCCAAGGAGGGCCTTGAGGGGAAACTGTATGAGGAGTGGCTGAGGGCACTTGGTCTGTTCAGCCAACATTGGAATTCAGGAGAAGAAGAGACTGAGGAGAGACCTCATTGTAGTCTACAACTTCCTCGAGAGCGAAGGAGGAGGGGCAGGCATAATGATCTCTTCTCTGTGGTGACCAGTGACAACACCCAAGCTAACGGCCTGAAGTCATGTCAGAAGAGGTTTAGGTTGGATATTAGAAAAAGGCTCTTCACCCAGAGGGTGGTTGGGCACTGGAACAGGCTCCTCAGGTAAGTGGTCACAGCACCAAGCCTGACAGAGTTCAAGAAGTGTTTGGATGATACTCTCAGGCATATAGTGTCATTCTTGGGAATGGTCCTGTGCAGGGCTGAGTTGGACTCGATGATCCTTGTCCCTTCCAACTCAATATCCTGTGATTCTGATTCTGTAATTCTCTTCAGTGACTGTGAATATAGGAATCAGTTTTAGGTAGGGGCTTAAACTAAATTACTACCTTAAAGTTCACTGGATTCTCCTCCTAGTTATACACACATAGGCATTTAGAAGCAATTGAGATGCTCTAGGGTATGCCATCTGGCATTCAAGTGTTATTCCAGAACAGCACTTCTGTATTTCTGTATCCGATGTTGCGGCTGTCAGCCCCATCTGAACGCCCCAGGTATGCTAGAGCATTTCAAATGGCACTAAATGGCATTTAGGCAACTGAAATGAGTCCCTACTGTTCTTTTGGTACTTAATCACAGAGAGACTTAAAAAACACCAGTTTAATCAGAGTCTCATGAACAAAATAAAAGGCAGTTTAATGTATATAACTGAATGCAACAAAATATTACCTTGTAGACATACACCAATTGAAGTCATAAGGTGGTTGTTGAAATTCTCTAATGTGATGCTGATGTTTTTTTCTCACAAGATACTTAGCATTTACATAGGAAAATGCCATAGATGCATATATACCTCTAAGTATAGATAATGTTGGCATAAACCTCCCCCTTTTTTATCAATCCAAAAATAACAGTGAAATCTCATTTCAGCATGAAGATTGAGAAAGCAGACAGGCAAACGACTCCCACTGTTGTAATGAGGTATAATTGTGTACACATTTACAAGTATTTCCCAGTATGGCATACTGAAAACGTTCCTCTAGAGTGTCTATCTCCAAACAGGAATATGCTGAGAAATTAAAAGCCAAAGGTAAAACACCTCTTAGTACTGCCTGGCTATTACAAGAACCTCTAAGTACTACATTTTATGTAACTTGCTGCAAATGAGGCAATATCTTAATGTAGCAAAGGTATAAAGGTGGAAAAGGTGGAAAAGGGATATAGTTGTAGCTCTAATTTATAATTTTTGTGCTTTTGTTGAACCTTCTAGAACACTGATGTTAGAACAGGGGAATAAAGAGTGGTAAGTTAAAAATGTAGGATATCATAAAGCAGTGCCATCTTTAAATTAGTAGGAACACTTAGATATTTCAAAATCTGTACTTTTTTAATGAGTCAGTCAATGACTGTTTGTGACCTACAAAACAAAGTGATTCTAATTTCACAAATTTCACAAGTTCCCCGATAGTTACAGACTTTGCAGAAAATGTTGGAACAGTAATTTAGTGTATACAGTTTGGAGTAGTTGTAAAGCACCTGAAACACAAATAAATTCTAAAAAAAACCACAAAACCACAAAACCAAAAAAACCCAAACAAACAGAACCCAAAACCCAAACTAAAACAAACAAACAAAAAACCAACCAAACAGATGAACAACTATACAAACAAACAAAAAACCTCCCAGTTCTGATCTCTCCAGTAGGTAGCTGAAGAGAAGTTCTAAATAAACTCATACAAACTAAGCTATCTGTGGCAGCCCAATGTCCTTTGTTGAGCCTAAGTCCCTTAGGACAGCACTGCCTGTATAAAGGACTGTGGCTGTGCAGCTGGAATAATCCCATATAATTTAATACGGAAGAGACAAAGATGTATATAACTCTCACAGAAAGCTCTTTAGTTTCTGGATTGGGACAAAAGGCTTTTGCAATCCTCAGCGACCAGAAAAGTTTGAAATCTCACTGTGACATTTTTCTGCTCTTTGTATGATCCCTATTTCAGTGCTGTACATAGTAGCAATTTCCAACTGACTAGCACTGAGGAAACAACCTGCTCACTTTCTTACAGTTTGGGGAGATCTCTGAGGAGTGAGACACAGACATTTTTCCTTCTAATTTGGTCAACCATATCCAGGGAAGAAAGCCAGCCTCATTATCAAAAGTAATTCTAAGAAGAAAACCTACATCTTTTCAGTGTTCTGTGGGTACCAAAATCCTTGTGGAACTTCTGCAGGCTAGAAATTAAGTGCCTGGCTCCGCTGAATACATCTGAAACTGTTTAATGGAGATTTAAGGCAGAATATTTTAGAACTCCCTTGATCAGTTTGAAGAGAAACCAATCCAATTAATTCTCAGCTGTTCTTCTACTAGTGAAAATACAGGGAATAATCTTAGTTCCACTTCATTTATAATTTAAATGATTATTTGACTGTTTAAATAAAGCTTTATTTTATTTTTGAAAGGGCTTTACTGTCAAGTTAATCGACACTTTAGAATCTGCTGCAAATCCCAGAGAAAATGCTATAAAATAAATGGTTTATTAAAATTTAAAGAAATCTTAGTTCATAGGAAATTCAACCAGACCATGTATGTCAGGGGAAAAATTCAAACCTGAATGGCTTCAGGCATGATATAGGGACAGAGCTCTTTAGCCCAGCCACAAGGGCTGGCAGGTCTAGAAAGATCACTTACACAAATACAGGAATCTATAGAACTCTATTGCTGGAATACAGCGAACTGCAGATGTTCAGGCACCTGGAAAGTGTGTGAGGTTTGTGGTCAGACCTCAGTCTCAAACACAATCATACTGAGTGTAGACCACCACTTAGGTCCACAGAGTGCAAGTGATGGCAAACTTTGTAGTTTGCCTCTGTTTTAGTCTGAAGAGCTCAGCCCCACCTCCTGCCTGCCCAGCCATTGCCTCCTGTTGTTTCTATTACAGACATCCAAAAATATATAAAGGCCTCGGAATGAAAGAGGAAATATTCCTTTTGAGGCATTAGCAATGAACTTTTCTGAGTGTGTTTCTTTTCTGGCTTTTCTCACCTGTTAGCCTGGAACAAGATTAGGAATGCACAGACTAGGAAGAGGGGGCAGGAAGAGAAGTAGAGGAGTCTGTAGCACCCAGGTTTATGATTTCAGGGAGGTTTCAAGAAAGAAGAGGTTTGAGGGAGAGGCAGGGAAATGATCCCAGGGAAGGGAAGAAAATGAAAGTGGACAAGAGGAAAAGAAAGTGAAAATTGTGCTGCTACAAGAAATGTAAGTCACAAATTATATCCAGAGATGTTTACAACTTTACGATTAGCCTGGCTCCCCATTCAAAATCCACTTGAGGCTCTGACAACAACTGTTATATACTCATATAATCTAACAAAAACCCATGTTTCCTATTTTGTTCACACAGAAGGTGAAACACACTGAGATGTTCACATTGCTGCTGCTGGTCATGCTTGCTTGTGGTATCTCACACAGTCATGTAGAGGAAGCTGCAGAATAACAAGTCTTACAGCTGTAAGGTACATGGATTTCCTGTTTACATGTCAGAAAATGGAGAAGGAAAATTCCTGCCAGGACAACAAAGCTCTACCTCACCAAATCTTGTGAGAATTCTTCAACAATTTTCAGGGAGTCCCACCTTTTACAAATTTAATTTAAGCCTCATGTCCCACCCTATTCTATATCAGTATTGCAAAATACCATTGCTTCACTTCTCATCTTTTTTTTTGCTCCTTCTTGACCAGTCACCAATATCTGTCCTGCATAATTACTAGAACAAGCTTTGGCTGATTCAAAGCTTCTCTTCCCTAAGGCCTCTCTATATACACATATATATCTATATATCTATATACATTCCTGTACACCTTCAGTATTAAAAGGAAAGTTGCTAATCATGATGTAGTTCTTGCACATAACTCCCAAGAAGTAACTGGGAACTCAGTACAGAGATTGCAGCAAGTGGGATTTGCTTCCTTTATTTTCTCTTCACATGGGATATTTTTGGGTTAGCTGCCCTTCTTTAAACGTGCCTCTCTTTTCAGAACCTAAATGTGATGTGAAGTGCAGGTGCAAGGGAACTGCTAGTGCTGATTAAGTGACTGATACATCTGAGGAGGAGGAAAGACTCAGAGAAAAATTATCAACAGCCTTTATTTCCCCATGATTCTTGCTGTAGACAATGGTCAGAAATGTGTGCTTTCCGAGATGCTGAAACCTACAGTCTGTTGCTCTAGATCAAAGCATGGCTCTGCTATCCTATGGAGGAAATAAAGACTTTTGGCTAAGACAGTAGAAAGCAGTCCAGTTGGTATTTTCTTAAAAAGCTCAAGATATAGAAATATTAGGAATGTGTCTAAATGATTTCTGGGTATTTTCACACTGGAATTAATAACTTTTGATTTGTATGTGTAGGTATGGTCTGAGAATGAAAATGTCTGTTTTGTTTTATTAAGCTGTAGTAACAATCCAGTACAACTCCACTGTTTCAAAGATCAGGATGTAACCTCTGAAAGATAAAGGTAAGGTGTTAATTTTTTATAGTGAATTACAAGATCTTATGTCTAAAAACCTTGACATAAACAGGTTATATTCCTTGCCTACCCCTTTTTCTGACTTGTCTTAAAAGATTTTGCTGCCAGGAAAAAATCAGAGTGCCTCAGTTTTACATGAAGAATAAGAAGTAGACTTCAGGAACAGCCTTGTGACACATACATTTGAAGAGGGACAGAACTTGTTTTGCAAACCCTGGGAAAAGAAGTACTCATCCTGTTTCTAAGAATACAAGACTACATCCAGGATTTTGAAAAGTGCTTTGGAGAAAGATAAATTATTAGGTGGCAGACTAGGCATACTCTGAAAAGACTTGAATTTCAATAAAACATTGAACATCCATCTTTTATAAACAAGTCTTGGTAGGGAATTTGAAGTGAGAAAAGAAATATTTTTATATTCCTTATAGACAATAATTGGACCTCTTCAAAGCAGCAATTTAATCCAATGATGTTATGACTTGGAAGAGACCTGTATGTGGCTCACTAAAACCATTGGGCTACTGAATGTGGAATGCAACTCCCAGACACTTCTTTGGACCAAAACTTGGGGTTTGTACTTCACCACTGCTTCATACCATTCCATACAAATACTGTGGAGTTCACAAGTGGTGAACCTAAAGTTCCCAGACATGCACTGGCAGGCATATTGTGGATGTGACACTGGATAGTCTGTGCACCTGTATGTGCACGTTTGTTCCAGGCATGTGGCAGATGAGGGAAACATAGGGTAGACTCTGATACCACTAGAATCTATGTTTACTACTTCTTTCAGTTGTTTAGGATGTGCATTTGTGTTTAGCCCAATAAATTTAAGGGTTGAAATAAGATTGCAGCACCTTGTGCTTGTTTACTGATTAAAACAGCTTTGAGTAGTGGGCTAGTGTGAGGAATATGCACTTAGAATAGCCAGAGAAGTTGACAATAAGGCATCAACTTATTAATGTAGAATAGATGGTTTTCTAGCTGTCCTTTACAATAAGATAAAAAACCTCCCCATCTACTGCAATCCAGCCAAGACTCTGCTCCATTTACTCTGCAGTCCTACACATCCATTTTTTGAGAAACCAAGCCACTTCCTTGGCATCCATCTGTTTAACACATCTGTCTCACTTTGTCTGGCTAAATTCCTTGAGGCACTCTTGTGGTGCTCCACAGGGAGAAGAAATAAGTTTTTATGTTAGACAATACCCAACAAATAAGTGATATTGAGGGGAAGAAAAGGTAAAAGAATCCTTATGAGACATGAAATCATTGGAATTTTAATCTTTACATAAAAGGACTCTTTTTTGATGTTTTCTTTTACTCTCAGTACAAGCACTAGTAATAATGAACAATTAAGTAACCCTTCCATCTCTTTAAATCAGATGGTCATTTTCAGGGCTATGGAATAGAGGTAACCATTTTCTACAACATAAAGAGTTATTCTCTGCTGTGTGTTCCTTTTTTAAAAATTATTTTAAAGTCACTCACATAATCCCATTTCTACTTCTTCTCCCAAGAAATCTTTCTTGCAGTATTTCAGATCTGCATGTTATTAATATATCATTTTACTTCATTTATTTTTCAATATTTATGTCTAATTGTACCATCCTGAATTATTTCTCTGAATTATTTCATTAGCTTTATTTTTTTTCCATTTACAGCAATAATTTACCAAGAGTAAATATGACAAAAGCCAAATCTACAAGTGAAGTGGGACCTCGGCTGTCTGTATGTTTAAAGTATATGCAATTACAATCAGATAAACTCTGCCATGAACAAGCATGAAAAGTGGGGATGACTGCTAGAGAGCTTAGGACTTACTTCAAGGAGACTCTTTAGCTACAGCTCAGTAAAGTGCTTTGGAAACATTTTGAGAATAGCCTTAGATATGCTGGCTGGGAAAAGGCTGAAGAGTATAATTTGTTTTAAGGCTTCTATTGTGAGTCACTGAAGGATATCTGATGCAGGCAGGAGGCCAGGAAGCTAGGGTGTTTGCAGGCTGAACACCCTTCCTTACTTCTGGAGTAGGCTTAGGCATTTCAAACCATTTGGGTACTGCATATGTTCTTCTGTGGCTTAAAGGGGAAAGCACCAGACAGAGTAAAAATTTTAAGTAACTAGCAAACTACATAGAGTACCATATCACTAGTGAGTAGCAACTAAAAGCTCTGTATTCAAAGAAAGTGAAGTGATCTGGGTATCTGTGTTATGAGTCTGACCTAAACAAGAATGAATAAGCAACTTCTAAGCAAACAGAATAATGCTAAGTATATTTTCACCAAAGGTGGATGTGGCAAATTGAGCTGATGTGGAAAAAAATAAGAGATTTTTATAGGCAGAAGAAATGCAGAGAATCTCCATGACTTCAGCAAAGCGGGTGGTATGGAGATTGATGAAACAACTGAAAGGTGAATGAAGTGTGCTTCCAGGATGAACTTGTACTGACAGGAAATTATTGGTGTTCTCTGAGGTTCCTCTTATTTTTTACTATTGTCATTTAGGAGTCTTGGCACATGAACATATGCTGGTGTTACAAGGGTAACACTAACATGAAAGAGATGCAGGTTATTTTAAAAGGAGAGTTAGACTGGAGTATCTGAAATAGCATAATTTTCTATACATTCCAAGTGCAAGGCTACAGCTAAGGGAATCCCTTCTGCTGAGGGAAAAGGAAGAGAAACCAGGGAGAGTTCATCACCAGGAAACTGGAAGTAGGAAGAGAATTGATTATATAATGTCTGAGTGTTGCCATAGTGTGGCTGAGATACACTTGTGGAAAAGGTATAGAGTTCTGTTGAGATCTTCCCAGTAAGAGGCACAGAAATATTTCTGCTGTTTAAAAGTTGTTAAGTAGACCTCATCTTGAATATTGTCTGTAGTTCTGATTGTCCAAATTCAAGATAAATTAAACCAGCAAAAGAATCTCAGTACCTAAAGGTACTGTACTTCCAGTACAGTACACTTCGAATACTTAAAGGAGCCTACAAGAGAGCTGGAGAACGACTTTTTACAGGGACATGTAGTGACACGACAAAAAGTAATAGCTTTAAAGTGAAAGAGGGTAGATTTAGATTAGATATAAGGAATAAATTCTTAACTGTGAGAGTGGTGAGGCACTGGAACAGCTAGCCCAGAGAAGTTTTGGATGCCTCATCCCTGGAAGTGTTAGCCAGGCTGGATGGGGCATGAAGCAACCTGATCTAGGGGTGGCATCCTTGCCCATGGCAGGGAGATTGGAACTAGGTGATTTTTAAGGTCCATTCAACCCAAACTGTTCTATGATTTTATTATTACTGTCATGACTGTGGAAATGGAAAGCAGTCTTATCAGAGAAGACTTAAAAACAGTGTTTACTCTAGCAAAGCAAGACTGATTTCAGAAGGGATGTGACTGCTCTTATAAATACATCAGGGAGGTTCAAGAACTGTTTCAGATGAAGTGCAGTGCTTGCAGAAGAGCAAATGGCTATAAAGTAGCCTTGAATCAATTCAGATTGGAATTAAGCAAGAATTTAAAACATCAGAGACGAGCTTCTGAAACTGAATTTCTAACGGAATGTTGGGAGTTTAATTGATTTTAAAATGAAACTAGTTAATTTCAAGAGGAGATCATACCACATAACGTGATTGCTCAGAACTGCATTCCCTTGATAACCAAAAAGATGCCTTGAAGTATTGTGAGCTTCCTAAGATTCCCTGGTGTTTGACTACATTCCCACATTGTGATTCTGCCATGTCACTAATTCTGAGGGGGAAGGAAGGAAGGGAGGGAGGGAGGGAGGGAGGGGGAGGGAGGAATAGAAATGCTGATCACCAGCACAAGTCTCTATTACTAGCAGCTTCCCAACATATGTGTCAATAAGTAGTAACAGATTCTGGGTTTTGGGGGAATCTTGAAATAGTTGGTGGTTATCTGGCCTTTGCCAGCATGTGCCAGAGTTCTACTTTTAAGATTGCTATACCTATACCATTGTAATTTTCTAATATTAATCAGTTATCTTGAATCACATTCAGTTCAGCCCAAGTTAAACAGTCATAAAGATAACATAAAAACCTTGTAAAATCTAAAATAGGTGACATGGTCAGAAAAGTTTCTGCACATCTGCTGTATAGTAGAATTATCAAATACTTGTCTCCAAATTTTTCCTGCTTTTTACAGGGACAACTACCCAGCTGACACAACTTTAGAAATTCTGGGTTGAAGTTCCAGCACACTGGGAAACAGAGTTTTCAGTTTTCACTTGTGGAACAAAAAAATTTCTTTCATGCAGCTGACCAGTGTTTAGGACAGGGGCAACAAGGGCAAATTCAAAATATTTTCTTTCTATTGCACTCTTTATTTCCATGACTTTTCTTAGGCTCTTCAGCCAAAGTAGATTTTTACTTTTACATCAGTGAAAATGTCATGTTCATGGTCTGTACCCCTTTGGTTCTGAAAATACCAAATGTCCTTTAGAATAACTAAGCACAGTTTTCTACCTGCATGGGAAACCCCAGCTACTTGTATTAGAGTATGATACAATGCTGTTTACTATCACAAGACATTGCATTCATACTTCAGCCACATAATACACAGAACTCCTGCTTTTCACATAGACATGTTCACAGCCAACCATTGCTTGAATATGCAACTGAGACTAGACCATGCAGGTCACTGCAGTTTCTACCAGGATGGTACAGTGGTGACCAACCCCTTTTAGCTAATAGTGTGTTTGGGGTGGGGATGGGGGTGGGTGTGGGGGGGCCCTGCCAGTGAGAGTTTTAATGAAAAACAGTACAGTGTTATGCATACTTTCATATTTTTTGAAGTTATGAATATATGTTAAAGATGTGTTTGAATGTAACAGTCTCTGTCATATAGATATGAATAGATATTTAAGATATGATTTGTTTAAGCAAAACTTTGTAATAAGTCTCAGGTTCTATAGACATAAACAATTTCAATTTCACTGGAGAAAAAGTAAACCTCCTTTGGATTATGAACTGGTTTAATGCTACTTTTTCTAATTCTAAAATGTAATTAAACTATTCAAAAAAAGAACTGTAGCTCTGTCACCTACAACTGCTACTGGAAAGAGCAATTTAGGGCACAAAAACTAGAAAAATAAGTAGGGAGTTTGATTTTGTGCTATTTGCAGTCTAACTTATGCTCTGAAGAGTCCAAATGAAGTTACGTATTGTCATCCATCCATCCGTCCATCAGCTACTTTCAAACTGCTTTGCTCCAGAGAAGCCTAGTTTCACTTGGTATTTGTTTTATTACAAAATTTGACTTCTTTGACAGTTAATAAAGCACTAAAAATACAGTTTTACAGTTTTTATAAGCCTTTTAAAATAAGTACATCTACAGAGTTTGTAAATCAAGAAAACACATGGCCATCTTCTCCATCATGGTACATGTGAATTTCTCATACCCTGTTGATGAGCATGTGGAATTCACAATACACCTTATTGCTGACAAAAGAGTGTGAATTCTCCTAATTCCCAGGTTGTTTACTATGCTTACCAATGGACAGGACTGTACATTTTATGGCATAATTATAGACAAAGGAGAAAATTCTGCCACAACCATCTGGTCCCACATATTTAGTGAAAAATAAGGGTTTGAACTGTAGCACAGCACAGCCCTATGTCACCAGCAAAAGGTGTTTCTGTTATTAAAAGTAGAGCAGCTGAGGCAGACTCTGCAGGGCTCCTGCTCCAATCAGCTGGAGGACCTACAGCAAGGTCTTGTAAAACCCTTCTCTATATATGCTATCTGGAAGCCTTCAGCATGGTATATACTAAGATAAGTGACATTAAATTAATGGACAAGAAGTCTTCCAATGGTGTCTGGAGTTAGTATGACTACTGCACAATGCATATTCCCCTTTTTGGTTTGTCTTCCTGGTGAATCACAGACTTGTTTTTTCCCTTTGCTATTTCTTCCTCCTCATAAAACACTTTCTTCTGAACTCTTTGAGATCATTAACAATGTAGATTGATGCAGACAGCCTACACTGCAAATGTAAAAGGCTAATTAAGTTATCATGCAATGCTTCTTTTAAGCAAGGATTATCCTCTTGAGCTATTCTAGAGCACTTTTAATAACATAGTTTTAAATACATATATGACCAAGTGATAAAATTCAGATAAGGATCCAAAGCTTTTCTTCCTCAAGGTTGTAGCATTCAGATCCAGGTTTCCTTTGGGGTTGCATTAAAGTAATCCAAGGACACTCACGACATCAGAGTATGAGGGCTTTATCCAGAGTCTTTTTATATAACCGTGCCCTTGTCTTAAGAGGATCCCTCCTATCAGGGAAAAAAGTGTATAGGCATGGTGATGGAAGGAAGAGCTTAGAAAGAAATATGATGGTCACTTCCCAGCAGTGGTGCCCAAAATAATTTCCACCATTTAATTTAGAAAGATAAATGTGATTTTTAAACCATATATGAATTTTTATTATTACATATTAGTGACACATGGACATGGCAGTAAGTGCTATGGTTTAGTTGACATGGTGGTGTATGACCAAAGATTGAACTCGATGATCTTGGAGGACTTTTCCAACTTTAATGATCCTGTGATTCTATATTCCACATGACTTTTTGTGTATTTACTCTGTTTTATTTGAGACAGTATTCAGGCTGTTTTCATGCATTAATTCAAACCCCTCCCACCCTGGACTTCTCAATCTAGTCTAAAAACCTGTAAAGGTACTTAAAAATATAAACATGTTTTCAAGCAAAATTTCTTATTAGTATAAGAGAAAATTATTCCTTTCATAAATAAAATTGCTGTGGAAAGACCAAATTGTAGAGTATTAACAGAATAAAGAGAAAAAACAGCATTGCTAATTATTTTTCGTAGTCATACTTGTATATATTTGGTAATAGTTGATCCTATTACATTACTGTAAAACCATAGCAGTAGTTGTAATGTCACTACAGATTTTTAATTCAGATGGGTGCTTCATGTTTTCCAATCACCTAATGCAAAATTATTTCTAATTAATAATTCCTTTGGAGTAACTATAACTAGCAATGTAAATGTGGGGAATCTAACGAATTAGGAAGAAAGCTTACATTTTTTGTTTGGATCTATATGCTAGAATGGTTTACAGTTTTTCTGCTTACTCTGGTAATGACTATAATTTAATTATGACAACTTCAAGAAATGTTCCCTTTCCACCTCGCTGATTCTATTTTTCCTGCAGCTGTCATTGCATTTACTCTCAGAGATTGAGTTAAAAAGAATAGCTGTATGAGGTTATGAGAGAAAGGCAGTTAGTTTTTTCACCTTCTACAGTGGAGCCTGTATCGAAGAGCTAACTTCACTGGTCTGGCCTCTGCAAGATAAACTGCAAGCTGCCAGTAATGAATGTTGTCTCTCTGCCCCTTCTTCCTACTATTTTGATCCAGTGACCTGTACAGTCCAGTAATTCATTCACTGAACTGTGTTTCTCAAAAGGGCAGACAGAGGAACTCATTGTCATCACTTCAAGAGTCCAGTTCTCAGCACTGGGATATAGAGGACAAGTTCTTTTTCAAATCCACTCTCCTGGGATAACTTTGCCTCCCTCTGCCATTGTTTTCCATGCCCCCAGGTGTGTCTTAAAAATTCCTTCACTGGAATAGCATCCTGAATACATTGCACCTTTCTTTTCAGACATGCAAACATATGTTTTGAATCTTACTGAAATTGCTGTTGTAGGATGATGATTATACCTGTGCAATGCCTTGGCTACAAACTGGATGTGTCTTAATTCAGGTACATTTGCACATACAAAAAATTTAGTCAGTCCTGGAGTTCTGTTTCAGGGAACACATAGTCACTGCTCAAAACTAGTACTCTATGAACAGAAACAGAAAGAATAGTCAGGATGGGAGTCCTGGTGAGATTGTGGGATCATGCTTTGTTTCTGTGAAAGGCCGACAGACTCACAGCTGCTACCATGCTGCTTTGGGAGCCAGTGTTTGAACGCAGTAAAATTTCATATTACCGCAATATGCTGAATTCGTGCTGAATTTTTCTTTCTTTTTTTTTTTCCTCAAATCTGCTCTGACTTTTTAACAATGTGTCTGTATGTAATGTCTTTTACTTTGGAAAGTCTCCAGTTTACTGTGGAGATGGAAAAGCCAATGAAAGTGGATGCTGGCACTACAATATCACTTGTCATCTGGAAAGACCAAATACTGAGTGAAATGTAAGGTTTGGATGGTAGTTTTGCTGTGTTTGGTCCTAGAGTTAGTATGTAATTGCTGAAAGGCAGAAATAGTTAATGATGTCAGCCAGGTGATGTGACCTGCATTAGGCATACAAAAAACATCTGAACACATTATGGTCTCTAATGTCAGCTATGAAACACACTACACTACAAAGGCCCAGCAAACTAGAAACTCCATCCTCTTAAAGAACTGAATTATTCCTATGTGACAGTGACCACTCTCAGTTATTATATGAGCTGGTCTGTACTGGCTGTTTTAATCCAAGTCAAGATGCTGTCTGAATGGTGCTCAGTGCAGAAGGGCAGAAGACGCAGTATGTGGCAAGGAGAAGCCAAGGGAACTCAGTGTGACTGTGTTTTTCATCTTGTTCCTGGGGCTGCAAGCCCTTTCGGCTGCCTCAGTGTTGCTTTGTCTGACACCTAGATGCTCATGTCTGCAAGGAATCTTTCAGCACACTGCTAGATCTCCTTAAAATGGCCAGAGCAGTTGCCAGGATCCCTGAATGTAAAGCGAGTTTAAAGATCATTAGCATTGTTTGTATAGCATATTTGAGAATGCTAATGCATTTTATTTTCTGACTGCTGAAACATCCTATGATGGCATAGATGGACTTCAAAAAAATTCTGTCGTGGTTTGTTTCACTGTTTTTAAAGCTGCATTTCCTTTCAGCACAGCTATTCTCATCTGTAAATACATTATTTCTGCTGAGACATCAGTTTTGATTACAGTTCACCTCCTAGCTGAAGGCTCATAAAAAAGCAGTCTGGACTTCCATTGAGGCTGTGATCAGATGTTGTGTCCTCCTAGATACCTTACAGTGTGTCTTTTTGTGTTTATTGAAAGCTTTTAAATCCCAGGAACAGAGTTTTCACATATATCTTTTCAGTAAATGCAGAAATAACATAAGCTTAACGTTCATTCTCTTTGGTCATCCTATTATATTTCCAAACCTGTATTAGAACAGAGTAGTAATATTGAGTTCATTTATCTTCTCTCCCACATGACCCTCACTTATCTACCCTGATTCTGACACAAGATAGACAATTACATCCCTTTTTTAATCCCTGGGGACTCCACATTCCCTCCCATTTTTAGTTCAGAGTAGTGTCTGCTTCTTTCTTGTTAGTGTGGGAGGTTTCTTCTCCAGTCCTTACAGTAGGACTGAGGACCTTCACCTGGGAACATCTGGGAAGGACCACGAGGCCTAACTGGTAGATCTGAAGAGGCAGAAGCTACAAAGTGCCCTTTTTGGAAGAGGCTATGAGTTGTCTTGTGATGGTTACAGCCAGGTCTCACCAGCTTCAACACCAACTTCAACACTCAAACACTTCAACACTCAAAGTTGCAATCCAGACAAGGGAGTTCCTGGCTGTCTGGCTCACATGTGTTTAAAAAAAGTGTGGCATCTGCCAGGGGTAGGAGATGTATGAGGAGCTAGGTGAGAAAATGTATTTTGGAAATGGAAGGTGAAACAAAAGGAATGTGTGGAAGGGGACATATGATGGCACAGCTGGAGATAGACTCTTGTAAGAAGGTGACTCATATCAGGGCAAGGGCAACCCACAGAGTCTGGAGTGTGGGCTATCTATGACACCCCTCAGGGACTGCAGCCCGGAGAGGAGGACTAGAGCAAAGGAAACTGATGAAGAAGCAACAAGCAGAAGATGGAAGACATTACTCACACAACCCCAACTTCCTGCACCTCCCATCATCTCACCAAAGGACTTCGGAGGAATGAATGCATTGCACAGCAGAAGCAAGGGAAATTGAGGCTAGGAAGTGGGGAGAAGAGATATTTGAGTGAAAAGGAGAGGTGGCTTGCTTTTTACAAAAGCAAGACTTTTCATCGGTCTTATTGGAAAGTTAAAAAAAAATTCCTTCTCTTAACACTATTCTTATTTTCATTTATTCACTAATAAGGATCCTGAAAGAGGAAAAAAACTGAAAAAAAACAAGGAATCCCTCAGAGATATTGGCAAAGGTGATACATTTTGGTCAGAGAATCTAGCTCATGGAACAGGAGAGGGCCACAAGGCAGAAAAATCTTGTGGATTTTGGGAAAGGTATTATTTTGTTAGCAAAAACTTGTGTATTTTTTTCTGTTATGTGAAAACCAGTAATATCAATGGAAAACTAGATTTTCACAATTTATTCATTTCCAAATGGAAAATAGTGACTCAGTCTTGCTCGGAATCTCACTCCAGTCAATTTATGTAGAATATTAATCAGAGACTTTCCCCAAAGATAGCTCTATTGGAAACCCAACATGATCCTGTTAGAAATAAAGATGTAGTGCTAAGGAAGAAGAATAAATAATCTAAGATAGATTCCCTCCCTCACCTCCACATGGAAGGATGGAAAGAATAGAGGGTAGAGAAAACTACTTTCACAGATGGTCTGTGTTTACACTCAGAGCAAGATAAGAGTTTGGATAAAAGGCTAAGATATTATTGTATCTCAGTGGATACAGTATTTGAGACCACTTTAGACTGAATAAAGTAAGTCTTTCATAAAGGGAGTGGAATCACTCCAGATACTGCTTGGACTTCACACTATTCTGTATGGTTTAGGTGGAACACCCTGAAAGACCATGTTATGAAAAAAAAAGAAAAATGAGTGTACCACATATTAGACATGCAAGAATAGTTTCTCACCACAGTGACTTAGTTTCTATCATTTGTCTCAGAACTCTGAGTTTATAGGCATAGTAGTAACAGAGAACACATGTAATTTCAAGTCCAGATTCTCATAAGGACTTGCAGAAAAACTACCCTCTCAGAAAAGTGTCCAGATCTTAAAAATTACTTGAGATCCAGTAGCATGTGTCTAGATGCTCAGAAACATCTCAAAACTAAGTGTTTTCCCCTTCAAAATGCACCTGTGTGGGAGTTTTTTGAAAATGTAGTTGCTGTTTAAGGGAACAAACAGGAAAATATGGTTATTACATATCTAAGAACCTGTCTTTTATGCTGCAACTTGTCTGTCTCTCAAACTCCAAGCGCTTCAGTGGTGGTATAGTCTGAAAATTAAATAAAATGTCTAAGCAGACATTTCTTTATATTCTTACCAATATATTACGTCTCAGAAACATCATAATGCAGTGTGCCACATCCCATAGTGTTTCACAGTATTTCAATAACTCCAAAATTAACTTCATGACTAAAGTACTGAAAGCCCGACTGGTCTCATCTAACGTACATGATTTTTACAAGCTAAAACACTATCACAAGTGAAGCTTATATTGTAATTTGAGGTTTTCTTATTGAAATCTGACTGTTATAAATAAATCCCTAATTGGAATTGTGTTTTCTTACCCTGGAAGATTTGGTAATAGATCCAGGTATTTTTAGAAGCAAAGCATACTCAAATATATTTTAGTTTCCTGTTACAATGCACAAGTACTCCTCACATGATTATGCACCTTCTGCAATGTCAACTGACTTTTCTTGGCAGCTTCAACATATTGCCATGAAATAGAAATTTATAAAAAGCTATTTCAGAAACTCCCCTCAACCCCTTTGATTTCTCCTAGGGTTTTCTCTCTCATTTCTTCATGAAAAGACCAGTTTAAAGTCAGATTTCAAGAGACCTCTGGGACTAGATTGTGCTGATCAGACAGAATTTTAGGTATTTAAATAAGAAAGGGAACTTTATAAAGTCATATAAATAGCTGTCCAAAAAGTAGGTCTTATCCAGTGCTGTGCTTTCCTAATGTCCTCAAGAGATGACATAGAACTTTTAGTGAAGTAGAATGTGTTTTAAAATGATGCTTAACTAACCACAGAAGCTTACTGCTGTTGCGTGCTACTAAAGTAAAAATAAAATGAAACAACAACTCAGTATGATTTCTAAAAGACCCTAGCTACTTATTCTTCTCAGTCTCTAAGAAGAAAGTGCTGCACAGCTGGCATAACAGCACGGAGTGGGCACGTTTGGTCAGCTCATTTGTTGGGGGTTTGGTGGTGTCTCTTTTTGAATAGGAGCTTTGTTAACACCTCCTATGGAAGATCTCACACCAGAGCAAATAAATATATAGCCTGTGGAGAGCACATAGAGAAGCTGGTTTGGATTGAAGGACTGCAGCTCATGGAGGGGACCCACACTGGAACAGGGGCACAGTGTGTGCAAGAAGGAACAACAGAGAGGAGCTGATCACAGCCCCCATTCTCCATCCTCCTGTGCTGCTCAGGAGGAGGCAGAGGAGTCTGGAGTGGAGAAGTGAAGTCAAGACTGAGGAAGCAGGGAGGAAAGGTGACATATTAATTTATCTTTGTTTCTCACTACCCAAATCTATTTTAATTGGCAATAAAGTAAATTAATTTTGCTCAAATGGAGTCTCTTTTGTAAGTGATCTCCTGGTCTTTGCCTTGACCCACAAGCTTTCTTATCCTATTTTTTGTCCCTCTGTCCTGTTAAAGAACAGCTGGGTGAGTGACGGGCAATCAGCTATGGTCAAACTCCTTATTTCATGCAGTACATTATTTAGTGGATCAATTGCTTTGTGGTGGATTCTATAAAAGTTTACATACCACTTGCAAGATGTCAGGTTCTACCTGAACTCCTTAGGAAGAAATGCTCAAGTTTTTGCTGAGAAAGGGCACACATTAGCTTGGATTGGTTTTCCCACTGCTACAGAAGCTTACTGTTTTAGAATATGAATCCAAGTAAAGTGAGTGTAGGGAGATGATGATGACGACAACTTAACCTATTAAAATTCTCTTGCAAAGGTTTTGGCATATCTTTAAAATGGTAATAAGCCTAATGACCTAATACAATAACCTCCAATAAAAGTGCTGGAAGAGTGTCTCAGGGAAGCAAGAAAATTTTGCTTCAGCATTTGCAATATTTACTGTTCTTCTGTAAAATGTATTTCCAACGAAGAGTAATATTAGTTATTCAAAGTCAATTAGTCAAATGGTCTTTACTTTTAAAATCTATTTCTCATCAAGGATACAATTTGCTTATCATCATTATTTTTCATTCAGTACTTTTGATTTCTACAGGAGTTTAATCTTCTGTCACCTTAGGGAGCGAGCTGAAGTCCGCATCAAGGGAAACTTACACAGGAGCAATTTTGCTATTAGCAAGACCTAAAAAAATAATATTTCACTCAAAAAAGACAGGGAAGATAGGAATTCAGCATTCACAGTCTTTACAACAGAGAATTCCTATAGTCACAACCTATAAATGGAGCTATAGAGATGAAAAGAGTATGCTATAGAACATAATGAGATCCCAAATTTTAATCCAGTTCAGGGAGTGTAGCCAAACCTTACACTTAAATTAAGGATATCAAGGCCTAAGAAACAGGGCAGAAAAATGAGAGGGCAGTGTCAGGGTGAGCTGCTGCCTGTGTGTTTGCCACAGGAAGGGTGGATTATGAATTGAAAAGCTATTTTGGACAGTGATGTCCCAAAATGAATGAAGAAAGAGGGGCAGGCAAAGCTCTGAGGAGAAACTCTTTATGGGAAAGCAAAGTAGATGACAACAAAGACTGATAGTGACAAAGGGACATGGCTTCTGTTTGCAGACCATCTAGTCTTGCTAGAAGACCTCTTGAAAACTCACAAAGACCATTTACTTGGTGCTTTCCAAATTAATTCAGTGGTAAACTCATAGTGCACAGTGAACTAGGTGCAGGCAGGCATTTTGCTATTGGCACAGCCCCTTGCTTTCAGCAGGTTAATTTGCCAGTCATTATCTGTGAAACTCATGCTGGTATTAAAAGGAAAGCACGGGTAAGTGGTGGAGCTGTGTTTTTACTGTTTGATAACTCATTTTAAAATGTCTCTTCACTTCAGCTGATGTCTTATTTAGAAACTTAACATGTTAATATAATTTCTTAAATATCAAGTGTTCTTTAACAATTAACAAACATGAGATATGTCCTTTTTTAAAATGTCAAAAAACTTGTTCCAATAAGCACTTTACATTGTGTTTGCTGAACCTTGCCAAATGGACAAGGTTTGAACAAGAAATAAGAAAGCAAAAAAAGTCTTCTATCTCCAATCACAGAATCACAGAATATGCTGAATTGGAAGGGACCTACAGGGATCAATGAGTCCAGTTCCTGGCCCCACATAGAACCATCTCCAGGAGTCACACCATGTGCCTGAGAGTATTGTCCAAATACTTCTTGAACTCTGGCAGGCTTAGTGCTGTGACCACTTCCCTGGGGAGCCTGTGCCAGTGCCCAACCACCCTCTGGGTGAAGAACCTTTTTCTAATGTCCAACCTAAATCTGCCCCGACACAACTTCAGGCCATTCCCTCAGGTTCTGTCACAGAGAAGAGAGCAGTGCCTGCCCCTCCTTTTCCCCTCACAAGGAAGTTGTAACTGCAATGAGGTTTCCCCTCAGTCTCCTCTTCTCCAGGCTGAACAGACCAAGTGACCTCAGCCGCTCCTCATGTGGCTTCCCCTAAAGGCCCTTCAGCATCTTCATTTCCTTCCTTTGGACACTCTCTAAGACCTCAATATCTTTCTTATATTGAGGTGCCTAAAAGTGCACACAATATCTAAGATGAGGCTGCCCCAGTGCAGAGCAGTGTGGGACAATCCCCTCCCTCAACCAGCTGGCGATGTTTTCTCTGATGCCCCCCAGGACAGGGTTGGCCCTCCTGGCTGCCAGGGCACTGCTGACTTACATTCAACTTGCCATCGACTGGGACTGCCAGGTCCCTTTCCATGGCACTACTTTCCAGCATCTCATTCCCCAGTCTGTACATACCTCCAGGGTTGCCCCTTCCAGGTGCAGTATCTGACTATAGCCTACTGAGCCCAGACAAACTTCACTGCTCAGGGATGCCTGGCTGCCTTCTCTCTTCAGTAAATGCTCATGGGGGATCTGCTCTGAAAAGCAGCCCCACAGCTGCAGCTCTCTGCGTGAAAATGAGGGTCACGAGTGGGACAGGCTCTTTGAACCACTTTAGCCACTGAGCTGGACACCAATAGTTTGCTGTATGCAGGGGGATTGGCTGGTGGAGTTCCTCATTGACCACCACAAGGAGCTCTTTGAGGAGGAGATAGCTGGGCACATCAGCCAAAGTGTAGCTATGTACTGAATAGAAGTCAAAAGGATGTAATATTGTGCTGTCACTCTTAAACTGGGTGAAGGATAACCTAACCCTTCATGATATCTTTTGGAGCAGTGATAGCCTTGAATTAACTAATTTTAACCCATTTACTGTGATAGGACTGCTGTGCAGTCCTCAAAAGATTTAGAGAATTTGTATCATCAAAGGTGTTTTGATTGTAGTAGATGGTTGTTTTGCTGTCAGCTTGAGATTGAACAGAAGCTGGATTTCTCCAAGGTGTTTTACTTTTCCTTTCAAACAATATGTGACTACACAGTCTGTAGTAAACTGAGATACTTTTCCCCAAAAGCTTGGAATCAATTTAATGTTAACAAGTTACTGTGCTGACAAGTACTGCTTGAGATGACCTAAGATACCTTGTGTAAATCTTTTCAAAAGCAGTTGTTATAAATTCTGACTACCTTTGAATACTCCTGTCTCATTTGACATGAAAAATACTTTAGAGCCACATATCGTTTTTGAGCTGCAGATCAAGGGGCTTGTAATCCAGCTGGAAGAAGTGGTGCTGCTGTATTTACATTCATTATCATTGGTAAGAATTATGCCAAATGCATTATGTGACAGTCTGCAAGCACACCTTTTCTCAAGCTGTCATCCAGCTGCAACTGGTTTATTCCAAACCCTGGTGTGTTGTCACTACCAAGAGCATAACATTCACTAAAAAATGTCACTGCATTTTTACTATTGCCCAGTAACACAGTATTTATTTGCAAGAATTTCCTGTAAGTGTCTAGGTAGTAAAATGGACTGCATTCATCTGAAGTAATTTTCTCCAGGGTGGAGAAAACTGACTGCAAACACTAAAATCATTTCCATACTGCATTAACATAGAAGCATATGGATGGAGGCACATACCACTACTGATATGTTTGTCATTTGTGCCTTTCTCACTATATTAGAAAGGAGCTACACCCCGCAGACAAGCTGTGAGTTTTTCCCTGTTTGACTGGACAGGTAGTCTGGAATGATGATATGCCTATTATGTGTATTAACTATACTGTGGCATCACTCTGTATCCTGACAGTGCTCAAAAGCAGTTTCCTCTGAGTCCTATAAAAACCAAAACCAATAACAACAATAAAAATCATAAAAGCTGAAGTCCTGAAGAGCCTCCAAGGTAAGCTTACACAGGTTTTAATGAAAGATAAGAACAAGTGAAGTGAAGGCAGTGAACGATCTGTAATGCAGTTTACATAAATGTGACAGTTACATAGGAAAACCTTGTATTACACTGCTAGGTTTCTATAGAAATATGTATGTAATACAGACACACATGCTTTATTAGAGAATGAATATATGTAATATAGAAGATCATTTATAGGAAAAAGTGAGATTCTTCATATTATATTGTGTTTGTTTCTATGTTCAATGTGTCAGAGTAACTGGAGGAAATTTATGTCTCGCCTTTTAATAACCTGGAGCACAGCCAGTTGGTCTTCTATAGGGAAACTTATAGAAGCTATAGATGGGCCATCTGATATAAAATAAGGCATCAGAGGATTACAAAGCATTGTTTTCCTATTAGAAGTGCTGCCAGGAGTTTGTTACAGACAGCATTAAAGTTCTGAATGGAGATTTAGGTATCAGTATATTTTGTTGCTGCTTGAGCTCACATTTTCAAGGAAAAGTAAGTCTTCCTTGCTGTTTTTCTTTACCTCTGTCTCTCTCTCTTTTAAAATAATTATGTGTGTACCAACAGAGGTAATACTCTCTATAATGAAGACTGAGATTATAGCTGATAAGTCATGCAACTAATTGTCCACATGGTTCCCAACATGAAACATAATCCAGTCCAGTTTCTTCCTGCATCATAGAATCGAGTTTATGTCACCTGGCTTACACTACAAAAAAATTAATTGTTCACATCTTAGGCTATCAACCAGACTCTTTATGATCAGTGGGGAGAGACAGTCACACTGAGGGCAGCACAGCTGTCCTATAACGCTATTCAAGGATGACATGAAACACTGGTTGGAGGTGCTAATCTGTCTCTAGTGTCTGTACAGAGAGAATATTTATGTCTCTGTATCCAAGCTAGATTTAAAATTGTTAAGGACAAGTGATACAAAACTGTACTCTTAGTCATGCTATTACCAGATCACACAAGTAAGTAATACCTCACAAAAGTGTTTATGGGAGCTATTTCTATTACAACATTTTCAGCAAAACCACCTGATGGGAAATAAACAATCCAACTATTAGATCAATGCAGATACCTTTCATTTAATGCATAAAGTCACTATATTTCTCTTTCTTTTAGGATTGAAGAAGTTAAAAGTGAAGCATTTAGTTCCATTTCCAACTGGAATGGAGAAGAGCATAACCTAAAATGTCAGAAGAGTAGGAAGTTAACATTTAGAGAAAGATACACTTTGTATTACAATCCTGATATGTATTTCTCAAGACATCCAACTGCAAGGTATAGCAAAGCTGTGATGCATGCTGTGGAAGATTTTGAGTACATCTGTTCTTTTATGCCTTTATGAAATATAAGAATTATATTAGTTATGCCACTTTGTGGTACTTTACTGCATTTTCAGCCCTTTATGTCTAAGAAAGCCCAATATTGATATAAAGAAGGTAAGTGGGCAGGCTACTAAGTGAGCCTCTGAGCAGACCAGGGTTCTCAGCTTGCCATGTTCCTCTAACCCACTGCTCTTGGAAGGTCTGTAGGACACAACCCCTACATGTAGGGGAATCCCAGAGATCCCACATGAGTACTTTACAAAAACTGTCTGCTTCTTCAGACAGTTTGTTCCTGCTTTGACTTACCTTCTGAAGGAACAAAAGTCTTTAATTGACTACAGAGACAGCCTGGTGGCTAAATTGAGCTTAATTGTGAGTGGTCTCCTTTACACATTCTTTTGTGGCACAAGGAAGATGCTTACCAAGAGGAAGCTGTGGGTAGAATCTCATTTTGAATTAGTGCAGATATGTGTTGCAAGAAGAAACAAATTGAAATAATTAAGGTTTAAAATCAGCATCTTATGTCCACTGCTGTGGAGTAATTCCATTTCTGGCACAGTCGAGTGCTTGAATCTGCATTAGTGTTTGTCTTCAGAATAACGCACACAGTATGAAGTGGGAAATATAAATGTCAAAAATATGAGTGTGACATAGGCCAGTTTTAAATTACTAAACATCTATTTTTATACTGAAGTGTCAAATGCACAAGCAATCAGAGCAAGACCCAAAGAAATCCAGGGAAAAGGTAAGCATTTTTGTCTCGCACAAACTGTTCATAAAAGTATTTCTATTTTAAGCATTCCCTTCTACTGGTCAATGATGCAACCTGTTCGGAGGTAGCCACTGAAAAGCAAAAGTATGTAAAGGGTAGAACGGCCTTTGCACAATTCATCCCAAGCTCTTTGGACATCTGCAGAGTAACTCAAAGGAGGCCATTCACAGAGAATGTCATTGGCCCTTTAGTACCCTGAGTACCTTATCCCACGAGTCCTCTACTCTGTGAAAGGATAGTAGAGGAAAAGAGAACAGATCAGAGAAGGGCTCACTGAGGTCTTGCTGGAGACCAGGATCAATAAATCTTTAGCACAAACCTCAAGTAACTTGTAGAAACTTCAAAGCCCAAAGGAGCATTCCTTTATTTAAGTTCACACACAGCCTTTTGCTAGTGTGATTCAGTCAATACACCAATTAGTAACATGAACTTGGGTGGCCTTCCCCTAACACTGGCTGTTGTTGTGTTGCATTGATACCTCAGGCTCTTTTCAGATAGCAGACCTTTCTTCACTTTTCTTGGAATACATGCCATTGGTCTGTTCCAAGGGACTGCCCATATGCTTCTGATAACATAAAAATTTCTGAAATGAGGCAGCAGAAATGCAAGATGGGCAGTGTTACAGGTCGAAGATGGTCTTTAGCTAGCATACTTAGGCGTTGTTTCACTAAAAACAGCTGGTAGTTATTAGTTCCGCTCCCTACACAGTGCTGTGCCACAGTGGGAAGCTTGTTTACTTGATTTTTGGGTATTTCATTATATTATGCCAGTGAGAGTTTGGATTTCCTTGTAAAGGTTTATATATTCTAATCAACAACTTGCAACTGATCACACTTCAAGATTCCTATTTCCATTTGATATCTCATTTCTAATTTGTCAGAAAACCAATGAAGTGGGAAGTCAGTTCAGAGGAATAGGTTATAGAAACCATACCATCCTCCTGCAATCTCATCTAGTGTGCAGATATAAGGCAGAGAGTAAAATCAAGATACTTGAAGAGTCCAAGTCCTTTCCTTTTGTGACTCAAGTATAAATAAAAAAATAATTAAAAAACACCCAAACAATACCGAAACGTACAACAAACCCTAACATTTCCAGCTTCCAGATTCTGCTTCCCTTACTCGCTTGTGCAGTGGAAGCACATGTTGGCATGGATATTCTCATCAGCTGCCATTCATAACTGTAACGTTTTTACCGTAGACACAGGATACTCACAGTCTTCAAACTCTGAGTTTCTTAACAGGCCAGCAGCTTCAGGGAGAACTACAATGTGAGAGTATCAGTAAAAAACTCTAAAATTCAGTAGTTCAGAGCCAGGTGGGTGGTGTGGACAATGGAAAATGAGTACAAATGAGTGCAGGGAGACAATTCAGGGCAGATTCTGCTGTCTCAGTACTTGAACACAGGCTAAACTCTCTGCTCCAGAAGATCCAGGAGTACATCTGAATCTCACTTTGGTTCTTAAAAAACCCCTTCCTTGTGGCCACTGGGGAATGCTTTGAAAATGGGACTTAAGTTTGATCAGTGTTAACCATAGCGTATAAAAATCAGAGTTATGATAGCTAAAATTATCTCTGTTCATTTTAACTCTGCTTGATGTTCAACTAGGGAAGCTCAGGATTGCCACCTCAGGCTGCAGTCTGGTCTGTTACTCCCACATTATTAAAGCTCCACTGAAGTTGTAGTGTTTAACAGATGTTGCTTTCTTAATTTCTGGCCAGGTTTCTGAAAAGTTTCATTTCCTTACAAACTCCCACACAGAGTCAAGGAAAGCATATTGAGAGGTAGAAACATTTCTTCCAAAAGAAAAAAAAGATCCTACAGTCAGCATAGCAGAAAGCTGTTACATATGATGCATGCTCACTTCCCTGTCACCTCAAAGATGGAGAGATGCATGGTTTGCTTAGTGCCACAGATATATTAATCTAAATCTGGCTGAAAAAGCCATATATTGAGACTTTTTACTGTTGTGGGGTTTGTGAAGTTTTGAACTGTACTCTGAACCATAAACACTGCACTTAGAGCTTTCAAAAATGCAATGGCAATACCTATGAGTATTTTTTGTACCCATTTAATGAGTACCAAAAGCCTCACTTGTTGTTAGCAGCGCTTTATGAATAGCACATTGACCTCAGTCTTTCTTGGTGGACCATTCACTTTAATAGCACTTCTCAAGCTGACCTAGTTTGAAGATGAGCCCCTGGGGGTGGGACCAATTGGACTTAATTTTAGAAGTCTGGTAGTTCAGTGTCAAAGTATGAACTAGTCACCCTAAGCTTTCTAGCAGACAAATAGGTAACTCCAGAGGATGATTTATCTGGCCTATTTTAGGATTAAATGAACCACTACCTAGATGTACCTGTTTTTCTCTTTCTTATTATAAAGGGAGCCTACAAAGATGAGCTTTAGACCTAAATGTCAGACTTCTAAATGCTTACAGTAGAAATTTTAACTCTACCTTGAATATCATTGTGATCATTGAAATATAGAAGCTTAGAGAAAATGGAAGTAATAAAGTAGAACTAAAAGGATAAGCTTCTTTTAATTAACAAATAGTGGAAACACTTTATGTTTAAAAACCCTTTTAAGTAAACTTGATCCTTTTATAAAAATTACTGACTTTCAGTGGCTTTGCCTTGTTAACGAGTTATTAATCTCTGCTCCAACAGGCCATTAACAAGTCACTTTTTTACCAACTATTTTTTTTCACAAAGGTGATTAAGTTTCTTAAAAACGTAGGGTTTCTGGTGCTTGTCTAAACTGTCCAGCCATAACTTTCTGCTCAGGGAATTAAAGTACTGCTCTGACATTCTGTAAAACTGAGGTGGCAGAAGCTTCTAGATATGAGTAATCAAAACATTTCTGGGGAGATGATGTTAGAGGGAACAGATCTGACACTGATATGTGAAAAAGTTTTATTCATCAGAGGTGGTTTTAGATCCTTTGCTCTCTGCTGGGTGTTTCCCTACGCTTACCTGCTCTAAATGCTATTAAACTGTTCATGTCAACAAGCGACATGGGGCAAGATTTTCATATGGGTAGACGGAGGTAGAAGGATGATCAATTATTTCCATTTTTTTTCAGGCTGACTTTTTGGCCATACTAACCTAGCAAGATCAACAACACAAGGTTTTGAAAGTTCAGCTCCATCCTATAAAGATTAGAATATCTCCTCGCTTCCTGGATTTAACAAATAGCTGCCAGGGACCAGATACTGAAAAGTAAGACAGTGTATTGGTTCAGCTTTTCGTAATATTGGGATTCTGAGTTAAAACTCACTGGAATCAAAACAAGAACTAGAGTTTCGTAAACAATACCAGGATTCTCTTTTATTTATTTTGATCACTTGGTACATTGCTTTCAAATAATGTTTTATATAAAAAGTAAAAATAGCCAAGCATTTCTAAGCCTTCTCATTTCTTCAGTTACAATAACTTGAGGCACCTCATTTATTTCCTCCACTTTTAATACCCTGTTTGTTACTGGTGAGAAAGAGGTAAAACTAAGTTAGCAGCCTTCTGCCCACAAACCATCAGCTAATGATTCACACATGGTGTTTTAGAAAATTCTCCTTTATACAAACATAGTTTCTAAATTTTAGTTCTGATAATAAAGATTTATGCTTTTGCGGAAGAATGCTTTTTTATGATATTCCCTCTCACCTCTGACTCCAGCTAGGAATATTAAGAAAGACAGCAGAGCAGTAGCAAGAATTTTTTTATGGTGTTATTGTATGCACTCTCATTATTCTTTTAGTGCTTTACAGTACATTATCAAACTACCTTTTGGTGCTTTACAGTACAGTAGTAAAGAAGGAGTAAAGGAGTAAAATATTTTTAATGTCTTCTTCCATATGCATAGCCACTTTCTAACCTTTAGGAGAGAACGAAAGTATCGATAATGTTGATTAATTAATGTTTTGGGCAGTATTTTGAAGAGTCGAAACACCCTTGCAACATATAGCTATTGTTAGCAAAAAATTCAAGTATGTACAATAATATGGTGATCTTTTGAGTTAAATACAATACAGAAAATTACATGACCTGATAGACAAGAATGAAAACCTGAATATGAAAACATCAGAAGGTCCTCTGGTAGAGCAAGTATTTGCTATTTATAGTTTTGCAGGCTGAGCTTACAAGCTGCCTTATTTTTTCACAGGAGTTAAATTAAACTAAGTAATTCATTCCAGTTATAAACAGGTAAGCTTTTCCTCCAGTCCCAGAGTGATATCTGATTGTCTATGATGCACAAATATAAATAATTTAGGGTTTTTTTCCTCCTGTAAGTCCCTAGAGAAATGTTTGTCATTGGGCTGGTTGATTACTTCTTATGTTTTTCTGCACTTCCTTGGCTCTGTATCTTGGTAACACCTGCACTGTTGAACCTCGGCTTATAAGGAGTTACAATCATGCCAGCTTGACACCATCATTAAGTAACTACACTTTCAGGCTCTCATAAAAGCAGATTTGTAGCTTAGCCACAAAATAAAACCCTGCCAGTGGACTACATTTCTACGAGACATCCAAGCCTGAAGGATGGTCTTGTTGCACTTTTTTTGCACAAGGGACATTTGTTTATGAATTTTCAGAACACATCCTGGCCATCATGAAATTACAGATTATCTTTGTACAAAGGTAGTAAGAATTCCTTTTTTTTTTACAAGCCCAATATTATCCTAACAAAATGTCTTTAATTTGAGTGAAAAGAATTTTTAATACTTTTTTTTCATTTCTTTTTGAGATTCCATCAGTGGAAATCCAGCTATAGCTGCATTTCTAGAAGAGCTGTTTATTGCGTGATGCAATCTGGGGAAAAAAAAAAAAAAGAGTTGACAATATAGTATTAAGTATTCATACACTACTCCCTTCCTTGACTAAAGATTCCTGTAGAATGTAATAGATGTATTACATTCCTAGTCACTGTATTTTGTTTGATAGTTTTTATCATCAAATTTTGATATTTCAAAAGAATAAATGGGAATAAAACACTCCATTGCATTTATAGGAAGTGAATGGTCATTCCTACACGTCTTTACTGCTCATTTCTAGTACCCCATTAACATCAGCTGTCTAATACACAGCTGACTGAACTGTTCCATAAGGGCTGCCTGATCAGTCCCAAAGATGACATAAAAAGGAAGGAGAAGCAGTTTTCCAAGACAAGCCACAGAGCTGACAAACTTAATGCAGTGAGTTCCCAAGGGATACAGTCATTCTACAACTTATCTTAGGACTTTTCTAAGCTCTTTCCTAGCTCACTTGTATGTCAACAGCATCTGAAATGCATTCACACCTCTCTCCCAAACAAAGCACCATCACTACCTACCAGCACTCAAGTGGCTACCTATATATATTGCTTTGTGCTAGGTATGGTGTAAATGAATCCTTAAAAAACCTTACTAAAGCAGCATGCTTCCCTCTGTCTAACTTTGACTACCCATATAGTGTCCGCTTCTTCTCCCTCCTTAGAGAGCAATGATGATGGTAGGGTGACAATGGGGTTGTGGAAAAAGACATGGTTTCCATAAGCAGCCTTGCAGCTCTGACGACCGTAGGGTGCTCTTTCAGCACTGTAGAGGAAGCAAAAGCCCAGCTGCATCGTTAAACTCTGTTGGAGATTTCTACACAATAGCTGTGCTGACAGAGGATATAAATAGCTATTTTTGTCTTAGAACTGCTCCAACTACAGTAGCTGTGCTGTGACACACTGACTGTGCATCTGGTCATCTGACACCACTTCGCCTCATTTAGGCACTAAAGGGTTAGTTACAGTTGTCAGCTATATCTTCCTCTTTTCCCCTTTCCCTTGCCACCTCACTTTAACTCTGCACACAGCTCAGCCAAGCTTCATCCTCCATAGTGTCACCTGCCGCACGCTGATAGTGACAGGAGCAGATACCACTGCAGGCAGTGACATCCCTCTGTGTCAGGCAGAATCTCCTAATCAGAGCACACAGTCCTGTGCAGCGCAGCCATCTAATTGTTTACCTTCCAATTTTTCCTGCCCTAGGGAGACAGTGCTCCAAAGAACAGACCATCAGTTGAAGCCCTCAAGCCTTGGAAACTTGCCAATGCATCCAACCTGACTGCTGGTCCAGGGGCTGAGGCACAGTTGCTGAGAGAAGCATGTTCTACATGTCTGAGCTCTTAATCTCTCTTCCCTTTGTTCTCTAGTTTGTGGCTATTCTCTGACATTGCCCTCAAGTGCCGTGCTTAGGCTGTAAAGCTAACATTAAGAACAGCAACAACAATACTTAGCAATAATCCATTGCATTTTTAGAGTGTTTTTCACCTATGAACTTTAAATGCCTTCAGAAAAACTAGTATTGTTGGTATCCTCATTGTACAGGTCAGATAGCTGCAAAAGAGATTAGATAATAGATTCTCATCTCCTTTCTTTCCTTTAAGCTATTCTAAAGGCAAGAAAGCAAAGAAAAGAATGTGTGAGAGAGGCAGAGGAAGAGAGAAAGGAAAGAAGGGGCATGGAAAGAGAAAAAAAGGAAGGAGGTAAAGAAGGAAAGATGGATAAAGCTCAGCCTTGTCATTAGGGCTTCAGTCCCAGGTAAAAGACATGGAATTACACTGAGCCCAGTAAATCAAGATTTAAATGAAAGTAATGCAATTAATGTTGATCCAAATAAATTGATGGTAAGAAATTGTCAAATGAACCTGATACATTTTTTTTCATAAAGCTAGAAGTCTGTCTGATAAAGGTAATTATATTTGTATTGGTTTCTCCGTGGCATTTGATTTGATGGTATACAACCTTACAATTAAAAATCAAGAAAAAAGAGAAAATCAGCATAATGGATGTTAAATGGAGCAAATACTAGGGAGTTATCATTCAAATAGGGGAGTGAGAAGTGATCACCAAGCGTCATACACAAGATCCTCAGTGGATCTGTTCTCAGGCTTTAAAGGGCTTTTTATCAGTACAGCTATTTTAACTGTTCTGAAATGAACATTACACCCTACTAATTATACATGAGGGTGATCTGAAGATTAGAGAGCAGCTAATAATGAAAGAGATGGATAGACGAGATTAGGCCATCTTAACTTACTGGCAAATTAGCTGCAAGTAAAAACATTCTATTTTTAATAGATATGACTGTGATAACAAGAAGAAAACAGAAGGTAAACCACAATTATCAGATGGTACCAAGACATTATGTAGCTGTCATGTGGGGAGATGGAGATGACTAACTAGAATATCTGGAGCTGTACTGCCAAGTGACCTGAAAGAATAAAAGTGGGGAAAGGGATTCAATTAAGAATACAGTCCATGAGATTGGTGGATAGAAAATCTAAAAGTGATCTGAAATTATTTCACAAGCATATTTAAAAACTCATATATGCACATTCCCAAACACAGATGGATGTGACAAATTCAACAAAGTGAGGAAAAGAGGAAAAAGTCAGTAGCAAACATATATTCAAAGCTTACTTTACATTCTAGTTAAGTTCTTGAAATCATGAAGATTTCTCTCACCCCCACCCCCCAGTCTTTGACTATCACTTGTTTTAAAAAGGGTTGGGATGTCCAAGTTAATATCTCTTTGATACTTTTTTCACTTTTATTAAAATACTGAGGCTTGGTCATTTGTAAACTACTTAGAAAGACTGCTGAAAAATCAAAAAAGACACAAGAGAATAACATAAAGATTGGAAAACATGCCTTATAATGAAAGCCTAAGGGCCTTAGTCAGCTTAACTTATTGAAGGAGACTTAAGTTTTTATTTGATCAGTCCATAAGTTACCAATGGAAATGGTGATCAGCCAGGGCTGTTAATATAACTGAATGGGACATTTAGCTTATATTAATTCAGGCTAGCCAAGAGATAAATTTAGTTAGTGGTGCAGGACAAATGATACCTGGAACACATTACCAAGGGTTATGGGTAAACTTCCCAACTGTGGAGATTTTTCAATCAGTATGTGGTGGGTTTCTAAAACATGTATTCTCTAGTTCATCTATGGCTCAGATCTGAAATAGGGGTCAGTTTGACGGAAGTTCTGTTGTCCCGGTTATAGTGGTCGGGACCAGTTTGTCACTATGTGGGTGTGGACAGGGCTTTGTATTCTACATCCTCTGTGTCATTTCTCATGAACTGCTAACAATGGATCATTTGCAGGAGCTGCCCAGGGCACACCTGGCCCCTCAGGCTACAAGCTGGGTGTTTAGGAACTCCGTGAGATAAGGAAGTTTTCCTGCCTTCACGCCAGTGACTCAGGTGTGATAACTCCCCTCCGGGGAGTCATTAGTATCTTCACACCCAGCCTGAGGGGTCATGTCTGCTAATGGGCCATCAAGGAGTATCCCATGACTCAGTGTAAATTACCCATTGTGAAACTCCTCCTCCTGAGGGAGGTTCTGGGCATTCTCACCTGAGCCTAAGTATATATAACCTTGGGGGTTTGGGACTTGTGGGATCTAGAGGAGCATTGGGATTTCAGTAGGGTTGTGACTCTTGACCAGACTACAATCATCATCCTCATCAACAGGTTTTCTCTTTCCTTTTTTTTTTGTACTTCTGGATACAGATTTTTCCTCTGCATCGTTGTATTTGTTGTGATCTTTTTATTAAATTGTGATTCTTATTTGCAATCTCTTTTGGACTTAGGTTCATTTCTCCTGCTGGTTTAACTTTAAACCAGTGCATCTGTAAACTTAATATTAAGGAATAGTCTGTGTGATGGCATTTGAAAACCATGAAAGCTGACTAGGCCTCTGTTGAGCAAGTGAGTTCTCAACCTGAGTGAACATAAGTGAAGGTGGGTGCCTTAAAGAGACATATCTAGGCCAGCAACAGGATGCAGAGCTGGAACATTGGTATCCAGAAGTGCAGTGTCTTATCCTTGGTACACTCCATCTCAGCTGTACTTTTACTGTCAGTATTTCCCTACCTAAGGATCTTAGCAGCCCTATTTCAAATATCATTGCCAACTATTGTAGTGGGAACTGAGCTGGGTATTGAAGCAACAAAAGGCAACTCCCATTTATGCCACATTTCTTCTTTTCTAATAAATGTTATGCCTCTTTATTACACCTAGTCTTTCAAACACCTGTCTCTCTGAGCCTTCCTAAGACTCTACCAAACTACATATAAAAATAATAACCTCATAAAGCAAACATAAGATGAAGAAGTAGTAAAAAATTACAAAAATGAATGTCATAAAAAGTTAAACTAGTCCCCTAAGCAGGAGAGGACTTCATTTTTCTAAAGTATGTCTGACTACACTGAAGAATTTGCAGTTTTAAATCCCTTCATGGCAGTCACTTTGCCAACAGACCACAAAGCTGCTATTTAAAACTGCATTAATCTTCTGCAAAAAACAGCAGAGAGCTTTCAGTGTGCTTTTAACACCATCTTTTTTCTTGTAATACCAGCTACTCCAGGAGGGGGTGGGGGGGAAAGGTGCAATTAAAACTTTCAGTTATCCAGATGGGGCCAGTAAGCCTTTTTTTTCTCCTTCCTACCCCCTCACTTCTCCTCTTTTCCCTGGTCGCCGAAGGCATACCTGCATATTTGTTCATTCTTCTTTCTTTTTGAGTTATGTAATGCATCTGAATGTCTTCCAGACCCATCATGGCTATCCCCCAACTCAAGCCAAGGGTTTCCTGTCTGTCCACGTATCTCAGTTCTGCTTGTTTATGACCTATCTTCTGGTTTTTTATGCCTTGAGTAACCTGTTCTAGTGGAAGGTGTCCATGCTCCTTGTGGGGGCATTGGAACTAGACAATTTTTAAGGTGCCTTCCGATTCAAACCATTCTATGATTCTATATTTTTAGATACGGAAGTCTCTGAAGGAAGGGCTTATGTTGCTTTTTTGTATGAGTAAAAAAGCTCCTTGTATCTCACATCATACGTCCTATCAGAAACTTGTAATTGTCTTGTTATTACCTGAATGTTACAGTAGGGAGGTGTTTAAAAAGGAGGGGGCAAAGGAGAAAAAAAAGGGAGCAATACACTGGGGAAATATTCAAGATAGGGCAAAACATCTTTGATTAGGTGCTGTTAAGGATAAGGCACCTTTCTCTGGTATCCATGTGATTGAAGTGTAGGACTGTCAGACTTGGATCTGTCAGACTTGGATGAAACAAGTAATTTACAGATTAAGAAGTCTATCTGTCTATATTCTGTGGTGGTTGTTATTGCAGCTGCTGAGTGCTTTACAGGCTGTAATGTATCTATCCTCAGAATGGCTCTGTGACTTAGGTAGGTCTCCTGGCACTTTTTTCTTTTTTTTTTTTTTCTTCCCCACAACCAAACTCAATCTCATAGGATTAAAAAAATAATGTGAAGATAAAGAGGAGCTCATTTGATCTTTCAGTAATTACATTTTTGGTACTTTCTCCCTGTTACTTACCCTACTCTCCATCATTTTCAACAGCCTTTTGGTCTGAAGCACAAGGAAGAGGCTGTCTTGCCTGGGGCAGGCAAAATCCTGCTTCACTAAGCTGAATGTTAGGATCACATTAAAAGAAACACAACCAAGATGATTCACCACAGTTCAATATGTCTGATTCTCTTAAGCCTCCTGGAGGTGGTATACTGGCAAAGAAGCATTACTCGATCCTTAATGACAAGCCTCTCTAAGGTGTGATTTTTAATTTTGCTGGAAAAGAAGCAGGAGCAACAAACACAGTGTTTTTCTAATGTAATTATTATCTGACAGTACTCAAGCCTGTTTTCTTCCATGCATCACTGGTTTCCTCTTATGTGCACACTGAGGACATGTAAAGTACCAGTTAGCTGAAAAACTACGAAAGAATAAAACAGAGTATTTAAAATTTCTACCTGAAATTTGAAGACTGTTATATAGTGATGTTTCTTGGTAGGAGTGACCAAAATGCATGAACACTTGTCAAATATTCAGTATCGTGATCAAGTTCTTGGAAAATAACCTACTCAGAATCCTAAGTTTCAGAGTATGAGTGTCCAGCCATTTCAGTGTAGCAGTGTTTTTGCAGAAGTCTCACTCAGTTGTCACTAAGATATGCTAAGTCATTCGTTTATACTGAAAATGCAAGCAACAATGGTGACTATGTTTCCTTTGGATGTTTATAGTAATTTAAACAAGAATTGGCAGCATATGGAGCCTTATAGAAGGCAAAGAAAAGATAAAAAGAGAATATCTATTATTTTGTTTATTAAGCCATGAAGGAGAGATGTTTGTGCCTGTTGCTTGGCAGGAAGGGAGGAAGACATGCTCATTCTTTAGTTAAAAGAAATTTTTACATTTTTGTATGTTAGTGCATTTGCTCCTTTAAAGGTAATTCGCTAAAGCAATTTTTATCCTTTTTCCATGCCTAAGGAAAAAACCCAGAGGGTTTACAGATTGTCTTCTTTTGAATGACCTTTTACCACAACATTCTTAATGTTATACTTTATTAGTAGATTGAAGACTGGGGGTGGGGGGGGCACATTTATGCAGCTTATACAGACAGATCTGAACTTCCATCTTGCTGATTGAGAAAGCAGAGATGTGGGACAACTATGTGCTTTGGTATGAATTCCCTTGACTGTATTAATGGATCAGTGAGCCCTGCAGAGACATAGAACTAAGCACTGAGATGATCCAGGCAAAGCTATCAAACTAAATTTAATCCAGAGGAGAGCTTAAAGGTGATGTGGACATGACATTATCTAGGCAAGCATCTTCACAATGTACATTGTTTTCCATTATAAACATCTATTTCCAGTGCAGTCCCAATAGCCTAGAACCTGAAAAATTGAACTGGATGTTGTGGAATGATACAACCTTATTTCAGTCAGATTGTTTAAACTCCTTGTACATATATTCAATTGAATAAAAATTTCATTGAAATATAAAACAGGCATTTCAGAAGGAAATATATGATTCACACATTGCACTTCTGGGGTTGTATTCTTGTTCTTTTCAAAGAGAAGATAAACCATAGTATCTCAATAACTCTCTAAAGTCAAAAGGAGGCTGAAAATGCTTATTAGGTAGGAAAGCAAAGAAGGGTGAAATATCATGTTTTCTTTCACCTCTAATAAATTACTTTGGTGCTAAATGTACTTGTTAGACACAGTCAAACAAAGTATGCTTTCCAAATAAATTTTGAAAATCAAAATAAATCTGTGAAGTTTTGCCTGGTTTCCCAACAAAACAGCAAATCCCTGAATTTTGCTTGAGCTCTTAAGTTGGATTGACACAGAGAAGGCTTATGAACTAGAGCTGTATCTCAAGCTTGCAAAGCAGAGAGAGAGGAGAAAAAAAGAGTATCTGATAAGGATTTTCATTAAAACAGTTTAACATGCTTGTAGTTACATTGTGGTAGAAAACTGGTGAGAAGGGCTGAGCACACAGCAGTAGTGGAGGAGCATCTGAATTTCTACACATGTAGTACTTGCCAAGAATATCAAAAGTCTCCTAAATGAAGTGTGTCTGTTTTAGTGCAATCCTATAAAGCATACATAAAGTGTATTGTTTTTAACAGGGAGAAACATTGTGGAGAATAACTAAAATCCTTGCTTAGGAGTCAATAATTTAGTATTAGAAGACTATGGTTGTGATTTCTGAGGCCTAAAAAAGCCTTTTTATTTCTAACAGGCAAGTTGGCCGTTGCAGGGAAATACTGCTTTTTCCCTCGAACAGCCTCTGGGCAAGGCTCTAAATGACCCAATAACATGTTTTATCTTTGCTTTAGTATTTGTATAGCTTATGATAATCTTATCTGATCAGTTGATTGATCTTTATAACTCTCCCTGAGTTGGGAAAATAGTATTTGTTCAGATATATACATGGAGATAAGACACAGGAGCACTAGAGATCCAAAAAAAGAACTTCACTGTTACAGTGCCACATACTACATTGCCTATAATCTTGGTACCTGGAAGGGCCAAATGCCTAACTTTACACTGAGGGATCTGGGGAGAACTGCAGACATCAGATGAGATAACAAAAACACTCAGCATGCATCCACCAGAGTGAGGTCATGAGACAATAAAGCTGGCCCCAAGGAAAATGATGAGCAGAAAGGTGTACTATAAACCCCATAACTTCCCAGGATTTAAAAAATTATTTCCTCTAGGGACATCAGTTGTATATTCTTAAACTGGTGTTTGCTCTAATTCAAAATATCCAGAAGCTGGATCTGAGTTTGGTTCATTTCCCTGTGTGAATGCCCTGCTTACCAGGTTTCAGACTGCGCAGAGAAGAACTTAAGATATAATAGGATAGTGATGGTAAAGATTAAAGAGTAATACATAGCTAAGAGTTTGCAGAAATCAGCTTGCCATGGAAAAGTTCCATGTCTTCTTCAAAGAGTACTTATTTTATCCAAAGATTATTTCATTAGAGTAGGAAGCAAAATCTAGTTCTGGGCTTGTTTGTCTGAAAACTTTGCCATTTCTGCATATGTTGAAAGAGAAATACAAGCGCTAGTTTTGTAGAGGTTTGTAGAGCATCAATGCTGAATAAAAACATGGAAGTCTTCCTTCGAATGATGCTTTTAAGATCATGAAAATCTAGATTAAAATACGATATTAAATTATGCTTTCAAAAATTGAGGCTAGTACCCTACTGTTGACCATATATTACATGTTTTCATGTGTGTGCCTAAGCACATGTTTGGCCCTACACAACATTTTAGCTACATGTCATCTTACTTACGCATCATACCAGTCTGTTGAGTTGATGGGTTTGGAATGCATTTAGGAACAAGGCTATTAATATGTGTAAGTATTAACAGGATTCGGCTGAGAACTGTCCAAGTAAAAACACAACTAATGCTCTAAACAGGACAGATGGATATGATATGTTTTTGGCAGGCTTTTGCATTTCCTCCTCAAACAGGTCACAACTGCTTATAAAACAGGGTTTTACTGCAGCACTCTCTTATATGATCTATTTTTCCTATGCTTAGCGTTCATAACAGATTTGCTTCATTTCCTGCTAGTATTTTCTTCTACTTATCCCCGACTTGTTTATATCTGTACGTATATTCCTTTACATAAACAAATATAAATGTTCTTAAATACTTACATTTTCTCATGAACAGTTTACGCTCTTTCTCTTCTATGAAACTCTCTCTATAAAAATTAGGGAAATATTAAATTTTAGCTGATCTGACTGCATTCTGTTATGGATTTTGCATTCTGTCATATTACACTATGTTGCATATTGTGATCACAGAATCATGAGAGCAGGTAAAGTCAGAATGTGCAATATTCACTACACATGTACATTATAAATTTGGGAAGGAGTATTAGACAAAGTGGGTAAAAACAGGTCAGAGACAGATTTGTTCTTGTTCAAATTATTTATTTTTTGTTTTGTATAGAGGAGGCTCATGGCATGGGGCCTTGATTATGATCACCTGTTTCTGATTATAGGTCTGGAGTGATCCCACGTAACTCAGGATACCGTCTCTGCTACTTCACTCTATACCAGTGTGACAAATGGTCCAGTAGTGCTGATGCAAAGCTAGGAATTATTTGAATGTCATCTTCTCTTTTTTCTGCTGCAGAACTTGCAAGAAACTATCATGATTTTATTGAACCATCACACTGCAAGTCATTATTCATTTGCTGACAAGTGATTTTCTGCAGGAAATAGTTGTTTCACCATTCTGACTTTGGTAGTACTTTACTATGAATGGATAGAGATACAAGGCAGATTTTGTCTAGAGTGATCAGCAGTAACAGAACAATTCAAGGTTTTTAAGGCAGGATTTTAAACACATGTTTTACTAGAGTGTACTAGAGGACAGAAATGTGAGCCACGTATGTTTATTGCTGCCCTCAGTCTCAGCTGAAGTCAATAAATGGCCTCCCAATAATCTCACTGGGAAATAAATCAGGCCCTACATGTCTTCCTGTGCTCTTGGAAAAGCTGTTTCTTGTACCATGATTCTTGCATTTAAGAAGGGAAAAGATGTCAAGGTACTTTCCCCCACTTTGGAAGCTACAGTAAGCCAAGCCCCTGCAAGTTTTGCTTCAGTGCAAATACTTTTCTGTAGACCTAATGTATTGATGAAAACACACATGCAAGCATCTGTACTTCATGCCATTAATATTGAATTTCAGCTTTTAAAAAATTACCTGGAAAAGTTCCTACTACTGGCATCTGGTTCTGCATTAAACTAAAGAAAATTAGACTGACCCATGGAAGCAATCGTAGTTTTTGGCAGAGTTGTTTTCCATTAAAAAACTGTTCCACATCCCTTCCATACTTTAAAGCACTGGATGACTTAGTTTCTTACCTCTGTTCTTAATGACACATCTATATATTTGAAATACCTATGTATACCCAAAAGGATCATTTTCTCCAGTACATGAGAATTCAGCATGAAGATCAGCATTAGATAACACGCTTATTTATCTTCAGAGAACTCTGTGAGTATAAACCTGTGCTGGTGACCCTATTTCCTTTGCATTGGTGACGCCGGACGAAAACCAGGATGCTGTTGGAAAACTTGAATTGCCATATTCTACCTCTCCTTAGCAGAAACCATATCAGTTTACAAAACTGTTTTTACTACACAGCAAAAAGCAGAAAAATAGATTAAGTACTAAGCCCACAGTACTGATATGCGAATAACCAATTTTTCTATTTTCTGGCAGTTCTGAATTTATTTTATGTTAACCTGTAAAGTAATTTGCCATACAGAGTACTCAGGTAGCTAAAAGCAAAAGGAAAAACAATTCCCATACTGAAAAATGCATTTCTTCAACACAGTTGTTTTTCCTTTGCATAGCTTAAATAAATCTTTTCAAGAATTTTGAATTTTTTAAAAAAGTTTATTTTGGAAATTTTTAAGCAGAATGCTTTGGACTTTTTTCAGACTATTTAAGATTTTGAACCAATTGGTTTATACCATATTTATCCATCAACCCGTAGAAAAAAGAATGAGATTTTAGTGGGAAAAAAATTCTTATACCATTCACAGGGTCAGCAAGCAGTTTTAATTAGAGGGCCATATCTTCATCAGAGCTGATCACATAAGCACTCCCTTCAAAACATGTGATTACAAGGTTTGCAACATACCAAATGTTCTTTTCAATATCCCATTATTTTGCCATGTAATATTCCTATAGAATTACTGACATCAAAATAGACCGGGTCTCCAGTTCAGGCTCCCTTTATACATCTGGGATCTTCTTATCTACCTGAATAAATAAATGGAAAGAAGAAGAAATCAGCATCAAGAGATCTCCCAGCTCTGAGTGATTCACTAAGAGAACTACATATTTCCACTGCAAACGGTTCAAAGTCTGTATATGGGGAGTTGAGCTTTGTGGTGTTAAACATAGACAAGTCGCTTTGTGATTCCACTTATTTGCTAATCCTTTCTTAATTATGGCAATATAAATGAATCTAAAGTGGAAGCCTATGCTCTTTGAACCTCCCATTTTTCTGTCTACACATTCCTCTTTAGCCAAAGAAACACCGAGAGTGGGGTGGATCTCACCTGATCTCACAAGACTAAAAAAGGGGAACCTATTCAAAGCTAGTCTCCATGGGCTTCCTTTGTAATTAATAGAAAGACATAGGTACCTTCACAGAAGGATTCATTTCAGATGAATTGTTCTGATGTCTACATTAGGATGAGATGAATAGCCTTCTGAAGGTGCCTATCTTTTTTCACTGATTTAAAAGGGACCACAGTGTGACTTAGATACCTGAGGTAAGTGATATTAATCCTACCTTGAATCTAAAGGGACAATACTGTTTGGTTTCTATAAGTATACATAGACTTTAACAAGGCTAAGGAAATTTCCATTGCAGATAAATAATTTCCTACACTACATATTTTCTGAAGAACACATTTATAAACATATGCTTAAAGTATTTCTTAGAAGCTATTACAGATGAGAAAATAAGGGAACAGAACCTTTCTCTTTCCCACTCTGTCCTCAACAGGATGCTTTTGAGCATCTACATTTATATTTTGCTTGACTGACTGAACCAATTACTATTATGCAGAAATGCAGTGCTGAACTCTAAGGGGAGTGGGATCATCCAAAAATTATGTCCCCAACTTCTAGAAAAGGAAAAATGATGATTTTATTAATACACTTTTGTAGTCAGACTAGGATGCCAGGGTGAACAAATGAATACCATTTTTTGAAAGGCTGTGCATGTATCCTGACCTGAGAAGTGCCTAACAGTGGGTGCAATTACCACTTTTGTGATGGCATATCATTAGTTTTTACTTAACTGTCACCTGAGTCACTTGACAAAGATTTATTTCATGTTTAATACTAGAAGCCAAGCTCTGGAAATACTTGTGAATTAGAATGAACTGTGTCTTTCAGGGACAAGAACTGCTGGATCTCTGTGTCTAGGTTCAATCACACAGAGATTTACAGTGTAGTGCTACTTCTAAGAGATTGTGAGGTAGCTAAATATGTATTGCTCAGTGGAATGGCAAAGAAGGAATCCCTGAGCTGTGTATTTTCAGAGACAGCAGGAGAGGGAAAACAGTGTATACATACTGCCAAATAAATGTATACTAAAATAAATGCAATAGCCAAAATAAATGAAAACTGTAATGAAAATTATACTGTACACAGATTGATTTTTTTTTTTAAAGTCACAATGTATATACTAGCAAAATTTAAATGCAGTGCAATGCAACTGAGCTCTTCCTCATTGTTCTAGCCTCTCCCAGCAGTTGGGGTCAGCAGTAAGGACATGGAGCACATGAAGTATGGTTGGCCACAGCAAGACCCAGATGCTAAGCTAGGGATGATATCTTTTCAGTAGCTGCATCTGGCTCATTGGCAGACTCTACAGGCTGATCTGCTGGCAGGCCTGGATTTGCCTCTGGGTCTGTCATCTGTCATGTTGTTACGCTGTTGATGGGCTGTCTCTGCTGCCTTGCCCTCCCAGGCTGGATTTGCCTTTCAACTACTTTTGCTGCTGAGCATTATGCTGCTGTTCCAACGTTTGAGGACAAGAGGATGGCAGTACATTGCTAAGATGTGTAGTTCAGAGTGCAAGATCAGGACAGCGTTCTCAGAGTCAGAAATATGCTCAGCACATGCTCATTAATGCATGCTTTAAAAAACAGCCCTGCAGGTTTGAAATTCACTTGCAGACTATTTGTTATGCTTTGCTGCTAGTTAGTAATTCAGGACTCCAGTGACTCATGCACCTTTGTTTTTAATTATGACACTTTCATTTCAGCATATACCTGATGATGACACATACAATTGTTGATTAGCAAAGCAGAAGCCTTAATGAGCAGGGGGTAGCTTAGTGAGCTGGCTGCAAAATAAATATGAAATGTAACAGATTTCTCCATTCTCTGCTGCATGGTGCATAATAACTTGAAGAAAAACAGTTAAAATAAAATATTAACGGGCTAGCAGTACTGGGAAAACAGTTCACTGTTAACATGCTCAGTAGTGAGAGAAAATTACAGGTTTCATTGTGTATGCTGCACCATCTGCCTACACAGAGAGCCGAAGCCGTAGGCTCTCCCAGGGGAAATAGCTGTGGATAAGTTATTCAATTAGAACAGTATTATTGGCCAGCTACCTTGGAGAATTGGGTTGATGATGTTGTGATTATCCTGCTCTACATTCCTTCATGTCCTAGACAGGCTGCATCACTTTGCAACTTCCTTAAGTGCTCACTCGACTGTACAGTAGCTGAGCAATTGAAACAGGGAATATCAGGGATGTCTGAAAGAAAATCAATTTTGAATGAACTTTCTCTGCTTAGCTACAGCCTACATATTCTGAGTCATATTGTATTCTTGTGGACTTCAGTGTAGTAAGTGACAGAACTGGCAGTGGGAGGAGAGAGAATTTCATTGTGTGCATTTAACCTGTGGCTGGGCACCAGATTTCATACTGTAGGTTACAAAACAGTACAATGCTCCTTCAGGTGTTACATTCTTATTAGCGACACAGAAGCTTTCAAAAGTAAGACATATTTTTAGAAATTGCCTTGAACCTTTGTCACCAAAGTTTCAAAATGTTTTTTCTCTTCTTTGAACCTTTTTTCTTTTGCAAAACAGATCAGATCATGATCTGATCGCAGTCCTGAAAATCCATTTTTTGCTGACCTCCTACTCAAGTTAATGACATCTGAGAAGTTCCATCATATTCTCAAAGTAGAACTCGCTATCACTGTGCTCCCTACATAGCAACATAAAGAAACCAGATTTTATTTCCTTTTTAAAATAAGCACCTTAAAATTTTGATTTAATTTTTTTAAATAATATTATAAATCTTCAGCAGTTTTCATCACCTAGTCTTGCTTTAGTTGTCTCTGGTCTACTTTGCTGTCATCAACAGTGGGATGTTAAGACAGTGGGGACTTGCTGTATCATTTATTGTGATGTCTTGTATCACACAGGCTGTAGATTTTTTTAATATCATTAAATTAATTGTTACCCCTTTTAACTAAGCAGCAAAGGTTTATGATTTTACCTTTAACACTGACAAAATCATTCTTTTATTAAATTCTTTCTATGTTCAAAATTGTAGTCATGTTTCTTTCCCAGTATGTCATGAACTGATATAGTCTGGGAGAATCTAACAGGGAATGCTACAAGGAATTCTTGGGAGAGGCACACTTATCAACTCTGCTCCAATGAGAGCTGAGCTCTCCTGGAAAGGTGACTTGTGCTTTCTCTGAGTTAACATCGCTATCAGTAACCTTTTCCTCCTTCAAAGCTGGGTGTCCTGTAAAACAAAGATGTACATCGTCCACAGGCTTCACAGGAGGGAGGTATTTGCGAGATGACAAATGAGATAATTGGCTTTGCAGCTGAAGACTCATCAAATGAGTTCAGAAAGATGCAATATCTGAAGAAGCAGTGATGCCACATGACACCAGGTCAGTTCATTTCCTTGCCCTTTAGTTTTCATTACATATCATGGGTGCAGGTTGGCGGGAGGGAGATACCCTGCTTCTTCACCTTGTCCTTGATGCAGTGCCTTGCTCAGAGAGAGAAAACACAGCCATCCCAAATGGCCAGAGCAAAGCATGTCCCAAAGGACAGAAGGGGAGACTCTCAACCTGTGAGAGCTCTTGTACTTGAGAAAAATTTGAATCACAATAATGACTTCTGTGTAAAGCAACTTGAAGGGACAGGACAAAAAACAAAGTCTAGGAATGAACTAATAATATTTATTAATGTGTTGGGGTTTTTTTGCATCAACTGTTTTGAATAATTTTCTGCAAACCCTCTTCATTCTGCACTTTACGTGACTAATCTCCCAGTTCCCATCCTCCCTTTTGTCTGAACAGCTGGTACCTCCAGAGGGCATATGCTGACCAGGATGACTTGCACCACTACATCTGTGGACTTGTAGACGGTGGGACAGTGGATTTGAGCTTCATGCTTGCAGGACATCAACACATGAAGCGTGAATATTGATGAAGTGTTGCTGTGCCATGTGTGCTCCTGCTGCTAATGATAAATATGATATCACGTCAGTCCTACACTCAGCAAGAAAATTCAGTTTCCTCCATGTGCAGCCTCACTGATTGAGTCTGGAAAGGACAGAATTCATGTATCAACACCTTGTAAGGCCATAAAATACATTGACTTTTTAACTTCTTCTACTGCATGGAACCAGAATTTTTGCATGCATGCATGGCGATTAATATGGGACTCCTGGGATATGCAAACCACTGACTGAAGGGAGTGCCATTTTCCTCTTATACTACCAGTGGAAAAAATAGTGCCATCTGAACCCACATGCTCATCTACTGATGAATGTGATGCTACTAGCTGGGTCTTTATTCAGAGCTTTCATGTTCATTTTCATGTCTGTGTTCTATTCAGGTGCAGCATATGTGAACTGCCCTGAAGATATATCTCACTGCCTGAGCAGAGAAACCTGGAATTACAGCCCTGGATCTGGCCAGAGGTTGTGGTTGGAGCAAAATGGGCAGCTGCACACCATTCCTGTTTGTATAGTGTGTGTTAGTGTGACATTATCATTTGGACACAGCTGGACCTTCCAGGACAAGCTATCCTTCATGAAGATGGTTACTGGTTCCTTCAAGAAATGGTTACTGGTATTTCTGAAAGCTGCCTGTGAAACCTGTGAGATGAACAGACCCACAGGCACCCTGCTCTGCCTGCTCTGCCACTTGCTCCTGAGGCCATCCTTCCCTCACAGCCAAGAGGTATGCTGTCCAGTCACATGCACACCTAAGTGTAACAAAACACAACATGGCCCTAAGCAGTAGAGTTGCATCTTTAAAGCTGATGAAATTTTTCAGCTGACTTGCCTGGGGACAGGATCAAACCCTCTTTTGCAGTGTTACCCAATTGTGCTGCCTCCTGGGGATGGCCCCCAAGAAGTGTGGGACTTCCCTTGGCTCAGAAATGGGAAAGAGAAGTTGGGTCTGCAGGAAAACTCATTGAAAACTGTGGTTTTCAATTTCAGTTTGCTCAATGTTTGTGTAAGTTTCAAGTACTGAGTGTGAGAATTATTATCTTTACTGTCTAAAGAAGTGGTTAGGGACTCAGCAAGAGACCATGATGAGGGCACAAAAAGTAAAGGAAGTTTGAACTATTAATCTTGGGTTCAGTGAAGTAGAGAAAAAGGAAAATGCTTGTTTATAGAGATGTCTAATTGTTCTGGTTTTTCCTGGCTTCCCCTTTCCAGGCATGAAAAACTCTGAGCTTCCCTGTTAGCCTGGCTATGTGGACTCCCTGAAGACAACTGACCCAAGCAGAACTTACAACAAGAAAACCGTGCTCCTAGTAATGACATCCTGCGTAGCAGTGACAAATACCTGGTTGTACTGATGGCAGAATTTTTCCATGGCAGAGTCAGACAAACCAAGCCAATCTACTTGCATGGTCCTGACCTTGCTGGTGCTGGAGTGAGTTGTGGCAAAAAGTTGGGGCAAGCTGCTGTTGTCTGAGGAAAAGGCAAGGCTGAAGAGTCTTGAACAGATCAGTGACTGAGCTTCTCTTCTCAGGCAACTCCAGTTATAAATGTGAGTGCAGGTGGGTAAGGGTCAGTCCTATCTTTGCCCTATCTGTTGCACTTCTATCTTTGTTCAAACTGACAAGATGACCAAGCTCCTGAAACCTAAACTATTAAGTCCTTATTTGGACACATATACTATTTATGCTATTTTTTATCAGATTCTTTACTGTGGTTGTTTCCAGAGAAGGATAAGTTCCAAACTTGAGAGATTTTGGGGTGTTTTTGTAGATTCACTTCCTCAAGCATTGCTTTGCACCTGAGGTTCAGATAAAAAAACCCCCAAAACTATTTCAACTGGTTAAAAAGAAGCAGTGTTCAACAAAGGACATAATATTACTTAGACCACTGCAACCACTTATTAATGTTACAGTCAAAAAGACATTACCAAAGTTAGTGAAACAATCCTTTACAGGCTCTGAGAGGAAGCTAGATGTCCCTAGTGGACAGTATCTTCAGCAGCCTCTCATCTGCAATGTGCATTTATTGTTCTAACAGAAGCAGGTGGTATGGAGTGCAAAGCAAATGGTACCTCTCCAAATTATCTCTTTTATTTAATTGTTTTAAAATCCTATTTTAAAATGTTCTATTCGTCTAAGTGTTGTGCTTGGAAAGATTCCTGGGCTGTCTGATATTAATAGAGAACAAGGAAACTTTTTTGTATACATCTGCCTTTGAAAATTCTACCGTAATGGATATTTGTGTTGTTTCATTTTTGTACATACTTCCCCCTCAGGGAGAGTTCTGTATCTGGAAGCACATGTTAATTTAACCCTTGAGTAGAGCCACAGCAAAAATAGTTTACCCCTTTGGGAAACTGGTAGTGATGGTGAAGAAACAAGCTGTCAAAGACTAAGAGTATACTATTGCTTCTGTCACCTGCTTATTTGAATTGTGAGCATCTGTGCATATACAATTTACAGACAGAAGCAAGTATTAATATATAAGTAAAAAAACCCACTTGCTATTGTGTGAGTGAGACAAGCAGGATGGTTGAGAGACAGGTATCAACATTGCCTCAGAAAAGCAAATTCATCTTGTCACAAATGTCAGCAGTTTTTCAAAGATCCTCCTTTTTTTTAAACAGACTCCAAGACTGACACAAAAGGAGGAAAAAGAGAGAAATCCAGAAGACTGTTGAGAAATTAAGTTGGTCTTCCAGGAAAAAGTACTGAACAGGTTAGTTAAAAGGGAGAGAAAGAAAAAAGTAAGAATCAGAACACATAAACATTCTTAATTTGTAATGCAGACTCAGCATGGGAGAGAAAGGACAAGATTTGGCTGAAGAAAAAACCATTCTCCCAACACTTCCTACTAGCCAAATGTCTCCCTGCTAATTGTTACAAACACAGCTCATTGTGCCAGCAAAGAGAACTACATCTGAAGAATAAGCCCTTGATCTTTAAATGTTAGCAAGCTGAATAGGGAGAGAACTAATGGTAGATACTCTTTTCACAGTTGTTTTTGCTGTAAGACGTTTGATGTGAGTGATAGTTTATGACACACCAAGTAGGAAGGTATTTGCCAGCCCTGAGCCCAGTTCATAGTTCTTCCTGATGTCTAGCTGACTCCAGAGAACCCAAGAACTGTCCCAGGTGATGCCCCCTGAGGATTAAGGACAGACTAATCCCTGAAAAAAGATGCCCTTTCTTGGACAAAGTACTGAAAGAAACACTCTTTAGAAACCTGTAAAACCTTCCTGTAACTCAGGCATCATTTGTAGTGTGGAAGACCGTGTTATTTGTGCTGGATAGATGATAGCGGGGCACTTATTAAAATACATGCAGTTAACAGCTGGAGTGAGTAATGTACGCAGGACACATACTTTCATCTGAAAGCCTGGGGTCATTGAGCCTTTGCTTTGAACAAATGCCCCCTCCCAAGACTACCACATTCCTTACAGTCAGAAAGGAACAATATGAAGATGCAGCAAATACAGCGTGTTCAATGTCCAACTTTGCTCTGGCTTCTACCAAATGGGTGTGCTGTGCAATAAAATCATTCAGTCACAGTGTTGGCAATGTGGTAAGGACAACCAGATCTAGCATGCACAACTATCTTAAAAGCTCAAGGTAGTGTCTCCAAAAAACAATCTGCATGCAGCAGGAAGTAATTTTTTTGTACCCATTTCTAAGCCCACTTCAGCTGACCATCCCAAAACCATTTTCTCTCCCTTTCTCAACATGGTCAGGCTCCTAATACTTACATGTCTCTTCATCCTTGCTATCTTATCAGCATCTTTGTGTGTTAAGCTTTTCTACTAAAGGGTTCACATTTTCAAGTAACTTTCCATGTTCCTTTCTTACGTGATGACTTGAGCCAGTGTTCAGAGAGTCCTGCTTCCTGCAGGCTTCCTGCATGACTTTGAATATTCAGAAAATAACCTTCTAGAGAGAAATGACTACTTATTCAAACCAACCAGCACAAGCAGTTTTGATTTTTTTCTCTATCAGCCATTCTATGGGCCAGCAAAGTAAGCAAAATGTTTTCCAATTAAAATGAGACAGAACAGAAAGCAGGACTGTATCTGTATAAATGATAAAAAAATGATAAAAAATTTTCACACCTGAGCAGAAAGAATGCATGACAGCAAATGAACTGCAGTTGTTTTTCACACCATAGGTCATTTGTTCTGCTTGTAAATGAGAAATAGTTATTGTCTGCATCTGACAGATGAAATCTTTCCCATTCTAAGTCACCTCAAAAGTTTATTCTTCCTGTTCGAAAAATTTATTGTCAGTATGAAGATACAGGCTGTCTACCTTAACTATTCAAGTAACATTGGCTTTTAGCATGCCAAGACAAACAAGGAAAATAGAGTGATATTCAGCATCTGGATTTGAGTTGTAGCAATGACAAGAAATTTTTTTTTTTCCACACAAGTCAATTCATCTAAGTTAATTTAGGATATTATAGGACCTGCAGTTGCTCAGATCACATTTTCTTAATCAGTTTTGCAATTTTCTGTCATATAAGCTTTGTACTTTTCTTCATTAAATCTATTGTAGCAGTTTTTCTGGTGGTCATTTAGAATAAAAACTGTACGAGAGGATTAGAGAGCAGAAAAATATATGTGCTTATCAGCTCTAAAAGCTGGCAAGCAGAAGCCGAATTTGCACTTAATTTGTGGATTTATCGTCTTTAGAGCAAAAGCTCACCTATGGAGCACGCTCTGTGATAAATTAAATACTAGTAAAGCACTTCCCAGAATATTTAGATGTTATTTTGGTGCTATTTGACAAGTGCCTACCAACTCAATTAATGACTAAAGCAGAACTGTAGAAATGATCTTCCAAAGGACAGAACCAGAACACCAATGGGAAAAATCCCACAAACTTTAATAACCCCAGCATGTCATCCATAGGCATTTCCTCACCAGTCTTGGTCTTGGCTGATTTCTGGTCCTTCCTAAGCAAAGGTGTGCTCCTTCTGCTACATGCAGGGCTTCTGCATGTGACTAAGAGCCATATGTACCCTCAGAGAGAGAGAGAGAGAAAATGAAGCTGATTTGGGGAAATCAGTTCAAATGGTGCTTACATATTTGGGATTTCTAAGATCAAGGGTAGCAAGTATGCAGGCTAAAGTCCAAATTCCCAATGAAACACACACACAGAGATTATGATATTCATAAATTTTAAGTCTTACATTTCACAGAAAATAAAATACTCAAACACCAAGCGTACAAGCACACATATTAAAAATAGGAGTGAAACAGGATTTCTACCACAAAGAGTCAAATCTATCAAGTCATTTTCTCCTTTAGTTACAATTTGTTCCTTCAAATAGAGGCTATATCCCCAGGAGTTCCTCTGACAAAGAGGTCCCCCAGCACCTGGAAGATGATCAATTACAGTTAAAAGTAACTTACAGTAAGGATGACTGACTGAAGACAGAGGTCTCTGAGAGGGGGAAGGAGGGGGAGTGAGGATGGGTATTTTCTCATGTGAGTAAAGTGAGGATAATTATACCCATCCTTAAGTTTTGTGGGGAGTGGAGTCAGGTCCTTGGTATCAGGTTTGGACCTGCTTTCTTTCCTTTATTCTTCTCTTCTACTTTTGCCTCTCTCTTTTGCTATGTACAGATGCCATATTTATGTGCATTAGTTATTTTTACAGTTACACGTGTTAACAAAAAGGGGCCCTTAACTTAAAAGCTCTGTTTGAGGCAGTACTGGCAGACAATGAAATGTTGCTGTCAGAGGACTGATGGATGCCTTCTGCTCGGAAAAAAAAAAAAAAAAAAAGGGAAATTTCAGTGAGCCTTTACCCTGAAAATCCCACCTAGGGCAAGATCATAAAGCGCTAACAGCTCTTCCTAGTTGTCTCCATGTACTGGGATTTCTCAGCATAACCAAGAGACTTCATGATCATGCTGTAACAATGCCTGAAAGGACAATTGTATGATGATGCATTCCCGTCACATACTTGTCACAGGTGTTGGGATCCCTGAGCTGTCACGGGAGTGTCCAACTGATGAGAAAGCATTTGAGGTCAACTAACTGCTAAACAAGCCTATGTATTTCTATTTATTGCAAACAGGTACTGCCCAAATACCTTTAGGCATGGCTGGGCCAGTCTTGAGCCTTGCAGCTTCAGACCTTCAGACCTTCTGCATCAGCCAGCATAGCTGTGAGTTATTGGATTTCCTGGACACAAGCTGAGGGCTTTACATTACAAGCCTCATGGCATAAGGACTTTAAGGTCTGGGCAGCTGGCCAAAACTTGAGATCTTGTAACTTGTTTCCATATAAGAAAGAGATCAATGATGGAGTTAAGACTTCCTTGATGAAGCTGTAAGTCTATAAAGGATATAAACACAGTTTTGTTTCCTTGACTGCATGAGGAATGAAACAAGAAATTCTTCAGTCCCAATTCCAAACCTATTTTGGCCAAACACACATCTGGAAACTATTGGGTTTTGCTTTTCACTCTGCATTTTTGCTGTCAATCTACCATTATATCTGATGATTTCTTTCTGCCTTCTAAGTGTTTTTTCTGTATTTCCTGTGCAAAGCTTGTCAAACAGTGCTTTTTACAGTCCTAAAAAATTGTAGTGTAAAAATAAAGCAGAAGTGTGGTTATATTTCTGTTTACTCTCCTCTCTAGTTTTTTTTCTTTTTCTTTAATTTTTCTTTTTTTTTCTTTTTAATAAAGGCATTCTAAATGGCAAAGAAGTAGCACAGGTCTTAGCCAGCTCTTCTGTCCCATACTACATTGTAAAACTGCATGCTGATCTTGATTACAGCAGCGCAGGTCTGTAGCCATTTCATGGGCCACCTAAGGATCAGACTCTCTAAGCTTATTGTCTACAGGGCAACAGTGGTTCTAGTTACTTTTTTTTTTTTTAACTACCATTGCAACTGCAACTACTGCAATTGCTTTCATATCAATGATCTATGAATAATAAAATAGCCACTTATAATGAGAAGCTTAAAAAGTTGAGAATAATTTTCTGGCCTGAAGTCAGCTTGTATCCTAGTAACAATTATTGACTTTGACCGCTTTCCTAAAACATGGCATAAATCTAGCAAATCATTTGCTTTGTTTTAATTTGTCTTCTGGTCTTCAATTAAGAGGAGTTAATCTTACTATTGAGAGTCGTGATTACCGCAGCTACGCATTCTATCTCTGCAGGAATCCAAATAAACAGAAATATGCCAGTATTAGAAAAAGACACATCTGGAAACTTACATTGGTAAAACAAAACAAAAAACATGCACGTAGGAGGTGTTCCTCTTCACCCAAAGTTTATTTGTGATGTTCATGAAAGTTTTACTAAATGTACAGAGTAGTTTACAATACAATACATATGTTTAAACTGGTAAATCAATAACAGAATAGGGAAGTAGGGACAGGAGCTGCATTCTCTTCCTCTGAAAATGTGAAAATTTACAAAGCAAATGTGTACCTTGCAGTGAGGTAGGAAAACAATCAAGAATTACAAATGCTTCATGTCTTCACTGATTTCTGCCCTTTTTAATTTTTTTCCAAGTGCTTGCCAGAGGGTCAGGGAAGCCAGAGCAGCCTCTTGCTGAGCTCACACAGCTATTTCATGTTGAAAGTGCTGACCTAACAACCCTCAGGTGCATAGCTATGGTTGGGAAAATTGTGATTATTGTTCTGAGGACTTGCCATGGGGAAGCTAACCATGGATTCTTAATGTGTACCAGATGGGACCATGGCTCTTACTTTTTAGAAAGAAGTATTTAGAAGCACTCCGAGAATAAGTATGATAGTCTGCAGATTAGTGCTAACATGAATTTTGTGTGAACTAAAACAATTTACCACTGCCAGGGAGAACATGAATGGAAAAGCAATAAACTTCTGGAACTATCCCTAACAGGTTTTTTTAAATATTCAATGAGAATTTAACCTTGTGAGTTTTTCTTCTTCAGTCTATTGCTTATGTAAAGCCCCAGAATAGTGATTCAGGCACTGAGTGGAGTGGTAAAGGATTCATCTCAGCTGGCCTTATGTTCTGTGTGCAACCAAGATGGTCACTTTCAATCCTCACATCTCGCGGTCAATGAAGAGAAGCAGGAATCCATTTGGTGCTTCTCTGAAGTATTCTGAGATGAGCTCATCTCTGAATGTTCCTATTTCTCTCCACGGTCCACCTGGGAAAAAGTCTTACCCCATATTTCTCTCTTTTCTGTTACAGGTGGAGCTGAAAGAATAAACATGTTGGTCTGTTCCTCCTCTGGCTTCTCTGCTGTGTGTGTGTTTGGCAAATAGGTTCCAGAAATAGTAGGAAAATTATGAATTTTCTGAGTCAGGGCACTACCAACTAGCAGTAATCACTCCTGACCAAAAGTTATGGAGGAATGCACCAAACCAAGATAGCATTTAGACACATGCTTAATTTTAAACATGCAATTAGCAGTACTGACAAGTTAAGCACTTGCTTCAGTGCTCTGCTGGATCTAAGCCCTCTTCTTTTAACCAATATCCACCTTCCTCTTGCCAACAGAGCTCTGACAGGAATGAATTACTCAGTTGAGATGTTCTACAAAAGAAAATCATGTCTTCTGTGACATGCACAAAGTTACCCTTTGGGTTTCAATGAGAAACCGTATTTTTAAAATAGGTGAAAAAGAACAACAGAGAAAATCTGCCTTTCAGCTTTGTTCTGAAAAGCCATGAGTCAATAATTTTATTAAAACAAGCTGTGTTTCTTTCATTATTTCCCCCTTAACTTGTAAAAATGAAAGTAGTTTTACAAGGTAAATCTACAATTCTATTTGGCATGCAGAATGCTAGAGAAAAGTGCTAAATTGGCAAAGAAGGGAAATATTTTTACTTGTCAACTTTACTGATTTAATAATGGAATTTAAAATAAGAAGTCATTAAACTTTTTCTGATACAGAAAGCATGTGATAAATATATTTTGTCTAAAGGAAAACTGATTTCTGATGGACACAACCTATCCAAACATTTTTTAATATATTTTTTATTTTTCTTGCTAGATATTTAATAATATTCCTTCCTCTTCTTCTGTCTTTAGAGTTATAGACATTGCATTTGATCTAAGATCACACCATGCAGTGTTCAAACTAATGCTTAACATAACTAATTCAGGAAATCCAGGCTTAATGTTCTCACATTAACTGTATCTCATATTGGAGATATGTCTCCAAACTCAGTTTTTAAATTGTTTACCTCCATCTATTGAAAGTTAAAAGATCAGCCAGCTGCTGAAGGTGTTCTTGGCTAACCTAAAATACCAATCATGTCAATGTGCTACCATTGCAATTCCAATATTTCTGCAATGGCCAGATGGGAAAGGACCCAGGCTGTAACTGGAATGGTCTTATCTCACCCAAAAATCTACTTGCACTTAAAATTGCTCCTATCCCTCATAAGACAACAAAAAACTTTGGTGGAAATGAAAGAGTTTTACAACATGTCTAAAGATGAACTCAGGCAGTTCTAAACAGGGAAGGACATCAAGGTGGTTGTGTGCAATTTCCACAATTAAAGGGGTGTTGTGGAAAACACTACATGAGTAGTCTTTTCTTCTTTTTGTAATGTAGAGACTTCAGTTTCAGCACATTTGCTGACTACAGCTGTGTCACAGCATAATGTAACATCCTTATGCATGTATAAAAACAAGTTTTCATTCATATGAGAACTTTAAGAGAATTTCCTGACTTGTATAACAAAAGAACCCTCATTCACCATAGGGCAAAGTCAGTGTTTCATAAATAGAAAAGTATGGAGTGGTGAAATAATTAGCAGAATGAACATTAAGGAATTAACTGCCTGCCCTGATAACTTTAGGCAGCTGCAGCTTTAGCATAAAGAGCTTTCTGCATGGGTCTGGAGTCGCTGGGTGTAGGGATGTGTAGGGTTTTATCCCCATTTCTGTACGGAACTCTGGCAACTTTGTAGGGATTTCAGACTTCCACTTGGGTGCAAGATACCAAAGAACTCAGTTCTTAGTGGTAAATGTATTGTATTCCTTTTAACAGAGGAAATTGTCCAACACCTATCTCTTAAATTTGTAGCTTTCTGGAGCATTCATCCATTTTAACGAGATTTTATACAAATAGATCGAAACTAGCCCATATAGACTCCTTCTGTTGATCACTTCTGCTAGGCAGTTACTATTCCTTTTGTTGACATTTTCCTCCTGAGGAATTAGTGAAACAAGATCCTGGTGTTAATTTCAAGTACTTTTCCTTCTTCTCTTTATAGACTAAGACCCTGTTTCTAAGGACTCTTCAACTGTGAATACCTCCAAAGTACTGCCTCACTTGTACTTTCTGAATTAATTAATGTCTGGATGTAATCCTGTACTCTAGAATAAACCTGTCTGAACAGGGAGATTGGACCAGATAACCCACTGTGGTCCCTTCCAACCTGACCCATTCTGTGATTATGTGATTCTTCTCATTCAAATTCATGTTTTTCTCAGGATGAGCTCAAGTCATATTTAAACACCATCTTTATTTCATTGGCTCAAAATGTAGCAACATTTTTCAGCAGACACCTAATCCTTCTCACAATTACTGGGAAGAATCAGGGACTATTTGTTTTCTGTGCTCCCTACTGCTCCCAAACACCATTTAAAAGTCAATTTGAATGCTTAATAAAATAATAAGTAAATTTCTTTTAAATAAAAATAATTCAGCTTAATACTTTGCTTACTTTTACTTTAATTATTTTAAAGTTCAAAAAGAGGTAGCTGTCAGAATCCATAACTACCTAAATTGCAGGTTTTAAATACATACTTAAAAGTTGTCAATTACGGACTACATTTTGAAAAACTGCTACTTGGGCATTTTTAGGTATCTCCCTTTTTGGGAAGCTACTAAACTTTCTTTGAGCCCTACCAAGTATTACAGTGTCCATTCCTTTAGGAGAAATTTGATTGCCCAAGCCCAGCACCTACTCTGACTGACAGGGAGCGTATTCAAAGAGGAAAGCTTTGATGTGTCCTGGAAGTAGGACTTTTGGTCTGCCAAGAGAAGGCTTTAAATTTTAGAGATTTCCCACAGCATTCATACCACAAAGACATTTATTCCCTATAAGGTACTGAATTTTGGACCAGGATGGTGTTGGATTAAACTGACTACGTAAAGTGTCTTGCAGACACTTTAGGGAAAAAATATAGGACTGTCATTAATATTTGAATGCAGTGTATTTCTGTCAAAAGTTATATTCATTTTTACTTGAAACTTATGGATGATTTCACCTTTTTTGTGATGGAAATTTTGGGAAAAAAGCTATAATTATCTGATGCTGCAGAAGAACCCTTACCTTTCACAGCTTTAAATGGTGTGGTTTATATGGTGAAATTTATTCTTCAGATTCCCAAGGTCCTTCTATAAATCAGCATGGTGTAAATTAGTAGCACACATCTGCTTCAGAATGACCTTCTGTTTCCTTATAACTATGTCCAAAGCCTTTTGATCTGTGTTCTTAACACGGATCTGTGTTCCTTGTATTTAAAGAAATACAGGGAATTCTTGGGCCTCTCTTGGAACTTGATAGAGTATTAACTTTCCATTTGGAGAATATTAATCAAAATCCAGAAATTCTACTGCCAGAGTCATAATTTCTGCTTTTAAAAGGAACTATTGGTCTATTATAAGGAACAAGCAGCATAGAGTTGTGTTGATAATTGCTGTAATGTGATTTTCCTTAATGTGAGTTATTGTTGTCCTACTCTTCATCTTGTTCCCCATCTGAAGAAACAGATACTTTCCTCATACAAGACCTGGCAAAAATGATGGGCCTGTTACACTCTTAGTTTTCCTCATTGCAAAGATTCTATAAGTTTCAATTTCAGAGCGCTGTAGCAAGATCTCAGGAAAGGGACTTGTCTGCTCAGGATCCCCAGGGTTCCCGAATGATGTGAGCATACTGCATCCCTGAAAAACTCTATGAAGAACTGCCAAAACAATTATCAGACTTATCTATTTATCTCATAACAACTTTTTATCTCAAAGGACAGTGCTGCAGAATCCCCTGATAGAAGACCAAGGTAGGGCGTTACAGGTCACAGCAAATATTTATTATAGCATCTTTTACTGTTCAAATTCATAGAATCATAGAATGGTTAGGGTTGGAAGGGACCATAAATATTTCTAACCCTCCAACATGGCCAAAGACACCCTTTACTAGACCAGCTTGCTCAAAGTCCCATCTAGCCTGGCCTTGAACACTTCCAGGGATGGGACCACTTTTCTGGGCAACCCATTCCAGTGCATAGTTTGTTATTACAAATAGAAATGGGAATTAGCTATACAGTTGATGCCAGTGGGTGCTGCTGGCTCTGGGCAGTTGTGGAGGCTTTCGGTGTCTTGAATTCATCAATTCTTGTGGATGCAACAGAACTGCCAGTCTCTGGAGCATCAGATTTGTGAGACTTTCACATTCTACTTCTCAGCACAAGTTTTTGCTTACTCTACTCTTCTGTGAACTCTTTCTCCATCCACACCAGCAGTTATATATGTATACATTCCATTCACACAAACTCACACCAAAGGGGTTATTGCTTGTAGCTCACCTGCTAAGTGAAGGTAGAAATGTGAGCTGCATTGTACAGTACACAAAATGAGAAATTAGTAAGGCATTACAGTACTATTTTTCTGTTTCCTCTTAGGTTAAAAGAAGTATCATTGCAAAATCCATTAGTCTTTATTATCTGGCCTACAGAGTTTGTTATCCCCCCTTTTTTTGTTAAACACACTTAAAATGTATGTATTGTTTGTGATTTGCTTCTGCAAGGCTTACTTGCAGATGTCAGGGGGCATACTTGCCTATGTGATGAGTGTTCTTCTGAGCAGAATTTACAAGATAGGGAGCTATCTTTTGAAATACTTTCTATGAAATATATGGATACAGAAACTAGGGACATTAATATACAATTATGTTGTAACTGTACAACCTTAACACTGTGTTAATACAGGTTTCTTACATCTAGTGTGTGGTATGTTTGAGAAAACATATGGCACATAGTCCTTTCCAAATGGTTTTAGAAATGAAAAGGTGTTCTCTCTGAGCCTCTGTCACTGGGGAAGGGAACATTTTCTCCTTTCTCTGGGTGCTGGAACCCCATGATGAGCAGATTTGCATAACAATTAACCTCTAAAAAGAATTTATAATCTTCCAGATGAGAAATCAGCTTCAGGGTAGTTAAAAAGGGGGACATTCTTTAATAATGTGACTGTATAAAGGAGGCATCAAAGTAGCATAGCAGTCCCTCAGAATGGGACATGATACTTCCTATGCACTACAGGGAGTGAATGGTAGTGTTTTGCTTCCATTTTTTCCTGCAGAACCATTAGTCTTTGTCTCTCTCTCTCAATAAAGAAAGAAACTTTCTTTATTAACAGAAACTCATCTAGCCTAATAAAGTATTTAAAAGATCAAACACTCCATTGTTTATGTGCTCATGCAAAAGTGCAAGAATCCCTTTATTCCTTACAGCCCTGCTGCCACACTGATGGTGGAGATGTTCTGTTTTCACTTACTGTCTCTCTGGCTCTGGGGTGTGGACAAGGAAAAGGCCAGGCCAGGGAGAAACCACCAATAGGACAATTTGTAATTTAGCTGTGCTTGTGGTTTCACAGAACCAGGGCTAGTCCTAGGATAACACACTGCATCTGAAGTTAAAAACCTCTCTCCCACAGAAGGCAACCAGTATGTTTTGACCATTTGTTCTGTCTTGTACTCCACTGTAGGGCTTTCTCACAAACATTTCTCTTTGTTACTCAGAAACAACATTCAATGTCCCTTGAAGTTAACTGCCTTTCAGCTTTATTGGAGTGTGTGCTCGCTTGCTTGTTTGGATAGATATCGATAGACTCTACTTGGCAAAGAATGCCCCAAACAACTCACACACTATTCTATACAAAGATACTCCCACTGCTGTTTCCCTCTGGTGTAACCATTTATCTCCATTAATCAGCTTGGTGTGAGAAGACATAACTTTGTTTTTAGTGTCTTGATGCTTTCATCCTGTACAGCTTCCCACAGAATTCTCCTAGTAGAAACAGCAAATGCTTCTGAGGCACAAATGCACATCCCAAACTGAAAAAAGTTGGTTTTATCTTCTGTTTTCTGAACATTGCAAAAATTTTGGCATTGGTAGTAGAGATGTCAAGCCATAATAGTAAACTTAAAAAAAAAAAAAAAAAAGAAAAAACACTGGCTCATCAGTAGTCCATTATTTTCAGTCTCAAGATTAGGAAACAGGGGAAATCTCACAAGAAAGCCTGCCATGAGATTTCATTCCCCAGTTTTGCAATCCCAAGTGGTTCAGATAAGCTTTGACCAGTCAGCCATGTGACTTATTTAGCTAAGTTAAAACATTCATGATGCTGTTTCTCATCTGTTGGGCAGGATGTGAGTAATGAGAAGGAGTTCATCTAGCATTCAGACTGCTCAGGCAGTCTGTGTTATTTGACAAAATCAGACAACTTTTTAGCTGGGGAAATTTATTCCTGAGTAAAATGAAAACCAAATTAGTTATTCATGTCATCCTTGTCTTGGTCTTATAATGCAGTATCATCTCAGTATCACCTCTATACAATATACAGGTGGTGCTGCAGAACAAGAAAACACAGTTATTTTGCATGTCATGCTTCATTTTTATCTTGTAAGTCAATGTTGTAAATCAGGCTAAGTCGTATTTTATTTAGGTGAGCAACATCACAGTTTCAAGATTGCTTCTTCCTTTCATGTGACAAGAAAAGTCCTTTCCATTGCATTCTAATTCACTGCTCTGTTTTCTGCTAATTTGAATGTTTTCTTGAAATTCTTAGTAGACTTACTTCTGGTTAGGGTGAAGAAGAAAGAAATCTCTGTCTTTTTTCTCCCTGTCTCAATCATTACTATAATTCTAACTGCATTGTTATGAAGGTTTATCAACAAAAGATAGTACACTAACCCAAGGTCTGTATCAGGACACCTTTCTTCTATAGAGGAGACTGAAAGGAACCTTTTTTTGGCCATCAGTTACATCTTTAACTTTTCATTACCTACCACAGTACTTAAACTGAACTGTGCTATGTTTATCAGTTTTGCTGTTTGGGAGAGATTTGTCTGGATGGCAAAGGCATTGAGAAAGGCAATTTCTGCTCTATGCCAGAACTACATGTAGAAACAGACTGCTCAAGGAAGTGGTGGAGTTCACCTTCCCTGGAAGTGTTCACAAAATGTGGGGATATGGCTCTTGAGGACATGGTTTAATGCTGAACACAATGGTGGTGCTGAGTTGACAGTTGGACTTGATGATCTTAAAGGTCTTTTCCAACCTTAATGATTCTATGATTCTATGAAAGTAAATCACCAGAGAATCACGTGGATGGATTTTGCATCCCCCTCTGCTTATACCCACTGGGTGCTACCTGATTTCAGAGGTAGCTCTCCCAAATCCTAGGCCAGAGTAAGCTAATTGCTCAGGTTTTATGAAGGAGATGCAAGTTCTTATTTTCAGTGAGTATATGGAAATATATATGAACTTGAAGCATTTTGAAATGCCTTTAAAGACAACAACAAATAATTTCCCATCTCTGAGAGAACTGTCTAAAGGTGGCAGCCAGAGAACTAGACAGTAGAAGGCTAGGCTTCTTCCTGACTGTGTAGCTAGACCTCCTATCAATCAGAATCACAGAATGAAGTACTGGCTTTGAATCATCCAGAGTTCATAAGTGTTCATTTGTAGAATTTGTGTTTGGATCAAATAATTTTTTCAAGAAGTGCCATTTTGTCTTATACTGTTTCAAACTTGGAAAAGACAGAGAGAAATGTATACTTTATATTAATTAAGCCAGTGTCAAACAGTAATTTCTGGTTTCCTATTAGGCATATATTATGTTGTTCTCTATCTCAGTGACTCAATCTTTTTTGCTGCTGAATGAATCCTGATTGATACTGGCTGTGAAGTCTTTGTTCCCACTGCAGTGATGAGGAGTTATGCCATTGTTTCAACTGTTGCCAAGGTATTATCCATTGAGTGCCAGGTCAAGGATGTTGTTCTTACCTACCTTTACAGTGACTCAGCTGGGTGTCTTCTTATTTGATCAGAAATCCTTAACACCCATGTAGCACCTAGGGTATTAGATTTCTGGTTGCTTTCTAAAAAATAAGAAATAGTCTTTCTAATTGCACAAATCAGTTTTTCAATTTAAAAAAAAAAAAACAAACACATAAAACATGAAAAATTGAAATGAGTGAACTGAAATTTTGAATGGCTAATAATACAATTGAGATGAAGAGACATCTGACTGGGAGACCAGAACAGGAGTTTGGAGGTTTGGGTTTGAGTTGCAGAGCACTCTGTTCATTCCCTCTTTTTCATATTTGAAACATGTTCTTAGTACTGTAGATAGCTGAAGACAATTAAAATATTAAAAATCATATTCAAGTCTTAATCATTTGTCAGTAGAGATCAAAAAGTATTTCCTATCACCATCGCTATTCAGTTTGGGGGTTTTGCTGTCTCCTCTGTAACACTGAGGCTTGGACCTGGATCAGGGCAAGAATATTAGACTAGAGCTCTGCTCTGTCCTAGGCAGTTGGAAAGTATCTTGGTCAATGTGGCCTAAGGGTCCTCACTGGTTCTGAATAAGGAAGGGGCATCATACTAGTTTAGCACCTTGACGGTGTTTGTAGCTTGGACATGGTTAGCCACAAGGCTTATCCAGGTATATTTAGTTCAACAGTTCTTCTAGTTTCAAAGGCCTAGTAACTCTGTGGTGACCTAGGCTGTATACATGGTACCTAGCTGAAGTTCCTCAGAAGACTGAGGTGCAATCTAAAACTCCAGTGGGTTTGTTTTATGAAATTTGGGTGAACTTTGATATATTTCAGTAAGAAAGAGATTATCACAATCCATCTACTGATTTACATTAACCTCTGTTTCTAAGACATGTATGACACAAATGTTATGTTTTCCTTTCATTCCTTTCACCAATTTTTTCTGAAGCAATGACCACCATATTTTTAAAAAAACTAATCTCTACCCCACATTCTGAAAGTGTTTTTACAATGTGAAACTGTGTTTAATTTTGAATGGATTGAATAATGCCAGGTATAATTTGAAAGATTCATAACTTCAGATTCTTCATAAAAGGGCATTCACTCTCCAGCCCTTTTAATCCTTTTTCACAATGTGCCAATTAATTTAAAAGATTAATTCCTTCCTTTACATGGACTCAGTTATTTAAGAAAATTGTTGCTTCCACAACTCTATTTTCCATTTATTCTCCCCTCTCCCCACTTCCTTGGTGCCCACTAGGTCTACTGGACTCTCAGTGCAAGAACAGGAGAGAAAATGATTAATTAAAAAAGGGAAAGATAATGAAAATTAATTCAAAGCTGGTAATACAATAACACCTCCCATCACAATACCTATTAAAATCTAGTTTAGTATATCAGTTCCATAATTTTTAATCACAGCATACTTGGGTTGAAGATGACTTCAAATTTGGCATGCAGACTGCTGTTTTGTTTAATCCAGGATTTGTGGAATACATAAAAGAAACAAGATGAGGACAAGTTGTAGAGTTTTCTTGTGGGAAGAAAGCATTTCATTAGAGAATGCCTAATTCTCTAATACAAAAAAATTAGTTGTGCTATCTTGATGGCTTCTTAACATTGAAAATTTGACTGTACTGTCTACTTGAAACATTGCATGGATTTATGCTTGATGTGTATGACCAACACTTTAAACATTTTTCAGACTCTCCTGGCCACAGAATTAGACTTGTCTGCTAAGACAGCTAAAATGAGAAAAGAGGGACTGGAAAGTTTTGTTTATACTCTTACTAACTGGAATATAAGTGAACCGTGACTTTAGCATCTCTCTTACCACCAAGACCATCCATCCAGTGCAGAACAATCATTTGTCCTCCAACTAGGGCAACAGTGTTCTACCCTGTGACACAGTAAAAGACATATCTGAACTGAATCTGAGCTCTAATTTTTATGTGAGCAGAGGCTGTGAGTGGTGCCAACAAGATTAATACCTCTCTGTATACCATGTGCCATTGTAATAGCACTATCAAAGGAAATTTCAATTCTAGGACAGCTATACTATATTGCACTACATACACAGAGCCCTAGAAAATGTTATAATGAGGTTTGCATCTTGGTTTCTATTGCAATACAGATTGTGATTGTTAATAGCTATTTGAAATTGATTTTATGAAGAACATTTCTATGCTCTTCTTCAAGAGTGTTGTCAAAGAGGTTTCAGGTCAGCCACCCTGGAAAAGAAACCATAAACTTTGCTCAAGCACTCAAAATGAAATGTTCGTGTTAACTCAGCTAATAAACAGCTGAAGTGAGAGTCTTTAAACCAGTCTTTCTCTTGAGTGTGTACAGAAGGAAGAATAACGACACACACTTGAAGAAATGTAGCTCAGGAGACTTGAGATCATGTACATTTAGTGCTGATGATCTCGCTTGGATCACTGGGCAGCCGTTATGCTGTCTGCGTACTATCAGTTCATGGCCTCTTGAAGAGACAGGCAGGTTGTCACTAAAAACAGATTCAAAAACCTGAACACTCTGAAGGAAGCCCTCCTTGGATAGTGGTGACTGGAAGAGCATTTTTCAAAGCATTTAATCAGCCCCCCTGAGTGAGCACAGCTTTCTCTGCAGCAGTGAAGGTGAGAATGCTCAGATGACAGCAGACACCTAAGCTAGAGACAGATTTGTCACCTCAGTCCCTGCTCAGGTGCCTTTGCCACAACCAGTGCATTTGTAGCCAGAGAAAGCAGGGTGGTCCCACCTTTGTCTTGCTATGAGATGATTCCAGGACTGATGGCATCCTTGCTGGCATACACAGATACACTGTGTGGCTTTCCAGCTGTACTACTCTGAGATCATCCTTAGACCTCCTCTAGCCTCCCATAGAGCTGGACGTGTGCAGCTGCACCAGGAAGCCTTTGATAGCTGCTAGGGAGACCCAGTGCCCTTTCCTCCATGCTTTTCTGTAACCCTAGAAAAACAGCAAGAGCTGGCCCTGAATAGCACTGGTTGCCTTGTCTGCTGGATCAAACTGGAGATTAGGGAATGGGAAGCTGGGTAAACTGAGTTTGTAAGTAGCAATACCTCCCTCCTCCATCACACCCTTACACGGGGGTTTCAAAGGGAAGCATGTATAATACCAGCTCATGCAGCAGTAATGTTACCAAACACAGCTGAAATACTGAGCCAATGTAAAAATTGCATGCTGTTACTCAATATTTATAAGAAGACTGGTACATGTAAAGCAGCTAGGTTGCAGCAGTAGAGATAGCAAAATGTGCCCTAGCTTGAATCTGGATCATTGGCTTATTACTCTGCAGCTACGTAGTAGAGTTCTCAGACTCTTTTCCCAAATAACAGTCCAATATCTACCCAAACTACACATTATTTATTTTGACTTACTAGAGGGATTAGATATCTGCTATTGTAAAAAAGATACTCAAGTTTTTCAGGGGTTTTTTTGTTTTGTTTTTTTGCAGGGGACTTAAAATCTTTGAGAGGTTTTCAGGGCTTTACACCTTATACCCTTTCACACAGGGAGCAGCAAGGGCAAGTTAATTCTTCTGAACTCATCCAGTAAGATATTGAAAAGAAAGTTGAGCACCTGGCTGCAGCCAGACCAAGGTTTTCTGAAGGCCAATCTCAGCCAAATCAGAGTGCTCCAACAAAAGCTGTCCTGCCAATGCTGTTGCCACAAAACAAACAATGCTGTATTTAACATCAGGGATCTGTTGAAGAATATCATACATTTTACTGCTGAAAACATTGCATTTTTTTGAAAATCCATGAAATAATAAAGATTAATGAGATTGCATTACATTTCACAAAGCCCTGCTCTGTGGGAAAATCTAGACTTCTAAGTGGGATTTGTCTTACTAAACTCCTTTTATTATGGGATAGCATATAAATCACCTAATGAAGCGGTTTTGGTGTATTGTTCCACAGAGCAGTATAGAAATGAAAATTCCTTAACATCAAAGGTACTGTCCTTAGCATTCAGGGGTTTTCCTCTACTGCTTGGTGACAAAATGCTACTGAGGGATAAAGCGGGAGCTGGATATTCATGAGAATGCAGAAAAAAATTTTATTACCCCACCTAACTAAAAGACCATGTTTTATGCTCTTGGTGATGTAAGGCAACTCTGTTTACCTTAGTTACTAAAGTTGCTGTGGTTCCCTTAGAGCAAAGACAGGATAAGGTCTCAAAGAGCTAAGAGTCTACCTGCATGAAAACCGACAGCCTCCACTAAAATCTTACCAGACAAAAACCTCTGAATTCAAAATCAGTAAGTCCATTCACACTATGAATAATTTTGATCTCTTATGGTGTAATGAGTGGCAAGCTCAGCTTCATGGTGGGAAAACTACCACAGTTTTGTTTTGGGTCCAGGTACCTACGGTGACCACAATAAAATCAGAATTTAAAAGTACTACACCTTCAGAAGCAATGCAATCTGTACTGAGTGTTGGAAGGAAGCAAGTCTGAACTACTAGCATACCAGAGGAAGGCTTTAAATAATTTGAAGGCACCTGAAGCAATGTATAAGTAAAACAAGGCACCTGAAGCACTGTATATCTGCCATGAAGATGGAACAAGGGGATTTTAAGCTGACTTTAACTAATTTTCTTTTGGAATCTGCACTTGGAAAGAAGTGTTTTTTTCTTAATGTTTCATTGATTGATTGATCATACCACCAAAAAAAAAAAAAAAAAATCTGATATAACAACTCAATTCTAAATTGTTGCAGACCTGTAACAAGGGAGTAGACTTGAAACAGTGACACAGCAGTAGGTGGATTCTGTATGTACCATTTAATTGCATAAAGCATCCTTATTTCTCAGCATCTTTTGAAAGATTTTGACCTCTCTGTTTCCTGCCTGTATTATACTGTCTTCCAGAGCACAGTTTAAAATTTAATGCATTAATAAATGCCATCAAGAAAAATATCCAGATAATTCACATTAGGTGCCATGAATAATTATAAAATCAATCATTGAAATGATCTTCCCTGAAATTATGCATTTTTCCTTTTCATTGCATCATTAATTGAGGTCTAATCCTGTATACTCTGGCCTTCCAACACTCCTGCTGTTGTCAAGCAAACCCTCATTAAACTCAGATGTTCTGCCCTGCTGGTTTGAATTCCAGCATCAGAGCCTATTTTTTCAGTGCCTCAGACCCCCTTTCTGTTTCTTAAGAAGGTCTGAGGAAACCTAGTTTACCTCATCTAATTAAAAAACAAACAAACAAACAAACAAAAAACAAAACAAAAAGAACCCAAAAAAAAACAAAACAAAAAAAAAAAACAACTTGCAGACTTTTTATCTACAGAAAATTCACTGCACTGATGCTGGAAAAAGCCCCTTCACAAGCAGTTCTGGGATGACAGGGAGAAAATGCAAGGATTTTTTCATCAGTTTTGCCTTCTGCTAGTAGAAGTACATAGTGAAATGATGGCCTTCTGTACAGAAGCAAATTCTTTGAAATAGGTGAATATTTTTCAGACCTTTCTTCACTATACTGCTGCAGACATGTGTCTCTGTTCAAGGACCTTCACATTCAGCAAGGGTCAACAGAGCGTGTGTCATGTGAAAATTTCAATTCTCAATAACCTCCTCATTTAAAATGACTAGTTTTTGGCCTTTTCCTCAGGGGAGAGGGAGGGGAATAGATGATGAAACTCTTTCATTTTATGCAGTGCATTTTCCCTCCCTAACAGAGTGGAAAGCTGGTAGCATTCCAGATTTCTCCTGGCAGTTTCGGTAAAGAGACCTATGGGCCCCATTGTCTACTAGATTAAAGGATCTTCCATAGTTCCTGCTGATTAACTCTTTTTTTCTGCCCCTTGGTTGCTCTCAGAGTCACATCAAACCATCCATTGTTTTAAAGGTGAAAGAAGAGGTACTGGCAAGTCAAACAAAGCCTTGCCATATAATTTTATGTCTTAGGTAGATGGGTGTTTCATTAATTTGTGTCAACAAGGACTTACTAAGAATTCTTCTTAATTATGGTACAGGTGGACCAGAAGGATCTAATCCTATTGTAATTTAGTGCCTATTCTGCTCTTACCCATCCTGTCTCTGAAACATTATTAGCAGTGTTCCCTTTCTTACAAATAACTCACCACTCCACAGGGAAACACCAGCAGCTTTTTGGACTTGCTTTATATTCCAGATGACTTCATCTAACTCCAGAGTTGCACTGAAGCCTTCACACATGAGCATCCATGCCAGAAAAACTGAGAAGCATCTCAAAGAAATTAAGAAAAAAACCCCATACAACTCCGTGTTCTGTTATATTGAATACCTCTGTGATGTTATGTGACATTTGCATTATCATAGAAATCCTCACTCCTACTCATAAAAATTATTCTGACCCTCAGTGGTGAATTAAAATGTAAGCCTATACAAGAATAACTGTGTTGCTTTTTATACAGAAAGAATCCAACAAAAAAATCCATTCTTCATTTGCTTATGGGTGGGACTTATTAAAAATGTGAATTTAGTCATTGATTTAAGAGAGAAGTATTTCTCCCTATTAATATAAAAATGTCATTTTTGAGGTTTTAATATATTATGGTTGGTATATTCCAGCAAGAAAGACTGAGGCCATATTTCTTTAGTGGTTTTCTAGATACAATTTCAATGATTGAACTGAGAACTCAATTACTGAATCCTGATTTATGGCACACAGTGCAGGGTTTTTTGACTTCTCAGGGTGGTTCTGCATCTGCATGTCTCAGGAACAGGGCTGTTTGTAATAAAATTCATATCTTCTAAAATGCAAGAAATATACATTTTTATTATGTTATCATCATAAAAATAGTTTCTAGTCACACTTGTTCTCTGTTACAGAAGTATTAATTCTTGAATATGGATGTTGATTTTACCATCTTACTATGCCACATTAAGCATTTTGCTCATGCTTCCTCTGCCTGGCTTGTAGCCGGACAGATTCACTGATTTTGCCTACTTGTCTGGACATTTATAAATGTTAACCATGACAGTCCTGTGCTCTCTATCCTCCAAGAATAAATGAAGAAATGTACCTGGCAGAGCTGTCAGACTGCCATGCTCACATATATTCTATGAAAATTTACATCATAAAATACACTTTCATATTTTTTTAATGCTTCTAGGATACCACACAGGTAGTCAGACATCTTTGTGATTGTGGTCAATGTAAGATCCTTTATGCGTATGTTCCCTATTTTAGTTATCTTCTCTGATTTTTTTCAGTTGCTTCTCTTGTTGTTACAATAAAATGAACACCAGTATGTTTTCCGTCTTTATTTCTCTCTAACAATATCTGGATATATTTTATAAAACAGTTCTCTTGATATCCTAAAAAGATACTCTGCAAAACCCAAGGTCCCCCTCCCCACATGTATGTCATCAACACAATATATTTTCTAGAAGTTATGTTTACCCTTGATCCTTTTACAGCTGAAGCATATTTTCTCCTACATTCAGAGGATAATAAAAATGGTAATTTTAAATCATTCTGTATTGAAGATGATCCCTTTTCCAGTGTTTCCCAACCATATTATTATCTGCATTCTGCTGCTCAGTCATAAAAGAATGAGTTTCAAAGAGGTACCAGGTAACAGCCCTGGTAGAAATTCCCCTGTCAAGACAATGTCAGGCTGATCTTTTTATCACTACAACTCAGTTCTCTCAATTTTGTGGCAAGCTAGTAAGACTGATAAACCCTTAAATTGTGTATAGCAGGTAGTAATTTCCACGCTATAGAGTATTTGTTTCTCCCCACCTCCAAACAATAAAAATTAGAGTCTTCTCTTGATTCCTCATGCCTAATATTTTTGATAGATGAAGAATTGTCATCTTCCATTTTAGCCCATTTCTCCCTCACAGAATAGGCCAGGAAATGAAGAATACCTTGCAAGGCTTATGACTCCTGGCTTTCTTTATTGGCAGTGCTTTCATGTCAGTTGTCCCTTATGTCAGAGTCTGATCCTATAGTCTTTTCCCAGTAGGGGACAGGCCAATACCAGCTGAAAGGAGTTCTGGTCATAGGTCTGGGCAACATCAGATCCAAGCTGCTTTTGAAGCACAGAGGATGCCAGTTGTCTGAACCAAGTTGAAAATAAGGTTACATCTACACCAGTCCAAAGGTGCATATTGACAAAAAGGTAATGAATGTACACCAGCTGCCTTACTGCAAAATCCCAGGGGAAGCAGAGGCTCCCCAGCTTCCTTTACAGTGTAATGAGCTACAGGAAGGCTCATGGCATTGACTTCAGCTAGACCTGCCATGTGAAAGGTTTCTGAGCCTTGCATGATGGTAACCAGATCATTAGCTGCTGCATTAAAAACCTCTGCAAGTAGGAAAAACACTCTAAAACTGTGCCAGAAGATAGCATCTGTCTCTGTAAAAGCCAGGTTTCTGCAGGACTTTGTACCACTGTGTGTGGCTGCATTTCTTTTATAACACATTCACAGTTCTTTCTTCTTTTGGTAGGACCAGTCTTTCCTCCCTCTTTTTCCTCCCTCTAGCTTTGGTTGGGCATCCATACATCTGACATGCATAATACTAGTCTTTATCCTATGCCTGATATCTGTATCACATCTACTTCCCTGGATCTGAAAGCACTTTTCTAGGGGCAAAAATAGCATAGTAACAAAAGTATAGTAATATTTAAGTCATGGAAAGATAGCTTTCTGTGTTTGGGCTTCCAGACTTCATAAAAACAGAGGGAAAAGCATCCTAAGCAATTAGTTGTTCTGGTAGGATTGTTTATCTTCTGCTTTTGTTGTAGATACTGCTTGTGTTTGTGTGTGTGTGTGTGTGTGTGCATGTGTGTACACTTCAGTATATGCAGCCATATACATACAAATATGTGCCAATATAATATTTTAGACTACTTTGAGGGGTCCAGGACGTGTTTCTAAAGGAGACCCCATAATTTCTCACGTCAGAGACCTGAAACAATTTCCTTCTTTTAGTGGGCTATAATGTGCACTGCTTCATAACCATGCATGGAATTAATTATCCCCTCTTTTTAAAGGTATTTCTATCATGTACAGATACCTTCAGTTCAAAAGATATTCAGGGATAGTTCTTAAAACTCAAATTCACATGAGACAAGCTCTCAGCAGATTCTCTTCCCATGTAATTCATATAGCACGGGGGATAATACCCAGCTGTGCACTTCTGCATTTTCAAGTAGGTGCTTAACCCTATGAAAAATCACATCCTGCTCTTTTTTCCTACATTGCCATATTTTTTTCTGACATTCCTTAAGGCCTATTTTCCCAAAACAAAGAAAGAAAAAAATGGGTAAACAATAACTCTTCCTGTATTGTAACCTACCACACCCAGCTCCTCTTTTTGCAAAACAAGAACTTGAAGACACTGTTCCATTTTTTATTAACAAACCCACAAAATGAATATTTTAAGGCATTTCAACTAATTACATTGGAAAACTCTGAATTCTGAACATATTTTTACCAAGAGTTCCTCCTGAGATGACAGCCTGAACTCGTTTTCTCTCTCTCCTTCCCTTGACTCCCCATGTTACCTCCCCTGGAGAGGCTCAATGCTGCTGATTGTGCAAATTCAAGCCCATCAGCACTTGTCATCTCTCATGGAATTTACCCTTTGACATTCAGCTTCTATATCCCACTTGGAGGCAGAAGTTTTATCTTTGCAAAGCGCAGAAGTTGTTTCCTTGGAAAAAGCAAGAAACATTCTCCCATGGGGGAAAAAAGACTCACTTTAGCATGTAGACCTCAGGGAGAAAAACCCTAGGTTATACTTAATTCATGTGGGGGGTTTTTAGGGCTGGGTCTTCTTGTTTTGGTGGGGTTTTTTTGGTTTTGTTTTGGGGTTTTTTTTCTTAATGGAGAATTTCTTATATTTTTTTAAGGTTCTGATAAACTGAATCGCCATTGACAGAATTTTGTCAGTTTTCCTTGCCCCAGAATCCAAACTTTCAAGCCTTTTAACCCCAAATTACAGTATTTCACCTCTATTTCCTTGTTAACATGTATTCTGATGATATTACCTCACAACAGTAGCTATTTTCCTGACTTTAGTAACAGCCAGTCTTGTACATATACACTTTAAAAATTTTACCAGGAGAAAAAGATAGCGACTTGCAAGGGCTTTTCATTCTTGTTCTATCTGATCTGAAGAACTCTTAGGTAGGGACAAGTCTGTCCTCATTTACACCTGTTAAGCCTCATTGAAATCAGTAGGGTTGAGCTAATGTAGCCGCTTACAGTTTGGCTCATAATCTGTCTCCTGTTAACTCACAACACTACTTCCCGCAGGTGCAACAAGATGAGATCTGCTGTCTGCAGGGCTCCATTTGTGGGAATAGTAGCATACCCATTACTTGTCTGCAGATCATAATGTTGGCTGCTTTGCCTGACAAGGAACACATATCTCATGATACCAAAATTAGCAGAAATCTTCTTCCTCCATGTAAATGTGATTGTTTAGCAATACTGTCTACTAATGGATATGGGTAAAGGAATATTAGTTCTCAATTGCAATTTTTATTTCACTCAGCAAGCAGCAGGATACATTTATACTATAAATCTGTGTTAACAGGTTAGCTTTGTTACACTCTTTTCTGTATTTAATGAAATTATTTTTCTAACTACAGTTTCACTATAGAGCTTACTATTTGCAGAGGTTATGCTTCAAGGTTATATTTGGGTCATATTGTTAATACTATAGATTTATCCACGAACATGTAACAGACTTATTTTAGCATTCACTCATAGCCAGACACTTCCTAAATTGTCACACAATCTGGATAAAATTTGGTTTCAGAACTTGATAGAAAAAGTCACTTATCTCCTCCACAGGAAAAATGCTACACTTTTAGCATCTCTCTTTTTCATGACAAGTTGGAGAGCAGAAGTATGAAGTGGAAAGCAGAGCATAAAGGTGAAATAATTTTTTGTTCTTCTGATGCCATTCTGGGTAAAGGATGACAGCATTAGTTCAACATTGTGCCACCAGAGTCCTAAAGCCTGTAACTGTTGGTGACTCCAGAGGCTAGTGGAGAGGTTCAAAGTATGCCAAGTTTTGGGTTGCTTCAACTTCATTATCCTCTTATTCTCAGCATTGCTGAGAATTGTTTAGCTCATTGAATTTAAATAATAGAGTATGACTGATGCTTAGACCTTCGTAGCCTCGTTTTCTAATAAAATAAGGCTTTTGCATTCTATGTACAGAGAGTACAGAGAGACAGAGACAGAGACAGAGACAGAGACAGAGACAGAGACAGAGACAGAGACAGAGAGAAACCATAAGTTAATATAGTCCTGGGCCACAGGTTCCTGACTCATGAAGCTGCGAGACAGCTCTATGTGTTTTGGTTGGGGTTAGCTTGGCAGCAGAGTGAGTTCAGGCCTTGTTCCCTCTGCCTCAATTAGGTCTCATGAGGCACAAAGCCATGGCAAACCAGACCTCAATAGTTTAACTTTCACTAACCTACATGGGATTTGGTGCATGCCCCATGGACTCCATAATCAAACCTTTCCAGAGTTTAGTTATCCCTCAGCCTTTGCTATGTTACCTGTGGTTCTCTGGCACAATTACACATTGCAGCAGGGGAGTTCAATGGGAGTGAATCGTAGGAATGCCATGTTTCCCCTTGGATTGGTTTGTTGCATTTTGTTCTCATTTTTCCAGAGTTTAATTCAGTCACAGTGATTATCCAATCTGCCTTGAAGTTTTTCCAGGAAAATCACAACTGTAATTGCCATGCTATGCACACCTTTTTGATCACTGTGTTCTTGAGCATAATTTGAAAGATAGATTACAGAGAGACTAAGCATTTTTTATGCTTACAACTCAGAGTGGCACTAATAAATAACCATAAAATAGTCATCTTGCATCTATAATTTTTCATGGCAGATCCTTATGAAATCATTATGTAATTAATTACTTTGTCAGCCATGTGAAAGTCCAGGTAAGGAAAGTGGATGACAAAATATGAGACCGGCTAAAATTGTAACCAACCAAATATTTTAGAGATACATATTTTTTTTTTACTCGTAAAGTTTCCATGTTGTTCTGCCATTATAGATGAGTTGTCCAGATACAAAAGTGGGTCCAAAAATCATGATGTTGAACTTCAAGCACAGCAGAAGCTCTGTGGCAGAGTAGATTAGCAAGCAGAAAAACGTACAATGAAGAATTTCTCATTTTAAATGTACTAATAATCATTAAACACTCTATTTTCCTTCATTTGCTGTGTTTCTATTCATGTTGTGCAAAACTTTACATCAAAATCAAGATTTACTGAACTTAATTGTAGCCATAAAAATCCCAGCTACCCAGCCAAAGCATACTGTCTAGGTTTCACCTCATAGTAAATGTACATCAATGGCATTCTAATGTCTTCTCTATCTTCCCGCCTGTCTCTTGAAGGAATATGGGTGCTTGGATTACAGCATCCAAAATGCATACTAGCACAAGGAGAGAGGACACGCAGTGATATGTTTGGGGATTTTTAATATGCATTTAAGTACAGTTGGCTAGATACATATCAACTATCTTAAATTCAGGCCAGGGATTACCTGGACCATTTCTTTTTTTTTAATTTGTTTTGGTCCTCCTAAAATTAGAATTATCCCCAGTCTTGGAAGAGAATTGTTTCTTAAGACCCCTGTGGAACATGCATGCTTACTTAGAGACATAAATTTCGCTGGGGAAGAATATACAAGGCAATAAAATACCGTGCATGTTTAAAAGTTCATGTTATCTTTTAACAACATTTCCTTCACTTTTTAATTCTTTCTTTTTTGCCATATGCAGCTTTGAAGTTTCTGCAGTTTCCAGTAGAATTTCTTTGATAAAAATAACTTGAACAAATACTTTCCTTCTTAATTTGACCCTGAACTATCTAATTAGATAAAGAAAAAAATGCTCAGCTATGGAGAGGTAGAAATATGAACAACTTTCACTGGCAAGATCACAGCCCTCACGCTCTTCCACAGGATAAGTTCATGCTGTAATACCAATGCTTGTTTATGGATGTCAGCAATAAGCAAGTAAAATTGTTGGATCAGACTCTGAGAAACCTGGTCTAGTGAAAGATGTCCCTGCCCACTGCAGAAGGGTTGGAACTGAACAATCAATAAGGTCCTTTCCAACCCAAACCATTCTATGATTCTATGATATAATTCTGTGATCTGGCTTTAGTGTAATCTCGAATGAGGTGAAACCTAGTTAACCCTGTCCTCTGCAGGCAGAGAGAAAGTGCAGCATGATCAGTTGAGGCAGCACAAATCAGTTTGGGTACCTCAAGAGCTAGACCAAAAGGAATTATCTTCTGTTTCTGTCATGTCTAAACACTAATATGTAACAATTAAAAAAAGGTTTTTTTATCACCATTTTTGGCCATTTTCCATTATGTTCACTCATGAAACCTACTAAAATCAACTAAAGCTAGAACAGGGCCATTAGATATGCCCTGTCTTGAAATCTGTGTCAGCTGGAAATTATATTCTCACCACTCATTTGAGGGTCCTTGCCATTCTCAGAATTAAGAATTACCCTGCTGGCATCTCCAATGCTTTACCTTGCCCTTCCATCGCTTTTCCCAGTTGTTACATCCATCACTGCCATATATGTCACTTTTCCCCCTGCATTGCACTAGCCTGTTCTTATGTCAGTGGCAATATTTCTCCATTATTCACATGGCATTGAGGTTAGAATTCTTTTCATTTTTCCTCTTTCATTCTTTTGTAACATGCAGTTCACCTTCTAGTGCCACCTTTGCTTATACCTTGCTATTGATGCATGACCTAGCTGGCTACAAGAGTCATTTTTCTGCTGATACTTTAATTCAAATCTACCCATGGGTGGTAGATAATTTTAATTGCTACCAGCAGGAAGCTGGGTGTATTCCGACTCAGACACCTCTGTCAAGAAATGAGTGGTCATTTGTGACATACTGGAAAGCAAAAGTAGCCAAGGGCATTATCTGACTTAAACTGAGCTGACAGATTTTTACAATGTTATGTCTGGAGTCCAACAACCTATGTTTAGAAAAAAAATACGTAGAATATTATGTGTGAGAAAGGGGAAAAAGTAGGAAAAAGTATATAGGATAAAATCTAGCACATAACCTCCAATTCTCATGTGCAAAGGGGACAGAAAACCCTCATTGTGCTTGTTTTAGAGATGTATGGTATTTTCAACTCTGAGTAACACTTTTCTTGCAATTGCACATTGCTGCACAAAAATTTAGACATTACTGGATAAACATTACTGCATTTGTAGGCTTGTAGTAAGTGGCATGGGATGTGAACTTCATTGTCTTTCACAATAACACTTAGCTTTCTTAAAATGTCTATTTCCAACACAAATGAACATGTTCTATCAGTCTTTTGGAGTACTATAATCAATGGACCATTCCAATTTAGAGGCTAATTAGGATGAATAAAGATTATGGAATCTAGCCATAGCTAAGTCGTTATACACACTTCTCATCAGTTTATACACTCTAGTTAATACTAGTAAGTGCTTTCACTTCTGAAGACCTCTTCAGTGAATCGCAGATGTCAAAAGTGGTGGGACAAACTCGTCAGTGGAGGACCTGGTCAGGCAGTAAAGTGATGTCAAAGGAGGGATACCAGATGAACCTCAGGTTTGACACAGCTTGACAAATGAGCAAGTCAAACCCTCATGCACTGTAAGCTTGTTCAAAATATTGTCTGCAAAAGAAACACACCACTATGCCCATTTGTTACTGTTGTTACAGGGAAGAAAGAGAGGAGACCTATCCCAGACAGACCATTGTGCGATGAATAGGCTTACTGTGTTTACATGCAGAAATAAGCACTGGACTACACCTTGAGGTGTTATTAAAAATCTGCTCTGGCAGGTGTATGCTATATAAATGAACCCAGGATAGCTCTATGCACTTGCTGGTAAATTAATGTCCCAACGATCTCTGATGTAGTGGTACTGGTTTAGTAAAACACTATAAATGCATCAATACAGTGTTGTATCCCAAAAAATAGGCCTGCTTCTCATCAGGGCTTTTCCACTTGCATTCACCTCTAGTCTGACCAAGCGCTATGTGGGCACCAGTGCTAAGTATTTGCCACTTTCACATTTCTCCCACAAAACCACAGTTTCTCCTGGGCTATCAAGACAGGCTTAGCAGCTGAGTTTTGTCATTATGTTGCACAAGCCATCTATTCTGCCTCTGAAGCAACCTGCGTGAATATATGTGTGCTATTATATCTTGAACCTAGCTCCCCTGACAATTTTGGATGATGACAGTTTTATAAATTCTTCCCTTCAACCAGTGGCAATGTAAAACAATAATAAAAACAAATCCAAATCCTGATTGTATTGCAACCTGCAGTAATATTGCAGAAGGAGGATATTTTCTACACTTAATAAAAACATCCTTTCAATAGGCTTTTGTACATTTTAAATGGATAACATCCGAATGTATGTAGAGTGTGATATGTGTCAAAATCCTTACCAGATGATATTTCCTCTTGTCAGAATGGCAAGAACATCGATGTACAGAAATCTTTAGAACCAAGAGGGGCACTGTTTGCTCAGCTAAAAACTCGCTTTCATCTCTCATAAGAACTCAATGAAAAATATTCTATTGACCTATCAAAGTTTATATGAGTTGCCAAAGGAGAATAAGGGTAGGAAGCTAGGGTGTTTGTCAGAGATAGGTAGAACAAGATCAAGATATTATGCCAGCAGCTGACAAGGCAAAAGATTGTAGGTCAGCACTAATAGTATGTGATTTAGCTCTAAGAAGCCACTTGTCATATTGCTGCAGCCTGAACGTTGTCTCTTAACTGCTCATTCTTTGCAACAGGCCCAGTTTAGCCTTGGTGATTCAAGCAGATGCTCATGCATCAGGTCTGTTAACTGAACTACTGACAAAACCTCTAACCTCTACCCAGTAAATCATCCAGTTAGCTGAAACAGAATCAGGTTGCTGTTAACAGGGTTTCATTTTCCATTTTGTTATTTACTGGTGCAGCTGGAGGGGATTTTTCATGCCGTTACATTGCAATCTCTGCTAAAGTTAGCTGAGTTGTTTTGGCAAAGAGGAGCATTGCCATTGCTTACCCTGCTAGACCCTTACATGGACATACAACCATCTCCCTGCTTAGCTGACCTAATACAACAATGCTGTATCAAGTCCCCCAGGGAACTCTTTGTCAGCAGCTATTCCTACATACTCATACTGTGAAATCCTAAATACAAATGAAGAGGGGTTTTTATGCTGCCTGCTCGATTACTAATTGCTTTTTTGTTCTCAGCATGTCCCATCATTCATGAAGCAGGCAAGTATTTGTAGAAATTTTCTAAAAAGATATGAATAGGTTACTATTTTTTTTCCTGGCATCTTTCCAGTCCTCTGCCTTGTTTTAATCAGAATGGGTGGAACACATATTGCATTTGCTTGCACTGCACTAAATCACTTTAATAAACTCACTACAGAATTCATTCAAATGTTGCAAAACTTAGTACTGACAATCTGTCAACACTCTAAGGCATTTTGCTCAACAGAATATGTTACTAAGTACTCTGCCCTTTCAGTTTCATTTCTGAATTCCTGAAGAAAAAAAAAATCCCCTTGTTGCTCTCCTGAGAATCCTCACATATGTCAGTCTTATTAAAAATAAGTCGTAGTGTTATCAAGTGTATGTTGTCCATGTTTTCTCAAGGATCAATACAGTTACAGACTCATTCTGCTACTTTACAGTACCACTTTTTTCTTAGGACAGAAGTCTACTATTCAGCCAACAAAGCAGAAGGTATCTTCTAAAATAAAAACATATGAAATGGGAAAGGTATTTCAGGGAAGGGCAGTTCTTCCACTCAAATGCTAAATATAAAACCTTGTTATTACCTAAAAGGTCCTTGACTCAAGCTGTGTGGATGCAATGGGACAAATAAGTGTGAAGATACACAAACAGACAGAGAGACTGTAGTGAGTTTCCTCTGTCATGTTGACATCATCTTTGCATTGATTTTCAATGCTAGTTTATTGTAACACATTCATTTCCATCCATATTTTTAAAACACTCAAAGTTTTTCCCATGAGTGTTTACTGCAAGATCAGTGTTCCCTTTTGTTTTAACTACAGCTCAATAAACTGGGAAGAGAGCGGCTGGGCTCTGGATGTGAGCCTCGGGGAGCAGCAATTATATAGCAGTAGTCTCTCATCTTGCTGTACACAATTGATCAAAACCACTCTGGTCATGTCTGCTGGGCTGCATGCAGAAAGTGTACATGATCATCTGAGTAAGACATAATCTGATGAATTACAATCTTTCCACAAATATTAGGTGAAAGGAAAAATATGTCAAATTTGCCAGGTAAACTGCAAGGTGTGAAATACTAAATCAGCTTAATATGTATATATATATGTATATATATATATATAAACTATTGCTGTCGTTCAAGCCGCAAGTGGATCCTGGCACCCAGGCAGACTCCCACAGAAGTGGATGGGGCTATACTTGTAAGGTATGATTTTTTTGTTTGATATTTTTTATCATGCTCAGTATCAGCATGGAGACCAGCAAGATATTAGAAGAATAAAGCACTTAAAGAAAATCTTGTTCTAAATTATCATAGCTCTTTCAGAAGTCTACTGGGATGAATATTATTGCTCATTTCTCCAAACTAGGAATATTCACTTCCTCATGCCCTCCTCTAAGCACAATAGCCCACTCCGTAAAATACTTCAAATAATATTTTTCCTAGGAGACTACTCAGTGAAAACACCACAGAATTTGGTATTTCTGTTTCATGCAGACTTGCCCAGTTCAACAGCTCCTATAAATTATAGGATCTAATTATACTCACTAGAACTATTTCAGGACCTAATAAGGGGGCATCAACTAGACCTTCATGTTGCCACCTGTTGCTGCAAAAGGCAAGGGTCCACTTTATACCCATTCATATCTTGCAGCCCTGTTTGTGGAAAATCACCTGTCTGTGTAAGAAATATATACCTGAGGGAGGCCACTGGACTGTCGAGTGAAATGGCTGTGGAAAATGCAGTGTTTGCAGAAAACAGAGCAAGGTCCATTTATTTCTCTTTTAGAGTCAGTGGGAGTCTCAAATCTAAAATCTCCAGCAGTGTGGAAAATGTGACTTGCATAGAGACGGTTGCCATATGGTTACTTCTGCATTTACCTGCTGTTGCAGGATGCTGTAGCTGCCCTCTCAGCTGTGCATTTGAACATCTTTCCCATGGGTGTAAGGGCAATGGCTGAGGCCATCCTAGGTGTCACATTCACGTGTGGCTGGTGTGGCTGGTGGTCATCCTGGTATCACATTCACACAGCAAGCACTGTTTACACCATGACTGTATCTTCAGCATTCATTGTTTGTGGGTCTATTTCTTTAGGATTTCCCCTGTGTCAGGTCCCCACAATCCCAACAGGATGGATGCCATCCTCCAGCCCAGTGTGGTACTGCTGACTGGCTCCCCCTCAAATCAACCCCTCTGCCTGTGCCTGACCCCCAAGCTGCAGGGTGCTCAGTGGTCTCTCTCAGAACCCCCCTTCTCCTCAGCTGGCACTAGCAGTCCCACTTAGCAGCTTTAGAAACTAGCACAAAACTGACAGATTCTCCCGGACGCTAAAGAAATTAAACAGGATACCAGGCTTGGGTGTTCAAACCCTCCCACCCAATTTTTTCAGTGGCATATGAGTGAAAGCAAGTGTGCAAAGTTCTTGCAGGTTGAGCTGGGTCTTGCTGCCTCCTAAACACATAGACACTAAACATACCCCTATCCACAACCTCCCAGAAGCCTCCCTCCCATTGCACCAGAGGGCTCTTTTGCATCTGTAGCTCCCACAGTCTTTCTCCTCAGACTCAGGACTTCCCTTTGAAACTGCAAAACTCCTTAGGTCAGCTATTTAGTCTAACTTTACTTTCTTTAAATGTAAATCCAGGCTTCAGATTTCCCTCTGAAAGCATAACCACCCAATTCTTTCTCTGCCTCAGAGCTGACACTGTGTCTTTCCAGGTTTATATTTCACCTAACTCACATATGGCTTCATTTTGCTGTGTCTGGGAATTTGCCACTCCCAAGCCACCACACCCTGCAGAAAGGCTTTTCAAGAAATCTTTTTGTAGGCTTCAGCTTGCCTGATGTACTTTTCTTCAGTTACTAAGCTTTTACAGTTGATTTTTAATCCAAAAATTGTCAAAGAATTTGTATCTGTTAAGAAAGGGGTTTTTTTTGTTTGGTTGGTTGGGTTTTTTTGCATTGATTTGTAGCCAAAACCCTGGCTTATACATAGACAGATCTGCCAAATCATCACACAGGTACAACTGTGGGAATCACTTCAGGCACTTGGGGCTTTCTTAAGCAGAAGCTTCCAAAGTTTTGTAGTATAAAGAAGATCTAAGGAAGCTCAGAGGAAGGAAAGTGACCTCCTTAACTCTGATGGGGCATGTGAGGCATTTGGCTACAGACTACTCATTTCATAAGCAGTTTAAAAGACAGCTTAAGCAAAGAATTAATGTTTTGGGTGCTCACATAATTTTCTGCCTCATTATCAGTGTCTGTTCTCTGCTAAAAACAATGCTGTTCAGAGCTTTTTCCTTATGTGTAACAAATTGCATTACATTAAACAAAATACAATTTATGCAATGACAGACTTTAAAAAACAATCACAAGAGAGCTGTTCATTTGACTTAAATTTTCTCATGTTTTGGGTTTGTTTTGTTTTCCAATGGCATATAGCATGGCTCAAATACAAGGCTGATCTCCATTTTGGATCTGCCTTTCAGGCTCTGTTAGACATAAAGGGAACTAATTACAGTAGAGGACATTGCAGACACTAGCAAAAGGATCAATACATGTATTCCCCTAAGAGTGTTCAGTCACTAAACCAAAGCAGGAATTTCCCAAGAGCTAATAAAGGCTTTCTGGTTCTACCCAATTCTTCTTCTAATTTTCCTGAGTTTCCTCCCTGCTCCCTGCTAGCACAAAGCTTTTTCATCACCATGTTAAAAGTCTTAATATGAAAGGCACAATTTAGCTTTGCTTTTGTTTTATTCAAGGTATTGTTTCTATGTCTGGTAGATCTTGGCTTTTTCAAAACAGAAAGGATCTAATTTTTTAGTGGTCTGGAGTGCATTCACAACTTATTAATCACAGTAAGAAGCATGGCTCACTCAAACTACTTTTAAATCCAAATACCTAAATATAAAACTTGAGTCCTGAGTAGCCCCACTGTTGCTAGCAAAGGCTACCAACTAATTTCTCCAGTTACACTGGTTCCTGGTCATTTGCCATGCTTTGGAAATAAGCAGACCTCAGACAGAGAGTTAGTTACAAAACCAGCAATTCTAGAGCGACAATTCTTTAAAAGATTCCCTTGTTTTTATATATAAAAAAGGCCACGTCTGAGTCAGGGAATCAAACATAATCATTGTTCCTCCCCAACTATTTGGATGCTTAATCCATGTGTCTCTATCATGGTGTATATATGCCAAATAAAGCCCCTTGAAATATTTAATTCAAATCCAGACATTTCTGTTGTGGCTGCCAGCCCATTTGTGCTAACATTAGGTTTAGCCATGATTAGACACTGATTTACGCATTCTAATGCCTTCTTTTTACAATAGCATCATGAACCAAGTGACTTGGGAGGAGTTTTCAGAGCGGTAATTGCACTGGGAATATCAGTTATTACTGAAAATGTAATGAGGAAGTCTAGCAAGAATGTACTCTCTCAGCTCTGAGGCTACAACAGGCTCATTAAAAGTAAAAAATAACTTAGCATTTAATGCCGTTTTGAAACTCTTACATTTAATCTTTAGTAGAAACACACTCATGGAAATAGTAATATATTTCTGTCAGGCAGTCTGCTGAACACTGCCTGCATATTGTGGTTTCCCTAGTTTGGGTAGGAAACCTTTTACAATATTGCTCTATTTTTGATGAGTTGTGTTCATGGAAAATTTGTCTCCAGCATTCTGTATCCCTAGCACACTCATTCTTCCACTTTTTTTGTTTATCCCAACAATATTTATTCTATCATATCAAATGATGACTTAGGTAATATATTCTGAAAGAAATACTCCCCTTTGTGTACTATTCTTTTATTTCTATCCAGCTGTATAGGCACCTAGTGGCATAGTAGTTCAAGCAACCTGCTCCATATCTAGAAAGTCTGAGTTTTGGGCTGAATGCTGATGGTGGCTTGTAGTCAACTGAGATGAAGAGAGGTTATCTGGACATTTGGACTGGAAAGCTACAGGTGGCCAAACACAGTGCCGTGCATAAAATTTAGCACTGTCTAAGATGAGCTGGACTTTTGGCTAGGTCTCATTAAATCACTGAAGGTTCTGTGAAGAAGGCTGAAGCTGTTGGGCTTGCACCATCAAAGGTACTGGAGTAGCCCTGGGGTCTTGCCAACTGCTTCAGGAGTCTGCTCCCTCTGGAGCAAGCTTTCCCTCTTCTGTGAAGACTAGGACTGGAGACTGGTAATCATGGTCCCAAGGGCAGAGATGTAGCTGAAATGCACACGTGCCTGCAGGTATAGTTTAGTTTCAGAGCAACAGGAAACGAGAGAAGATGCTGAAGAACAGCAAATGGCTTTAAATCTCTCTGTATCTAAAAATATTTAATGCAGAAACTGTTCAAAAGTCACATGTTTATGAAGTGTTGTCACTGGGCTGGGCAGAAGACTAGGCTATCATCTTGCTAGAAATATTCTAAAGGATGAATTGACAGAGGACTGCTTAGGGTGTCAGTCCACTGGAAATAGTCAAGTAAGAACTTTTTTATCTAATAATTATACTGTCATATCTGCTGAAATAAAACTAATCAAGTCTCATCCTTTCTAAAAATCAACTTTTTTTGCTGGGATGAAGAACTAATTTTTTTTAATAAATAATAAAACAGGTCTCTTTAGTTGGTCAAATAAATTATAGGTGTTTTGTCTTCCTTTAGGCTGTATCCATGCACACTGAGGCAGGATATAAGCTTTGACAGCCCCTAGTAGTAAAGAAACTTCTTGAATATTGATATCTATATTCTAGTACATGAATAAAGTAACAAGGCAGTTAAATCTTACCAATGTTGTTTAATCTCTATCAGAAACAAAGATTAATTGGTATCAATGAGACTAGGAAGGTTTCTTTAGCACTGAGAGTGTATAGTAGAGTATGGAATAAGATCACTGGAATGATGAGTGCCTCAAGACAGTGTTTCAGGATAAAGTGTATACTGATATCCCTTGTTATTTAATTCCCATTAAAGTGAGATCGAAGTGAGCTAATGATGCCTAATTTTGCAACATACCTATTTTTTTGCTCAAGACCAACTTTTGTAAAAAACCCCTATGAATATGATAAAAAATTCTGATTTCTTTTATGCTGACAACACAAAGCTGTAAGGGTGAAATGCAAATACTTATCATGGACTGGAAATTAAAAACAAACAAAAAACAAAACAAAACAAAAACAAAAACAAATCCACAAAGAATAGGAAAAAATAAATGAAGTTATTGAAAAATTCCACCAAAACAGGATTGCCTGTGAGAAAGAGACAGGGAAATTTAAAATAAACAATTTTACAGTTTTAAATTATACACTTACAAAATACACATTCAACTAAAGTGTCGAGTATTAGTTTGGTATCTAAACAACAATGTTAAATTCAAACTGGGGCAATTTATTTTAACCAGAAAGATCTCAGGAAAGGTGCTGAAAATAATAATAAAAAAAAAAAAAATGTAAATAAAAAGCATTATTTTCTCTAGTGCAAACATAAAGCATTTTCTTTTAAAATATAAACCTTTGGTGGGAAGAAAGTAGAGAGGGTTGATCCATTAAAACTTTAGTAGGCTTTGAATTAGACTTAAGGGCAGAAAATATTTTGTTATTATTATTCTTTAGCTAAGAGTAGAGTGAGACACAGGAATGGGAAGGAGCAAAGTCATGAATCAGTAATATTCTCATGTGGTACACTGTATTTGGTTCAGATGAACCTACACCTGCAAGTATATGGCAGAAACCCAGGAGCTCAGAGGTGGGTGATGAGAGCGACCATAGATGCCTGCTATGAGAGAAGACACCACTTCCAAGAAAAACTCCAAAGATGGGGATCATTCCGTTTAGAGGAAAGACAAATAGTCAGGGGAAAGACAACCTTAGAGAAGGTGACATGTAAGTGGCACAGAGACTACACTTAGGGTAGTCAGCAGAGCACAATACAATATTCATACAAGACTGCAAAAGGATAAAGGGAATGCCAATAGAATCAAAAGACAGCAACATTTAGTGGACATACTTTAAGCTAAATATTGTTTTCCCACTGTGAGGAGCCAATTAGCACAACATGAATCTGAATCTGAAGCAGAGTGTGTTCTTATGGCTAATTAAAACATGCTGAGCTCTAAGTTCAAAATTTTAGGTATCAGTTCCTCACTCATCAAGGTACATGCAGATATTGAAGTGGCCAGAGAAAGCCATTTAGCCTCTGGGCAGAGAGGTGTTTGTTGATTGTTGTTTGAAGATTCGCTTGTAAAATCCAGGACTGATAGGTGGGAGAGTGTACCCTGAGCTTGCTGGGTTACTGGTCCGATCTGGCACTGTGGTTTCCACAGCCCACAGCCCAACAAGGGCACCACAATTGCTGGAGCAGCTGCACCAAATCCAGGGTCTTGGGCAACCTCCACTGTTTAAAAACTGCTGAAAATGTGACCAAGAGCTAAATTCAAAGTACAGGGAATTAGACCCCCTTAATCCACTTGTTTTATAGGCCATAATGAATAATTTAAAACATGAAATAAATTTTTTGGAATGAACTCAATTGCCAACATATCCTTGCATGAAATGTCAACAGCTTGTTAATCCAGAGATCCTATTCAAAAATGAAACCCTACTGCAGTTGCTCAATTAAAAATAAATATTGCAGTACCATTGGCAAATCCTTGCTTCACTCTTTGTATGTAGTTGCTTAAATATTCTTAATCTACATTCTAGCGAGGGTCATCAATAAAGTATATTCTGCTTATGGAGTAACTTTCTTCCACAATACGGTCAGCAAATTATTAACAAATGGTGTGACTACACATGCATATATGAATAGTTATATTTAACATTGTTCACTGTCCTAGTGAATATTTCAATGGACGTAATTCTCATCTATTATAAATTGGTATAGTCTCACAAAAAGTCACAATGTAAGTGTATAAGGAGATGAGAATAAAACAATTTTGTATGCAGAGATAGGGAAATGCACCTCATATACATGTGTCCAGGAAAACATAAGCAGTATCAAACATGTAGAGAAAGCCATTTAATTTGTGAACTGTTGAGATTTTAATAATAAACAGTATATTTTTGTCATAATTCAAGTTTTATTGCAACTCTTTTGAACTCCAGACAGCTGTAATTTCCTTTTGTCTGTCAGCCAAAAGGCGTTTTACCTCAGTTTGGTATTTTGCAAGGAATAAAAGAAAGAATGACTCAGATAATTGTATTTGAAGCTGCTGGGTAAGGCTATTTCAGTCCCTAGAGGACATGTTTTTATGCCAAGCTTGAAGTTTTGAACTACAAAATAAAAAGTGTGCTAAGTACTGATTTTATTAGCCCTCTAAGCATTTTGCTTTGAAATAATGGGAGGAAAGATCATAATACTTTTTTTATGTGTAATAAATCAGTCCTAGATAAAGAGATGGAATGCAGTGTAATTACTTAATATTAGTAGTTCTCTTGGCCTTCTTAGAACATGTCTCTATGGGAATAGTTTGTGTTGTTGCCATCCTATGTACTGTCAGATCACAGAAGTTCATATTACTCTAATCAACACAGATTTAAAAAAGCCAACAGGCTGCAGAGGCAGAGCCAAAGAACTGAGAGTCTCTTTCAGTGATCTTCATATCAGGAACGCATTCCTACCTTATGATAAATGTTATATAACCCATGAACAGTAAGGAGTCTATTCATCTGCACACCCCAATTGGAATGGCACAAAGAACAGGTAATGGAGATGAAGGTGAGAGCTCCATAAATGTTTTATAAACCCAAAAGATTTTGTCCTGACATCTAAAGATGAACAAAGCCCTTGACCATTTCTTACTTAACTGAACTTGTTTGTCCATGCCTATTATGTAGAGAGGATCAGGAAGTGCCCTTTCAGTTCACAGAGTTATTAAGCAATAAAATAGGCTGCCAAGAGAAGTAGTTGCAGCAACAAACATCAGAGCCTGGAACTGAGAAGTATGTAGGGACTCTTACAATGCCAGGTAAATCTCCTGAACAGGAAGGAACGAATCAGATGGATAGCTCTCACCATTCAAAAATCCCATTTGACACACCTCTCAGCCAGCATGGCACCTTTCCTAAAAAATTCTTCCCCCTACTCACTGCCATATGCTCCTTTCAAGCTCAACAGTATCACTTATAGAACTAATTACCCTAGTGAAGCAAAACAGCTTCACACTGTATCAATTCAGTGTGTCTTTACAGTGAGGAAAACTAAATGCTTCAGCTGAAGAGGGTTACTCAGAAAATATATACACTGTGCAATAGGCAAGTTTATACCTGTGTGTTTGTTCACATACGTGCATCCATGGACATCCATACGCAAATTCTTTCTACCAAAGGTCAATTCTAACCCTTTTGTTGACTCTATTTGTATTGACTGCTTCTCTGCCAATGAGATTCTTGCAAAGCATGTCCCTACATTTTGGCAGGTAGTTTATGTGACATGATGACTTCGAAATTAAATTCTAGCAGTGCTGTGTCTATTCAGCTGCCCACAATCTTCGCAGGTGCAGCAGTAACTGTGGCTCCATTGGCTTATCTTCAGCAGCCTTTTTGTTCTTATTAAAGAGTGGCATCTCTCATCTCAAAATGTCTACTTAACACCTATCTTCCCTGCAGCACTAGCTTGTTATCTGCATGCAGGTTAATTCCTTGAGTTAAATCAGCTAAGTTGTAAAACACCACATGAGAAACACAGAACAGGGTGTTTCTGGAATCTAACTGTATGTTAGTATAACTTCACCCCGCACTCACAGCCCCTGAGCAGCCAGCTAGACTCAGAACTAGACTGAGAACAAGCTCAGACTAGACTGAGAACAAGATATCTGGAAGGAGAGTGGGGAAGAGCTTGGAGCAATATAAGAACTGTGCAAGGGCCATCACTGCAAATACCAGTATTTGATCAAACACAGCAATAAGCTTTAATACATCCACACTGCTAAGACAAAATCTTTTAAGGGAGTTTGGGCATAGAATTAGGTAGTCATACTTTTTCATACACCTCTAACCATCCTAGTTCTTGGCTGTTCCCCTCTGAGGAACAGCAGTTTCTTGTATTTTGCCTTTGACCCAGTGTCCCAGACCTGAAAGATTTTAGCCCAATTTCCCTCCCGCTATTAGTTTGTTTTTCTTACGCTTTAAAAGTAGTTGATAGGGAATTTCCTATGAACTCTTGCTGCTAAAACTGCTGTAGTAATAATATTAATAAGATGTAAGACAGCTAAATAATGCATCAGAGACTCATGAAGCTTTCCTTTAAAAATATTGGAATGCAGTATGTGGAAAGTATTATACATCAAATGGATTTTTCATAGAAAAGCTTAGTGAATTAATCCCCTACTCATAAACAAGATGGGATAAAAGTCCTGAAACTGCTCCTAGAAAATCCAGACTTTTTCTTAAGCAGCTAACTGGTGCAGCAGGTAACTGGTGCTGCTCCCTATAATGCATCTGCCAGGTAGATGCAGCTGTAGCTGTTAAAAAATGCAGGCTAAGAATGTCATGCAAGAACCATTCATTTGTGATGATCAGGTGATGTCTCTCCTTGGGCATGTTTGATAGTTCCCAAGAGTGCTTCAGCCTCACAGATTGATTCAGAAGTCACAATTCCAGAAAAGGTAATTGTATCATACACTTTCCTAGTGATATCAGGTAGTTGAAGGGAAACATCAAAAAGAGAAAGCCATGGAAAGGAAAGAGACTAATAATCAAATTCCACAAGTTGGGGCCTGGGACAGAAGGGGCTTAACTAACCATGTAAGTCACTTAAATAAATGCACAGATGATTTTAAATTTCATTTTCACTTGTTTCTCAGTACAGATATTGCTAATTTTAAACAATAATTTAAGAAGGTTACATGAAGTTGTATTTTCTACTGGTTAGAGCTGTAAAAAGACCCATCTGGACACATTTTGCAATTACAACTTCTGCACAGTGTACTGGGAGCTCAAAGCTCAGGCTAAAGTAGAAAAATCAGCTATTTAACCACAGTGCATTAAAGACTACGGCCATATGAGATCCCACAACAATTAAAGACAAAAAAAATCTAACTAATTGTGCAACAGTGAGAGCAGTTTAAGGTGAATTCTTCTCAGCAGCAGAAGCAATTTTAAAAGGCCTCAGAATCAATCACTGATACGATTCTAAGGGAGCACGTCAAGCTAGTGTATCCTCCCGTAAAGAAAACAAAAGGAACTGAAGCAAAGGTGGAAAAAGGGCATAAACTTTTTTTCTTTAGTTCAGGTGGGATTAAGATTCTGTCTTCAATTCACTGGCTAGTAGGACTCACTGTTCTAGAACTCACAGCTTTATTTTGTCATTTTTTCATGCACGTGTCCAGTGTAGCAGATAACATATTTCAATCAATCATTCCCACTTTTTGGGAGATGCCTTGTCATTTATCTGAAACACTACTTCTTTGAACTTAAGTACTTTCCATGAGTTTCAGACCTCTAGTTAACCAATCCCTGAAGTTCATATGTGATATTTTCTCATTCTTATAAGCTTACAAAGCCTGTACTGTAGAAAAAGTCTTCTGAGAAAACATGTGCCTACAGAAAGAAGGAAAAAAATTCAGACTGGTAAAACTAAAATATTTCAATATTTAGAAATTGTAGTGTAAAAAGTTTCCTCAGAGTCTGATACCAGTATGTCTTCTAATATTTACCAGGAAAAGTATGTATGACAGAGCTGAGAGCAGGTGAACAGCCAACAAAAGAGATTTGATATTTACCCCTGTTAGCAAGCCTTGGGAAAACTTCAAAGATTACTGTAGTGTAAAAAGCCTGCTATTTATACAGTAAACATGTTAACCAGTGCAGGTACAAGACAGATCACTTCAACCATGAAAACTTGCTCTGTGCTTAGCAGTAACATTGCCACTCTGCTTTTGCAGGAAAGTACTGCCCACCCACTCCCCTTTCCTCCCCTCTTGTATCCAGCCTACATTATAGGTGTCTCAAGAGACCAAAGCAGATTTGCCCTAGGTTTCCAAAGGCTTTTTTTCCCCAACATACAGCTAAGGGAATGACTGGCAAAGCTGTCAATAATGGTATCTTCTGAAAGAGACTTCATGCAATTAGAAGAACTCCCAGCTCCTTAGATATATTTTCTCAACTACTTTTGTCTTCAATTTGCTTTGCTAAACCAGTTTTATTAGCATCAATTCCACTACAGCATGACAGTATGAAATATTATCTACCACTAGACTCACAAGTTAAGAGACTCAATGAAAGTTGTACTTATTTTAGCATTTTATATTCTTAGACTTCCATTTTTATTGGGAAGTATTAAAGTAAGAGCTTCATAAGTCCCTCTTTGAGAAATGCTCTAAAAATTTAAACTGATAACTAGAGACCTGCTAGAGCTATCAGACAGCTAAAACTGAGAGTGAGAGTGAAATTGTTCTGATAACTAGTGCAGACAGGAGAACTTTGAAAGAGTGTTTGAAAGTTGTTTTTTTACAGTGACTCTTTTTTAGATAAGAATATCTGTTGCATTACAGTGTTACTGACAAAATTACATTCTAGTCTAGTTGTAGGCATGGGTAGGCATACAGTGAAAAGAGATGGAGAAGACCTTCGCATTTCCTATTGCCCAACTATCAATAGCCAGTGGGGGCACATGATGATTTCTGATTTCAGTCAAGAATTTTATTTACATTTTCCTTGTCTTTTTTTAAATAAACCCTCTTCTAAGAGAAGTATGAAGTGATGAAAAATTTACCATGTTCCAAATCTGAGAGCTTCTACGTTAGTCAGTGGATTCTGGTAGGTCAACCATTGGCATATGATGGGTAAGAAAAGCTTTTGGGATTCATGTTCAATGCAACAAGAACGTAATGTTTATATATGGGTGATGGAATGTATGGGTGATGGTATCTCATAATTGGTATGCCTTTTAAATTACATTTAAACTTTATATTTACTGTGAATAAACTTATACAGTCATGGCAAATGAAAGTGAAGTTTATGTATTATTATTATTTATTCATTAGTCTTCTATGGATTTAATACCCTGAGACAGTATATACTTTACACAGCAAGACAAATGCCTGTCAGAACACTTTAACATCTAAATAAGTAGCAAACGGAAAGAAAGGTAGTAATATTATATTCCTAGTTTCTACTTCACCCTATGCATAATAGGTTTGTATATTTTATTGCCAACCTAAAGCATAATAGGTTGGTACATGACACTAGGGTGCTAAAATGAAAATACAGCTTAATTATATACAAGGTTTCAAACAATTTGTTAAGGTGAAGCGGCAGAAGCTGACACAGCATTCACAATAGCTCAGTAGCAGTGTTATACTGTCAACAAAGACTAACAAGGTGTTCCAATGACCCTGTGCTTTTCTGTGCATTCATAAAGGTTCTCCCACAGGTCACTTTATAACTCTGACGATGTTTCTGTCATGTGATGTCTACAGGTAAACATGTGGGATCTTCAGAATATATGTCTTGCAGTTCCTTGTGAAAATTTAAATCCAGGTAATCTTTTTTTCACAAAATAATTCAAAGCCTTTTTAAACAAAGGTCTTAAAGTATGATATAGCATATAAAGCATATGACAAAGATGGTTTCGTTTTTATTTTCTGCTTGGGAGAGAGGTTGGGCCTTAAGTTAGTTCTTCTGCAGTGACAGAGGCACCAGCTTCAAAGTGCTGGTATTCACATAAGGAGCAGCTTGGGTTAGCACTGCCAGCAGATGAGGTAGTCACAAAAACCTATGCCCTGTGCTCTGTCTTTTTAGGCAAGTTCACTTGTTCCTTGTAGCTCCATAATGATTTTCATCTCATTTGCTTTTTCAGGCAACAGCTGTTTGGATATGAAACTTGCCTACCTACATCCATCAGTTACAGGTCCATAGCAGAATCATGCTTAATAAAACCTGATAAATGTATCCACTTCATAAAGAGCTGTGAGACTGGAAAAGGAGACAGTGCTTAGTTAAAGTATCTGGAGAGGCTGGGGCAATTCTTTTATTCTCTGCTTCAAGTTAATGCTGGAAGAATCAATTTCCTTTGAGAAAAGTGGCAACTGAACATTTTCTGCATAGGAGAGATTTCTAAAGTGAATATTTAGCACTTAATGCAGAAATATTTCAAGTCCTATAAGTCCCTTAAGTTTTGTTAGAAGGTCTTTAGGTAAACTTTCTGAAGAATTTTAGTAAGAGTTCACAATTCACTTCTACAACAATTATTTCAGAAAGTTGCAGAATGTGAAATGTGATTTCCTTTCTGTGAGAAGAAAATGCAATGGTATAAAATACCTTACAGAGGACTCACTAGTATAATTTTGCAAAATGTTATAAAATAATACAGCAAAATTCTAATTTCACATTATATTTTACAGGCCTTCTGTTTCCAGGACAGCTATATTTTATAACGTTAGCTTCAAACACTGTGCACAGCCTGCAGAATGGGAAAGTGATTTGCTTAGGCTGAAGGAATGAAAACATTTCCAGATAGGTTGGTAGCAGCTGCCACTAATAGAGAATTAGGGAGCTAATTTCCTCAAGGACAGATTACTTCCTAATTGTCCATTTTAAAGGTTCTTCTTTATGGCTGGCATTTATGCTATGGTAGTTCCTACAGATCAAACTAGTGCTGCATGCTGAGCAGACATACAAGGAGTAACTGCTGGCAAAAATAACAAATAATCAAACTAACAGGGTGCTGGCTGACAGGGAAAAATGTTCAGATGTATGGTATAATTTCCACCACAATTATTTTCGAGCCAGCTAAATAACTGTTAGTAAACAGTGGCATTCTCTATAGCTTTTCATTAACTGCTACATTAGAGCCTCAGTCACGTGAGTTTTTAAGAGCTTCCAGCTTTCCTCAATGCCTCAAATAATGAGTGAATTACTTAGGATTAAAATATCACTTTCTCCTTTTTAAGTCAAAATTTACAAAAAAGAGGGAGAATATCCACTGTCCATCAAATGAAGAATATGTCAAGCTTAAATTTCATAACAGAAATTCTTTCTTTTACACCACCTTCTTTACAAAAGCCTATCAGAGAGAAGATTTTGAGTCACTCCATATGGAAATAAATGCATCTTTTCTTTAACTGTTATTTATAATCTTGTTCAGATCCAGGAGCAAATGAGGGAACAAACATAATAAACTAGGTCAGCTAATTATATAATCACACAAATAACTATAAAAAGTAACAAACAAGAAGCATAAGGGTAAAGGGTTATGTACACATTGGTGCATTAGGCCATAAAAGGTATTTTCCACCCTGTCAGCCAGCAATACTGCAAGTGTCTCCTCAGACTAACCATATTCAACTGCAGCTAACACATACAATGAGAGAGGAACAGAAGATTTTCTCTACATAGCCTAGAACTGGACAGTGTACAGGCTACAAATAAAAAGTTTAACCCCCAAAGTGTTCTGAAAATGTGTTAAGAATGGACAGTCCACACGAAAGGGAACATTTAAAGGAGAAAGTGTGTTGCGTATTTTTCTGCAGAGGGGTATTTAAGAACAGAGGGTGAATGCTGTGAAACAAGGGAGCACTGGGTTGTTGCTGTTAGTAAATTTCCTGGGTCATTTTTGCTTTGCCTCGTGGAAGGTCACTGTAGCTCTGGGCTTTTTCTCTGTAGTGGCTGTGCTATTTTGAATGCCTGATCTTGTTGTTAGGCCTTCTCCTTTGCTTGTTAGAGTTCTGTTTTAAAGGGAGATGTACAGGGAAGATTCAGAGAAGGAAATACTGACATTCCCAAAAGAGTGTTGAGTACAAGCAACAGAAACATCATTTTCTCAGCAGATCATACATCATGTCCTTGCTCATTTACAATTATATGCTATGGTGCCTAATGTGTTAGGCTGGTTTGCAATAGGTTTGTCACTCCTGCACAGTTTGGATTGAATATTCAGGTCTCCAGTTACTAACTTGGTTAAACCTAACTTTAAGCCTGTGCTTTACCTTGCCTGTGTAAATAAAAAGGCTTCAGTGTGTGTTAACATTGTGCTGAATCAATTCAGCTCATGCCTAAAAGTAGGGTTTCTTCGTTTTTTTTAATTAGGGTTGCTTCCTGCAAATGGCACAGGTTCTCATTTCAGGTGCCTCAAGGTGTAGCAAAACATGTTGTTCCATTTTTTTTTCATACATCATACTAAGTTAAAATAACCATTACTACAGTTTGATCCAGATCCTGCCAAGCTTCTCAATGGGTTGCACAAAGGAGAGAAAGCAGATTTCCTTCACATCATTCTATCTACATGAGGACAAGGGAATGAAAAATCTGATATTGTCTTTATCTGGGCTTCTGTCAGTATTCTAGTAAATGTTTCAATGAAAGTGTTTATAACTGTCCTATGAATAATAATGCTATTTATTTCTGGGTAGTGAGCATGTACTTTAGTAGTATTTTAAGACTTTGGGTTCAGTACACTGTGTCAAAGTGCTGGGGCATGGTACTCATCTTCTGTTGAGCCCATAATAAAAATGCTCCTTCGAGAAGCTCAGATCTTCAGGTTTTACCACCTGGGATTGAGTCTTGTTTCTAGTGTATGTTCTTCCCACTGAATTCAGTGGTATCCACCAAATCAGAAATGTCCCTGCCAAAATTTTTGTGTCTCTTCTAATGCCAAAATATTCTTTTATATTCTCATCTTCATAATTTCCACACAACTTTTTGGTCTTCAGGAATGGTGCGCAATGGGTGTTGACTTGAAACTTTAGCTGAGTTGGATAGGATGATCAATAGATCTGTCCCCTTTCTGCTGCCATGTATTCTCACAATCTTTGCATATTTTGTTTTGCTTTGCTTTGTGGTCTTCTGACTGATTTGCTCATATTATAATATTCAGAGATCTTCACCGTGTGGTTAGGTGCTTTTCAGATGCTCCTGCATAGCCCACGTGATTGCTCATTGTTTGTGATCTACATCCTCCACTTTTGGGGGGATTGTTTTGTTTTGTTTCTAAAGAAAAAGGCACTAACTCCTCCTGAGAATTTGATGTCTGATGCAAAAGCTTTCCAACTGTTCTTTTTTTCCTTTCTTCAGATCACTTAATTCCACTTATATAATTTTCCCTAACTGCATATAGGTGTAATATACCAGAATACTGCTATAGAATCTGACTTTTCATTCATTACATTTTGCTTTCTGCTTACAATCAAGGGGCTCAAAATTCTTTTAGTGTAATGATTCTGTATGCAAAACTGCATGTGGTGAACAAATTACAGTCATTTTATCACAGGTTTCAGGAAGGACTATGCAAAATCGCTTTTTTTCCCCTGGTATCTGAAATTATTTGATTTCCACTCAGAATATTTAACCTTCCTAAGCCATGTCTGCATGTTTTACATAATGATTATAATTCTGTAATGTTATTTTTCTGTACACATTATACGAACCACATGTTCTAATAAGAAACACTGGCTATAGCTGAATATCTGCACCACTCAATTTTTCTGCTCTTGTAGGAACAATGCTTGTACTGTTCTTCTACTTTTTTTTTTGTGTGTGAGTTATGGTTTAATGTCTTTGACATGAAACATTTATTGCTATTATTTTCCATGAGAAGCTTTTTGTCCCTCATTTCTTGTTCCACTGGCTATTTCTAATAGTCTTATCCTTTAATATTCAAGGTTAAATACAGGGGGGAAAAATTCACTGGGTGAAATTGGAAGTCCTCTTTTGAGGACATATGATTTTCCCCATATCTATCTTAAGCCTTTTGGTTTACAAGGATGAAAAACTGGTTAGCTGCAAAAACTCTGTTACCAGGTGAGAACTTTCCTCCTTGTGAGAATGAAAACATCCTTTGATGATTAAGGATGACCTAGAGAGACATAGTGTCCTCCCTGACTCAGAGAGGTGGCTCAAGGACCATTTGCAGGCTCTTCTCACACCACCACATCCCTCTCCATTGCCACCTTTTTCTGCCATAGTTGTGTCTGAGGGCTCATTTAGGTTCCCTGCATTTTCAATAGGTCAACAGTGTGAAACAAGGAGGTGATGGGACCACTTTACAGCCCTTGGGTGGAGTGGCACAACCAGCTTTCTCCACAATACTTAGTACTGCAGGTTTGAACTGGCGTGATAGGAGGATCCTCGCCATGAGGATCAGGGTTCATTGCTTAAACTGCAGCCCTTCTGTTCATCAGTGCAAGTAGTTCCATCTGAAATGGAGACAAAATTGGGACTGTGTTATATGCCCTGGAGCTAGAGACAATAGGAGGTATCATCTCATTTTTCTCTTATGTAAAGTCAATGTTGTAACAATATTTTTTCAACTCATCAGGAGATGACAGAGAGGCTGCTGGGACAATTTTAATTCTCCAGTGAAAAACTGGAAGTTCAACATTTTCAGTCACACCCCAAAACTGTACAGATTTCACCCAGAACTTGTTGATCTGATGGAAAGATAACATTTCCTGGCAGCAGCTCTGCTTGATATGAAATTTAACTGCTGAAACTTTCACTGACACTTAACTGAAGTTTTTCAGATAGTGTTTGGTTTTAGATCTACAACTCTATTCAGGGTGAATTAAGAAGACCTGAAGAAAATACTTTGTGAGCTGCTTTTTTTTCCAAGCTACATTATTACTTGAGTTTACCTAAAAGGAGCTAATGTCCTTATAAAGTAATTCTCTGTGACTTTTACACTATTTAAACATTGGAGTTTAAAGCTGAGAGCTGACTGTAGTTCAGTTGCTCAGTCCTTGGCAGGTGAGAGGAGGAAAAGCTGTTTCATCCTGCTTAACTTCTTACTCATTTAGAGGTGAAAAAAGACTGGATTCTCCCAGTATAACACCTGTGACAACAGGCAAAAAGAGTTTGGGGCTGGGACATGAAATTCTTTTCATCAGTATTAAAAAAGGCTAAGGGAAAAGAGTGTCCATTTTGTAACAGGAAAGGTGTCATACTCAAATAGTTTCAGTGTATTTAAAAAAACCCAAGAAATTTTGGTGTGGAAAAAACATGGATGAGCTAACTGTCTAGAAGAGATTAATGGTCTGCAGCTTCTACAGAGAATTCAATAGACGCGCTTCACAGGTCCAAAATCTTTAGAGTGTTTTTGCTGTCACAAATCTCCTTGGACATCTGCAAACAGAGATGAGGACAGGAAAATGACATGAGCCTTGGTCACGTAAGTCTTTGGCTGTATAGCTGAAGAACAGACCAGAGACGATGACCACTAGATAACAGCTGCAAAAGCTGTGCTATTAACTCCAAGATGTTCCCAGATCTTCATGTTACTGCCCTGCCATATATCTGTTGAAGGATACTTAACTCCAAAATATCTTGGGTAACATATGATTCTGTATTGTCTTCAATTTCTGTGAAGCTAAAAACCACCAACCTTTTCTTTATGCAAATTATTTCTGAAACCAGAGTCACACAGCAAGACTTATAAAAATATACCATGACTTAATGGAATAAAAACTGAATCCAAGCAATTTCTTTGACCTATGGTTCAGAAAATAAGTGTACACCTATGACACACCATAACCATTATGTCTGCCTTTGAAATTCTAGAAACAAAATGTAATGAACAATGCAGTTGCTAATTTTTAATCTAAAACTAATTGTTGGGGCTTGTTTTCTTGGATTTGGCTTTTTTTTTTTTTTTTTTTGGTAGGGTTGGGTTTGTTTGGGGTTTTTGTTGCTTCAGGTCTTTCTTGTTCATTTAACTCTTGCAAATCAAAATGTGTCTCTTTTATTTCAAGCTTCATTTCACATCTTTACATACAAGGTCAAAGAGTATAAGTCTAATAAGTGTGGATATGCAATATGTGCACTTGTGTTCTTGTCTTCCACCCCCAGCTTGCTTTCCAAATGGCACCCAAGAGATGAATATCCATTTGAGTTAATGCTTAAGTTAAAACTCCAGTTCTGGCTTCTGTACAACAGTAGTGTGTGTGATACAGTGGAAGCTGATAGTCCAAGCATTAAAGCTTTTTATTAGCTTTCACACACGGATTGTTTGCTATATGGGCTTCTTAAAAAATTGGGGGTTTACTTGATTTTGATAAAATAGCATAAAATATTTCATAGTTCAGAACAAATCAGCAAATGGTTTTCAGTGTTTATATTCTATAGAGTAATTACATGCAAAGCACAGTATACTTAAAACCTAAAGAATCTCACAATGAATAAAAAAGATCCAAATGTACGATAAGATAAAATAATTTCTTTGGTTACTTTGAATATTACATGATTATATACTACTGTGCTGATTATTTATATGGTACTCTATGTATACACTTTGCAGGACTCTCAGTAATGGGATAAATACCTGTGGAGGCACTGTCTCTACTTAATGTTCTGCAGAAGATTGTAGGACAAGAGGAGAAAAGGATATAGTGACGTTAAGCTATCTCATCCCTTTATGATCCTGGGCAACCTATGGAACCAAAAATATTTTTGCAGCCTTTGACTGAAGGCTCCAATGCTGGGGAATCTGTGAGAAGGTTTAAAGCTACAGAGAATTTCACCAGTGGTATATGCTACAGCCTCAGTCTCACATAGCCTTCATATACCCACTCCCACATCCATTTATAAAGAAACAAAAAATTATTTACAGTAACTAGATTTGGTGGTTACAAAACAGCAATACTTATTACTCCACTTTCAGAATAGAAATAGGAGAACTTTGAAAAAAAACCAAAAAAAACAAAACAAAACCCCAATGTATGAAATATGATTGAAAAGAGATCCCCATTTTAATAAAATGAAGTGAAATTTGGAGTAGGGTAACCTTGTCTAATATATGGAAAGTTTCCCCTCAGATGAAGGAGATACCTAGAGACATTGACTGTTCTAAGCAGGCCAGAAGAAAGAACAAGCTGAGCTCAGTTTAGATAGAGGGAGAGAATTTCTGAAGGGAAATGAAGGCTGAAGCAGACAACTAGAAACATGACTTCTAGAGACTTGGCACTAAAGATTTCTTGCGTACGTATACTTCACTGCTAGGCATATGAATCCTTAAAAAAGGTAATTATGCAAGGTAACTCAGGAGAGTCCTTATACTCATCCATATTAAAAGCATTGCATAGATGTGAATTATTCTTTATGCACTTTCATAGGAGGGCGATTGGTTTTTGCCACATTCAGTGATGACCACTAGCAGGCTAAACGATTGCTTTCCCAGTCATCCTCCCTTCCCATTAAACTGAGGCTAATAATGCTTTTTCAGCATTTAAAACTTTGATAGAAGTTGACTAGGAAAACACTTCATGGGCTAGCACTGTACAGTGGGCAAGGTATTTGCTTATGGAAAGAAAAGAGCTTTTTCCTTTACCTTCCAGAGGGCCAAAGAATCTTCCTGTGCACAACCTGTGTGCTTTGGGGTATGGTTAGGAAGACAGTTTTCTAAAAAACATTTTTTTCACCTTTAGGTGCTGATTCAGCCTGGGGAAGAGAAGGCTCTGGAGAGATCTTATGGCAGCCTTCAAGTACCTAAAGGGGGCCTACAAGAGAGCAGCAGAGGGATTTCACGCAAGGACATGCAGTGACAGTAGAAATGACAATGGCTTTAAGCTGAAGAGAGTAGATTTAGATTAGGTATCAGAAAGAAATTCTTTAGTGTGAGAGTGCTGAGGCGCTGGCACAGGTTGCCCAGAGAAACTGTGGATGACCTGGAAATGTAAAGAACTGGTTTCAAGAAATTTCCCACTTAATAAAAATGCTAGGGAAAAAAGATAAAAATTCTCACAATGTTAGGTACCTGTGGGAGGAGGCCCAACCGACGAAGGAGTAAAAGAAGAGGGCTTCCATGAATGGATACAGTGCCACACGCTTTGAA
>JAWWTY010000001.1:67767676-67790576 GCA_035222235.1 Margarornis squamiger | reverse complement strand
ACCCCGACCCTATAAGAGACCCTTGTTCCCCCCAATAAACGTTCCACTCTGTTCTCACCCCTCCTCGAGTGCGGACCATTTCCTTTCTTCCCTCGGCGGACCGTGGCAGGTACCAAGAACTGCAAAACAAAGAGTTCGTTTCAATTCAAGGCAAATTTTTGCTTTAAAGTGTAAATTAATTTAGATGAATAAACACATTAAAGCAAAGACTGGAACAAAAATGTCAAACTATTGAACTAACATTTTTCAGATGGCTAGATTTTTACTTGAAAATTGAAGCTTTCATTACTTTTTTACTCAAATTCAAGACTGGATCTTCTTTTCGATCTAATATGAGAAAAGAAAATCTTGCTTCACTCTAGCTATATTATTCAAATCACCTATTTAATGGCTCTTTGTAATTAGACATGGCAAATTATTTTCTGGCAGTGCTTCTTTTTTCAAAGTAGCTTTTAGTTTTGATATTCAGGATGAACTTTACTTCCATTGAGTCATGGAATATTTTAGGTTTTACCTAAAAGCACGTATTATATGCCCTTGCTCTTACTGACAAAGTTTCGCTGTACTTTGTAAGCGAACATTTTAATCACTGAAGACAATACAGCTCAACAACCACAACTAATATAAATTTATAAACAGTATACAGGCCACACTGCACAGTATATTTGCATGGCAACACTGAAATGAAAACCCTCACCTTTTCTTCCTATGTGAATATTATATTGTGCAGTGGAGCTATGACTCCACTTACTGTAAGAGGAAATCAAGGTATTCACCTCTCTAAAAAAGATTAATTTGTTAATAACTTCCACTGGCTTACTTTTACTTCATTTTTATCTCATTTTTCAGTATAACCAAATGTGTGGATCAAAAGGCTTACAGCTCTCTGCTTTTGTTTAATGACCTGCAATGAATGCCTTGCTTGTCCTTATCAATTTACTGCACGTTGACGAATACTTCTCTTTTTAAAAAATAATTAAGAAAAAAAAGAAAAATGCCCCCCAGTTGAACATGCTAACATGACTCCTATTGAGTCTATCTTCAAGAAGCTTGCATAATGCTTTCATTCAAGGTCTTAGAGTATTTTAGAATGGAATGGCTTATTTGAAACATGTCTATCAATGGGTTTTGAAGATCCAAGATGCAACATGTGAGAGAAGAGAGTACTTAGCACATCACTGAACAAGGCTGCACTAATGAAGTTGAGTTATTCAAACTGTTTATTTTCACTCAGCCGTGTATTCTTGGTATTATTATTACTGTTACATATTTATTATTGCATTAGCAGTTATTATGAGGAGAACAAAATGGACTGTATTTCTATTTCCCTGACACTGGGCATAAGTGCATTTCTAATCTCACTGCCATTGTTTTCTCTGTGTAGAATTCCCTGCTTCTTTTTTGAGGGTAGGAGTTTTGCCCTTTTTTTCTCTCCCTATGAGTTATGGCTGGTTTACAGACAGTGCATGGAGGAGTCTGTGACACTGAACTGACAAGAAACGTGAGGAAAGTAGTGCTGTACTCTCTATCAATGTGTAGTAGAAATTTTATCTTCATCATCTAATGTTAAAACCCTGAGGATGAAGTAAATTAAAGCAGATGACTGGATTTCACTTACTATTAGCAGCATTTTCTTAATTTTCATTGCAATAGTTACATGAGGCCCCTTCATTGATTGTCCAGGGATACTGGCTGCTCTAAAACCTTAGACTGAGGGACTGAGCAGTTGTAAATAAACTATAATCTCAACAGATAAGACAAACAAATATGTTTTTAGCTCCTACAGGTTGGTGATTTGGGCATCCTATCCAGAAATCCCATTATCCACACTGGTAGTCTCCATGAAACTATTTCTCTCCTCTAGGAACCCACCTGGATGGCTAAATACTAGGCTAGACTTCTACATAATGCACAATCTACACCTCTTTTTTGTGGACTAATCTGTAAGTAACTCATCAGAAGTCAGAGAAGACTCTGTAAAAAAGCAAAGATTTAACCTCAGCCTCCTGTAATTTCACTGTCCTACCAAACTACTTCATTCCTATAAGAAAATCAGCTAATGCGTTATGTTCTACCATATGTTTATTTAAACTATAGAGATTAGTTGTGCCATGTGAAATAAAATCTCAAGTGTAGGCACAAAGAGCATTAAAAACATCTAGGCAAATTTTTAGGTACAGAATTTGAGATGGCCCCATGCAAGGCTGACCTGGGAGCAGCTACAAGTCAGTGTGTAGTTAATGAGGACAAACACAAAAATTTACCTGTACTTCAAGTGAACCACTTATGAGCACACCATACACACAGTAACGACTGACTCTTTTCAGACTTCAGTTTAACTAAAGAGGTCTCTGTTTTATGAACACTCCAGTTTGCTACTTTACTTTAGCAGCATGAATCCACTTTTGAACGCGAGACTAACACAGTATGGTACAAATGTATCTCCTTTTCACTGACTTAACAACACCTTTTTCCTTCCCAGGATAAGAAAGTGAGTAGAAATGTGAGGTGAAAGATGAGATGGACCCATGGAGCCACAGTGGACACTATTTCAGTAACATGTTCACAGAAAAAGTGAAGAGCCCCTGCAGACTTACAATAAGAAAACCACCATCGGGCAGCAGTGCTTGCACTCAAGACATCTGGATTTGTGGTCTGAGCTTCCTTAATGCTAATAGGGTAAGTGATAGTGTGAAGAGAAGATGCAATTCTGAAAACTAAAAATTGTTTCCCTTTCGTTGCTTATAAAGAGAAATTTTCTTAAGCAGCCTTTTTAATGGAGGTAGATGTACTGGGTTTGCATGGCAAGGTTTTGGTAGCAGGGAGCCTACAGATGTGGATCCTGTGGGAAGCTGCTAGAAGCTTCCCCTATGTCCAACGGAGATGTCAGCCAGCTCCAAGACAAGACCCACCACCAGCCAAGGATGAGCCAATCAGTGATGGTGGTAGCACTTCTGGGGTAACAGAGTTAGGAATGGGAGGGGAAAAAAACCCTGCATGATGGCAGCCAGCAAAGAGCAATGACAATACATGAGAGAAACAGCCCTGCAGACATACTGGAGCAGGTGGATACCTGAAGGAGGCTTTAAGCCTGTGGGAAGCCCATGCTGGAGCAGGCTCCTGAGAAGACCCCTGGAAGAGAGGAGTCCACACTTGAGCAGGTTTGCTGGCAGGATTCCAGCAAGGGTTCCATGCTGGAGCAGCCTGTTCCTGAAGGACTGCACGCTGTGGGAAGGACTCACACTAAAGCAGATTGTGAGGAACTGCAGCCTGTGGGGAGGATCCACGACGGGAAAGTTTGGAGAGGAGTGTCTCCTGTGGACCAGGGAGAGTGTTAGGGGCTCTCCCCCTGAGGAGGAAGCAGCAGCAGGCACAATGTGTCATGGGCTGACCACAGCCCCCATTCCTGGTCCCCTTACACTGCTTGAGAGTAGAGGTAAAGAAATCAGGAGTAAAGTTAAGCACTGGATGAAGAGAGGAGTGGGAGACAGGTGTTCTTAAGATTTGTTTTTATTTCTTATCATCATGCTCTGATGTGATCGGTAGTAAGCTGAGATTTTTTTCCCCCGAGCTGAGTGTTTTGCCTTTGACGTTATCTGCTGAGTGATCTCTCCCTGTCCTTATTTCAACACACAAGCCTTTCATTGCATTTTCTCACCCTGTCCAGCTGAAGAGGAGAGTGATAGAGAGGCTTTGGCGAGTGTCTGGAGTCCAGCCAGGGACAACCCACTACAGTAGAGTATATGCCCAGTTCAAAAGACTCCTCCATACACTCTGGATGACAACCTGTTTCGAGTTTCAAGTTCACCTTCACTCATGCAATTCCCAACAATGGAATGCCTCAGATACCTTTTGTGTTTGAGATAACTCAGTATAATATTAATTTCATGTACCTTTGGATATCTGTAACACAGAAAGCTGGATATGAACTAGTTACTTTAGGATTCTGTAGAGTCAACTGAGAAATAAACACTACAGAATGATTTCTCTAATAAAAATGTCTAGGATGAAATAAGTAGCATGCCCTTGCATCTCTGCAATGACTGTGTGGTGGGGGATCACCAATGACAAGTTCAGATGAAGACACCAACTTCCATGCAACTGAATTCCACCACTGCACAGGCCCAAGGAGAAAATCAAACCTTACTCTATCCAGTTAAAAATTAAAATGTTCTTTTGCAGTAGTGGAAAGCAATCATTAATAGATGAAACAATTATCAGAATCTTCCTTTATTTCTTTAGTTAGCTTGTGAGGTTGCCTCATCTACAAGTTAGCGCAGAGCTTGCATATTCTGAAAAGCTCTTGAGAAACATGTTTCTTCATCCTCCTGCTACAAAGAGCAACTTCACGGTCTGGAGCTGAGGTTCCGAGTATTTTTTCCTTTACTAGTTAAACTGCAAACACACCCTCCAACCCACCCTACCACCCTCCCCAGTTTAATCTTACTCATCATCTATAAAATTCGTATAGCAATATTCATCTTAGTTGTACTGTGAATATTAAGACGATCTTAATGTGTAGAAAAAGTGCTTGAATATATGTGAATAAAAGAGGCAGAGAAAATTAGTGGACCATTTATTAGACTTTTGGAGACATGATTTCATGGATTTCATATTCTTAAGCAGCCTGTCTTTAAGGCACAGACATCTTATTTTGAACCTATCTAACTAAATGCATCCCTCCATTTTCCTTCACCCAAACCCATTATCGTTTGTCTTTTTTAATCTCTAACATGTCGTGTACCTGTCAAATATTTTCTACCTTCACAATATACCAATCAAACACTCTCCCTTCAATCTCTCTCCCCTTTGCTGCCAGTCCTTTCATCTGGAATTTGTTGCTGTATGTTCAGTCTTCTTCTGATCCCATCTGCAAAGGTCAAAATAATCATCCTACTTCACAAAGTCAACACAGATTAGTATAAAAAGACTCAGATATCTTTCTCACTCAGTTACACAATCACACATTTTTACTTTTTTAAAAAGAAAACATCCCTAACATATCATGGTGCCTCTCCAGAAGAGTACTGTAGGAGTCTACAGAACACGCTTTCTTCTGGACTGATGAGGGCAGCATCTTTCCCATTGTTCATTAGCCTTCTCTGCTCAGTGCACTAACTCTACCTCTGCAATGTGCTACCATACACTGTCTGCTGCACACCAGAGAGAACAGGACACCATGCTCAGACACCATGTGAACAGTATTGTGAAATCCTTCAGTTGATCTTCTCCACCAGTGTTCATTTCTGCAGTGTTAAATGGGTTAGTATCATTAGTAAGCTTTGTCATACTGTAAGTATGCTTTGTCATCTCTGCCTTTTCTGAGGTATTTATGGAGGTGTATTTATGCAGACCATGAAAAAGATCCTTCCTTGTGACCTCCCACACCAAGAAAATGGAAAAACTGAAAACTGGCAATTTATTTCAACTTTCAACTTCTAATCTTTTAAACAACTATTTATCTAACAGATGACCATTATCACCCTACATCTTGGCAGTGGGGTTAGAACTAGATGATCTTTAAGGTCCCTTTCAACCCAAAATATCCTATGATTGTATGATCTTAAAATGCTTTTGATAAGGGCAATTTAAAAAAGCCTTTTTGGAAAGCCCATTATATCTACCCAAGCCCTCCTATTTGTGATTCCTTTAGAATACTTACAATTTTCTGATTCCTGACCACATCTTTCAGCTCTGCTCTTTACAAGAGGCTCCACCATCCTGCTCAGTGCAAACACCAGATGTTGTTCTCTGCAGTTGCACAGATCTTGCCCAGACTTCTCTCACATTTGCACATTCCTCTGGCAGTGTGTTGTGGTTTAACCCCAGCCACCAACCAAGCCCCCCACAGCTGCTTACTCACTCCCCCACCAGCAGGATCAGGGAGAGAATCAGAAGAGTAAAAGCTAGATACTCGTGGGCTGAGATAAAGACAGTTCAATAGGTAAAGTGAAAGCCACACACACAAGCAAAGCATTGAACAAAGAATTCTTCCACAACTTCCTACATGCAGGCAGGCCCAGGAGAGCAAGGTTCCATCTTGCATAATGGTTACTCAGGAAGACAAACACAATCACTCTGAAATTCCTCCCACTTCCTCCTTCTTCCCTCACTTTGTATGCAGAGCATGATGTCATATGCAATGGAATAGCCCTTTGGTCAGTTGGGGTCACCTGTCCTGGCTGTGCCTCCTCCCAACCTCCCATGCACCCCCAACTTCCTCGCCAGCATGTCAGCATGGGGAGCAGAAAAGGCCTTGGCTCTGTGTAAGCCCTGCTCAGCAGTAACAGAAACATCTCAATATAATCCACACTCTTTTTAGCACAAATCCAAAATGCAACCCAGCCACTCTGAAGAAAAGTAACTACCCCAATCAAAACCAGCACACAGGTTTAAAGCATTAATTGTTAAATATTTCACCCTTAAATTCTTTTAGGGGTCTAAGGTGAATATGATAATGCCTTAATTTTTGGTGAATAGCAGTTCACTTGTTCTGTTCAAAATTATTTCTACAGACATTTCAATATGACAGGTTTTTGAATCATCTCTAATAAGGATGATTTCCTTTGTGTGAAACAAACTTTTTCAGCTCCTCCATGGCAAACACAAATGTCAAGAGTTCATTCATTCATTTGGTCTTCTGCAGGGAAGTGGTCTTTAAGCACATAGCTTACACTTCGGCCACATAGTGGCCACATAGTGGTCCTTGCAGCCAACAGCTTCTTGGAAACTTCATGATGTGTTTCCAAAGGATTTATTTATTAAATTGCATTTATTTATTAGTTCTCAAGCAAGCCTTTACCCAAAATATTTTTCATCTGACTGCATTTTGATTTTTATTTGCCATATTTTATGTTTTTCTATAGTTTCTTATTCAGGGAGGAAGAATGTCATTCAGTTTTTGAATTATGAATGATTTATTTTTGGATGAGAATATATAGTTCCTGTTATGATATATAGTTATCTGAAGTCTTTTTGCCTTTTAAGTCACTCCCTACTCACAATGGCTTCAATTTTACTGGATCTTAATTTTTCTTCGTTGTTTTGACAGGATACTTTTTTAAAGTTTTATATGCATTTTCTCTGACATTCCAATATGACATTTTTAAATACAGCATGTCTGTGTATATATATCCTTTTGCTGCCTCTTTTAATTCATTTTAAGCAAGATTCCCTGTTTAATTTTTTTATTTGCTAGTTTTGGAAATTAAAACACTATGGTGGTGTTTGAGGGTTTTTGCTTTGTTTTCTTTTGTTTTGTTCTCTTTTGTCATTCCTGCAGCAATGTGCTTTATAATCACTGGTACAAAGTCACTCTTGGACAACACTGCTTTGCACAAGGACCTGAATGCAGATCAGAATGACCAGTTGTGCATTTCTTCACTAGCTGCAATTTGCTGCAGTCATTCACATGATGGCTAAAAATTAAGTCACACTCTGCCAAAAGACTTATCCATCTCATACAGAGGTAATTAACATCTTTCATTATTACTGTGTTCCTGTCCCGAGAGACCCTCTGATCTCCTAAAACATGGCACAGTCATGGTTGAGAGGGTATAGGGATCAGTGAAACAGTTCAAATGTGACATCTCCCAGTTTCACCTTAGAGCTTCAACTCATGCAGATTCTGTGTTACTTAGTGAAAGTTAGAAGTTAGCAAAAATTATGCAGCCTTTCAGAGTTGGCTATGATGAGCTGCCTCTATTAATTCTTCATTCATCTTGCCATATGTATGGGGTTTTTGCTAATTCAACCTTCTCGTATTTACACTAATGAAATTAAGCCCATTCAAAAATCATATGGCCACATGGCATAAAATCTTTAACAAATTCTTCTTTATCAAGGGTATCTGAGAACTGTTGGATCATTAATGGATACAGGTTCCCACACTGCATGGCAATTACAGAGACCAAATATGCATGAATTAAATCAATACATGGCTGTCACGATTTTTGTGAAAAGAAATTTCCCACCTTCTATATGCCATCTTGAGATCAGCTACTGTGTAAATAACTAACATCAACATGAATTTGCTTGACAAAAATGTGGCAGACAGAGAACTTGCTTAGCACAGGGAAACAGGCGTGAGCTGTCTCTATTTTCAGGGACAGCTATTTGATTCATCCAAGGACAGGCCATACAAACCATCCAGCTTTTCCAAAATACTGTGTGCAGTTATCCATGTAGATTTAATCAAAGTTTGATGCACAGTGACAAAGTAGTAGAGAATGAGCAGTTCAGTCAGAATCATGAAAGTCCTCCTATTTTACATATTTACTAGTAGAAAACAATTTCTAAGAGATAGTTTTGCTGAAAATAAAGATTAATTTTAATGTCAGGAAAATATTTATTGTTCCTAAATCTATTCTAGTTACCAGAATAACAGACTGTCAACTAAGTGATAATAATAATCAAACAAGAATCCAAAACTCAACCCATGCAAAACACATATAGAAGGCTTTTATGAAACTACCTTATAAAAAAATACAGCCGTCATTTGGTGAATGATGTGTAAATATTCATATAGGACTCTTCAAAATGCATTGTTTTGAGACCGTTACTGCTGCACACAGCTTTAGTTGAACTATTTTATTAACTTTCTCTTCTACAATGCCTCTTATAAGCAACATACAGATAGGTCCCCTGCAACATGATGTGCTTTGCAAATCCACACATGCATAGTAAAATACAAAATTTTACTGCTTTTCCTGCCTTGTTACACACGTATCTTTTTGTCTTTTTATGATCTGCTTCTGCTGCACTTATTGCAAAATTCAATTTGTTAAAGGTCATTATATTTAAAATAATAACACTTCTCAATACATGCACTTAAACCCTCCTTAAGTATAAAAATGAATGAGAGACATCTGGTTCCAACTGAGATAGGAAATGTCTTCGCTGACGTGGCATCATGTTTATTTCAAAGAAGTCCAAGCATGATCTTGGGAGGGACAGATTTAATACAGTATCAGACAAACTGGTAAAAAAAAAAATACAATAAACAACAGCATGGTACGAAAACAGATAAATATGGTGTACCAAAGAATAATTATCTTGACTGTTTTCTTTCCCCATACACCTCTGGTTGTGCAATAGCCTAAGTAGATGGCAATATGTTGTTCCAACAGCAGCAGAGCTAGCAAAGCCTCCTTTCTGATGGATTTGACTCTTCCACCTCCATGTTCTCCTCTACCCATTTCCTAATCTCCTTGCTCAGACCCCATACCCTAGTCGCTGTATGTGACATGAAGCACCAGAGCTCTGCTGTTGAAGACACAGGGTAATGTCCCTGGTGCCTGGCCACTCATCGGGTGAAACAAAACAGTTTACTGCTGAATTTGGGCTGAGGCGCTTCCCCGGGGCTGTCCTCCATCAGTCCTTCTGAACAGCATCAGGTGGTCCTAGAAGAAGAAGCAGGCAGAAGTCCTTTTCATATGTACCCATGAAAGCACCAGTGTATTTCTGCCCACTTTTTTGTCCGTTATTATTTTGGTTTAGTTGGCTTGGTTCCCCACTGCTAGTTCAAATGCAGGGAGGGAAGGAATGCCTTCAGTGACACTGTCAGCTTAAAATGAAAACGCCTTTGGAAATAGAGACTCAGTTTATGAGTCTATCAAAGGTAAACCACCAGTAGCTGTGAAATGCATAACTTTTATGAGATCATTACCCCTGTGTCAAATTTGGTAGTGCTCGGTCAATTTAAAAATTATCAAGAAGAAACTAATGGATGAACTGTCAATTACAGCACATAAACCCACTTTAGGAAAGTCAGCTATAAATTATACATTTAACCTTACATAGGGAATAGGACTGATAAAGATTAGGACTCTTCAGCTTCAAAAAGAACCTTCAAAGGTAATACATAGTAAAGAGCCTTATTTACAGTGCTGGATCATGTTTTGCTGGCTGTGGTGTGAGGGGACATGTCATACTGAAATTCCACACTGCCCTGTGTACTTAAGCACCCTTGCAGTCACCACCAGTAGGAGGACACTCAACACAAATACCAACTAGCTGTTTTTTTCCAACCTTTTATTCTATATAATGAGACAAGAAGCTCAAACCAAAGAAAAGGGTGCCCTTTCTTATACAATACATAGTTACATTATGAAGTTTGCTCCCTCAAGAAAGCTGGGTGCTAAAGCAATGACAGATGTTATGACAGATTCCAAGAAACATTAGACATATTCATGTTTCCACCACTGACTATTAGATGCAATGGGCTTGACACATAGCCTGCCTCAGGATATCCCTAAACCACTGGTGAGACAGTATGCTCAAGACTGTTCACTCTCATTCCTTTTTGAAAATTATTTCCCTAAACCTCTGTAAGAAGTAGTATACTGGATGATATGTACCTAAGGTCTTTCTTTGGTACGATCACTGTTATTTTCCTACAGTTTTGCTGAGGAGTGAGAAACAGAGATTTGTTTCTGCTGCACACTGTTGAATGGTGTATCAGGAAGTGGACAGATAAAAACGGTGTTTGCTATAGCTATCCAGTGCTGGATACACAAAAGTACTGCCATTCTGCCCATAGGAAAGAGCAACAACTGCACTGTGGTTTTCAGAATTGCTCAGTTACTGGATTTGAGACTCCAAGTCTTTTATATCTCTGCCTTGGTAAGGAATAATATACACAAAAGGCTTTAACTGTACTAGACATCCTTTCTGCTTCCATTGTCACCATTTTCAGAGAGTCTGGACAAGGCCTAAGCCTTCCTCTTTTTCCCTGTAGCCCTTGTGGCACTGGGACTCAGCTGCACTGAACAAGGCAGTGGAAAGAGAAGGCTTTCCTTTTGCACACATGGTATGGTAGGCAGATGAGTCGAATTTAAATCATATACATAAATATGTACATATATATGTATAGATATGCACATAGATACATGTATCTATATAAACATACTTTATACAGAAGATCTATTACAAAGTTAACATGAAGAAAAGCTCTTAAAAGTTAGAAAATTCTGTCATTAATTCTGCACAATGTTTCCATGTGCAGTCCTTCTCAGAAATTAAATGTATGTTCATGGGTTTTTTTCCTACAAGATCTTGCCCCATTAAAGCAGATGGTTACTTTAAAGCTGATAAGCAGATATTTGTTCAATATTTACCACGCAGTCTCTTGCCCTGAGCTTTATTTTTGGCACACTACATAAGCTGTGCCCTCAAAATTTATTAACTTCTTTCTGGTAGGAGTTGAAAATCTTCCAATAAAGAAATACCTTTTTATCAAAACTAAAACTGTCTATGGCAGACTTTCAACACAAAGAAATTTCATTCTGAAAAAAAAAAAAGAGTGAAAGAAAAAAGGAGACAAGGAAAAAAGAGAAGGAAGGGGTGGGAGAAAGGCCTGTAGGAGAAAAGCCTGTAGGAGAAAAGCCTGTTTTAAAAGCATTTTGATTATAGTTTGATTTTTGTAGTATTTTAATTAATGGAAGATATTTTCTTTTATCATTATAGAGAAAATGTACCCAGGCAGAAATATATATATATATACTTACAAATGAAATCCATCTCCAAAGATTTGACTTTTATGACAGAAAGAACACTTTTTTACCCCAAAATTTCTTCAACCAAAAGATCAGATTTATTTTATTTTTCTGATTTGTAGCGGGGTGAAGCTAACTTCAAATTTTTGTTTTCCATGAAGCAGTAATTCCCATAGAACTTTATTTCTTGGTTTATGATGTTCACTGCTGTAGATCTTGAGTGTTTTATACTATTAATTAAACTACATACTGCTTCTCTAGGAGACTGGGGTATTTGAAGCCTATTTTATACAGGGTCAAGTAAATGAAGGTGAGAGGGATTCAGATACAACCTGAGTGTGCAGGATAAAAAAGCAGCTTGTAAATGACAATAGTATTTAAATTAGCTCATAATAACCAACACAAACATTTTCCTAACTGTATCTACTTTTCAGATACTGGATTAAAAGAAAGACAGTGAAGCCAGTGCCAGCTGGAAAGAGAATTTATTATCCCTCCCACTTCCTCTATGGACTACACCATCACTAAGAGAAGAAATAGTACAGAGAAATGTGAGGCAGCATTTCTGCATCAGGTCACAGCAGAACAGTGACGGCTCTCTTTCAAAATCAAAATGGTAACACTGGTATTTGTATTCAGTAATCCAGTTTGAATTAAAAATGGAAACATAAACTGGAACAAGCTCTGTAATTGGCCTTCTTTTGTTGTGAAATAAACTCTCAACTTTTCATACAGTTTGCTGAAACGTTTGGCAGTGGATTGTGAACTGCATTTGAACAGAAGTGGCATTACTGTTATGTCTGCTTAAAAGCCTCATCAGACCTAGAGCTTTCTCCTCCTATAGTCTGTCTGTAGTGCCACACATTTTTAAACTGCACAGATAGTTTGTTTAAATAGCTTTTAAACAGTGTTTTTGCATAGAAATATGTAAATATGCCCATAACACTGAGTTTCATTTGAGTGAAGTTAAACTGGTGTGCAAAACGGGCATTTGGTCCCATAGATTGACATACACAATGAGAACACCACAAGGACAAACATGTTAGTGTGGAAGTTGTGGCAATTGTGAACTAGGAGCAAACTGCTTGCAAATGGATTTATTATGAAACAGCATCAATGACTGCTTCATAGATTACTCTGTGTAGCTGCGTTTTACCTCGGATAAGCACTGTTGTCTGGAAAAGCAATTAGGGATTTCTGGATTTGAAACTGCTAATCTATCAACAAGAGGCATGTCCACTTATAGTACCATGCATTCCAAACACATACTGAAGTCTACATGATCAGGCAGAGAAGCTGAGGGCAAATACTGTCCTAGTCACAACTGATGGAGAAATAAAAGCTTTGTTAGATGTTGTAGCAGAGGTTAGAAGACAGCCTTCTTGCCTGGGAAACATGCTTTGCAATGGTGACTTGTTACAGGGAACACCACAGTAAATAAAGGAAGACAAAACTGTAGATGTATTAAAATGTCTTTTCTGTTTACAAAGGAAAGTTCCACAGTGAATCTGGTAAAAGTTTTCAAGGGACAGTGGTGGATGTTTAATTGCCAAGAGCCATGAAAGCACTGGGAAGCCACCTCGTTGCTACAGTTAGTCAGTCTGGATGAATTGTGACTGACAAGAAGGCTGGAAACCAACGAAGCAAAAAGTTTACTTGGTTTGCTGGAGAAGTTGGGGGAGAGAAAAAATTGTTTCCTGCCATTTCACATAGATTACCTTTCAGACACTGGGAATTCATCCAAATCTTTCCAGTCAAACAGTCTTTATGTAAGCTGGATCACCACCAAACCAAAAGCAGAAAGCAATTACAGAGTGAGAGATGTGAAGGCCAAATCAAAGGAAATGTAACCTACAATGCTCGGACTATACAGTGTCACTGCTTCCTTGCTCTTCCTGAAGTCAATATAAAACATTCCCTCTGAGGCATCTGGGGCTGAAGACAAATTTTACCAGATGATGCTGTCTGACTAGAGGTCTGTTATCAAGTTATGTGCAATTCCTGGTATAACACAGATGACTTGTTTTGATACATTGCTATCATGGAGAAAAATGTAAGCTATGCCAGGAACAATTTCCAGCTGATTCCTAACATTCTCACTGCCTTGATATTTTTTATGAGTCCCTGAAGTGTTAGAAATGTCAACCTCCATCCTCCCACCAGGAATAAAATCAGGAACATAAAAGTGTGGGTTTCTCAATGTATTTAGCTAAAGGACACAAAACATGCCACTTCTGTGATGACTGTAATTCTTTTCAGTGTTGTCCTCTCCCTGGTTCTTGGAATTTGCATTCTCAAGATGGAAGAATAGAATAAAGGTAAAAAGGTGAGTATCATACATTATCTATACTGTAATTGTAAGGTTACATCAGGAAAGAGACGGTCATTCAAACATATTAGAAGGAAAGATTTCTAGGTAATACAATCAAAAAAACTAAATAGCTGGAGCAATAAAAATAACTGCTGTTTATCATTAAGAATGAATGACACTAATAACCCAAAGCTAGTGTACATTTTTCATTAAGGCATTAAAAGAATCCAAGACTGTCAAGCACAGATATCCTTTTAGTATTACATAAATTACTGATTCCATTGGATTCCCTACTCTTAATGAGGGAACTTGATTTACAGCTTCTTAAAACTCACTGAACTTTGTAAGAGCCTGAAACACTTTTATTAAGAGCTAAAATGTCTTCAGGTACACAGTTAACGATATTCATACCTGCACACAAAGCTTGTGGGGAAAATTCACACAGGAGTATGTGCCTGGGTGTACATATATATATGTATGTGTGTGTGTGTGTGTGTGTGTGTGTGTGTGTGTGTGTGTGTGTGCGCTTGGGCATACTGTTTGATCAGCCAAGTGAATTGTGAGATATAGCAGAACTCAATTACAAGCAATTGATTCCTGTCCCCGCAATTCCCCATGCCTCCTAAACATACCTTGCAATCCAGTATAAGAATGGCCTGGAATTCAGCAGGGCCTGGGAGCAGTGCCAGAAACCACAGGATACCCATCCATATGGAAATGTGCAGCCACCAATGCAGCACAGCACAGTAGAGACGCCTGACATAAATCATAGGTAACATCTAACAGTGCAGGCACAACAGTGGGAGCAGGCAGAGCAGAGATACATCAGTACAGATACATTGATGTAATTATTATTCCAGAGGGGATTCTGAGTGTAAGAAAGCCATTAGATGTGATGACAGCTTCTTTGTTTTTTCTTACAGAATTTCACCATAATATACAGGCTACATTTGATTGGAGATGGCACGATATTTTTTCTGATTATTCCAGGCATTAAATCACAGTCCTCTGCATGAGTGTGTTTGGTTTCTTTTGTATCATTTCTGTGGGTACCAAAGAAAGACATGGATAAATTCTGAGTTAAAATGCAGTAATGCATTTATTTTTTTCTTCTGTCTCAGATTTTTTTTAACAGCAGAAGAAACTGCAAGTTATGTTTGGGTTTTGTGAAAATTTCTATACACGTTTATCACACCATGATTTAGTAAAGGTGTTTACTTTCTTCTTTAAAATACTAACTTTCAGTTTTGTACAAAATTTCAGGGTCTTTTCAACAATTTTCTAGAGTGTTCATGAATATAGGTTCCAAGATTATAATCTATGGGGATTCTTAGATATTAAACACTGTGAAAACAGAATAGAGGATTATGCATACACTTAAATTTTAAGAAGTTCTTCCAGCTATCAAGTTAACTCCTACATAAAATTTTCCTAATTTTTATCACTTATTGTCTAACATGCTAACACAGCATCAACACTTAATAGGTGGGGCAAGTACATTTAACCTGTTTCTGAATTTCAGCAATGGAAAACTGTATAAGTAGAAAATGGAAAAAAACCACACTAAATAAATTATTATGAAACTGCAGTGATTCACCTGTCCATTGCCCAAATCCTCCCTAAAATTCTTCTTTAAAAATTAAAGACTCTGGAGTTTGATTCACCCATAAAATATTGAGGAGGTGAGTTTTCACTCAGAAATCCTACAAAGTTATTTAAATAGGTTCATCCTGCCTGTGTCATGAAAGCCTTCCTCTTCTGTGTTGAGCTCAATCTTTCTTCTTCTGTTCCTTTTTTCTCACTCTTGATTCTTCATGACAGCATGGTAAACTTCAACAGTGAACTTCACTCTTCCAAGCCTGCCTATGTGAATAAATTGTAATATGGAGTATCTGTTTCCTCCCATACCTTCTGCAAATTCATAACATTCTTTCTCTCTACTTTCTAAGTTTGTTTTTCTGTAAGAATTCCCCCATATTTTACACTTTAATCTGTATTTCCTCCTGTGATCAGTTGCTTTCTAATCCTTAAACTTAGTTGTAACTATATTTGATATTTATTTTCAACTTCTTAAAAGCATGCTCTTCTTTTTCTTAGAAGTGCAACTTTATTATGATTATTATTTATGTTGTAGTCTCAGCAAATATGCAACTTTGCACTGTACAAATACAGAACAGTATTTCCTTATCTCAGTATCCTCCACATAACATATCCAAGACTCTTATTGGGACATTTTTCTTTTAGTGAACAAAGAACTTCATCAAATGTTTAATTTCTTAAATCAGCCCTTATGAAAATTTAGCCTCATTTGTCTCACTCAAAACTGTGTTCTGTTTCTTGTGTGGGCACTTAGTATCACCTGACTACTCCTCTAGTCCCTAGCTGCTGGACAAGAAGGGGCTCAGGTCTCCTCTAGATCCTGTCTACCTCATATACACCACTTCCACGTGGATGGCTCAGATAACCAATCTCAATTAGCTCTAGTTACCTGTGTTTAGGCAACTGGGTAGAAACTCCTACAGTTGAAGACATTTGGAGAGCAGTTCAGATACCATGGTACATACCGGAGGCTCAGTTCAGTCTCCTGGACTGCTGTCTGTTGTCATTTGACATGTCTTATGTCACTCTGCCTGGACTTTGGAATGGAACTGCCGTTCAAAAGTGGGGCCATCTCTAGTAGGTTCTGTGTCACACCTGGTGGATCCATAAGAATGTCTCATCATCCTCGTGCATCTCAATACTCACAATGCTGTGCCCAGCTGAATCAAGCCCTGTAGATCATCTTCAGGCTTTGCTCACTGCAGCAAATACGTTCCACCTTCCTTAGTTACAGCTTAGATACTGTAGGATCAACTCAGTCTCTTAAGAAAAGGCACCTAGTGCCTTTTGATGTGTCCTGGAGTATCTAAGGCATTCTCACAAGGCTGGCAACTACGACCTAGACCTATGGGAGAAGACCCAGATACTTCTGGAAAATACATTGAAGGCCAAGACAGGTGATCTCTAATGGCTACAACCAAAAAATAGTCCACATGAGGACATACCCTTCTAGGATATGTTATTGGAATCTCATGTCTAGAATGGGATTCATTAACTTCTAACTTCACACAGAGCCTCGTATCTGAGCTAATCACCTACATTTCTTTCTGCTAAAAAGAAACCAGTGCTTTTTGGCCAGCTGCATCCTCATCCGTAGGTGAGAAAATAAATTAGGTGAATCATGTCACAGAACTCTTTCCACCTTGCCATTGGCTCTGATGAGAGCTCAGATGACAAGTTCACAAGCTGAGTTAAAGAGTAGTTCACGGAGGAAAAATCCATTGGGGCCCATTAAGTATTGAGACATGACTTGTTCAGAATTCCCTGCTCCAAAATATGCTGGGAATTGGCAATGTATTATTTAAAGACTTCTACCATGCACTTGCCATCTTTCATGCTCCCTGAGACATCTGGTACTGACCACTGCTGGTGACAAGATACTGGATAATTCAGGTTTCTGGTCTAACTCAGCACAAAATTTGTATGTTCTTACATTAACTCTTACCTGTGTAAATCTGCTCATTTTCACTCCTGGAACAGTAATTTCTGGTCCTTCTGGAAGCCTGCTCTAGTTGCTATGATTTCTGCCAAGAGTATTGCATACTTTTGCTGTTGCAAGCAATAGTTTTCCACGGAACACGAAAAGAAACAGTCCCTTCCTCAAAGAGACAACATATATGGGTTGTAAAGAGCAAACATATTGGGGAGGCATAGTTCTTGAGAATACTTTACTCTGTAAGACAAATAAACACACATTTTTGGTTTGTTTTACAATACTGAAAGAAAAGTGGTCATGAACTGGAAAAGGCCAGCAATATCAGTTCCAGCAACACTTATAAACATTTTTTTTCTTGGTTAAGCAGATGGTTTTATGAAAATGATTCCAAAAACAGAATGCAAGAAGCATCTGCACTTGGATTAGGAACTTCAGCAACCTGACCTCTGCACTGATGGAACCAGTTAACTTCAGCAAACCTCTAAAGTAATCCAAGGGATCTTAGTACTCACGTCATTACTTCAGCACTCAAAATACCACAATGATGAGTAGCATGGTGGGTTAAATGGCTGAGGTGACCTTCACTCTGGAGCCTTCACACACTGACATCTAGAAAAATATTGCCCTAATCTTCAGGCATGCTGAGATCCTATACTATGAACTGATCCTATACTATGAAACATGAAAACGGCCCGTTCTCAGCAGCTCTGAAAAACACCCTCAGGTGAGACAACTTGGGAATCTCTCTCTCGCATTAAGAGTGCTATGTCAGTGTACAAATTAGTTGAATGTGAACTGTGTTTAGAATCCCTGCTGTCTTTTGCCCTACTACTGATTTCAAACCCAGAGATCTGGACAAGAGACATTCTAGCACAGGCCAACAATCAACGGCTGCTAAACTGTGATTATCCTATCAGCAGAAAAAAGAAAAACGCTATCATTCAGGCAAACACCAGTTTTTCCAGTCTGAACTCTAAGAGACTGACAATTCAGAAACAAGTTATAGCCTTCAATCACCTGTAAAGAAAATGCTATGGCTGGTCATTTGCCTATAAGAAAAAGGATAACTGGTAATTTTAATAAGTGAATACATAAACGTTTGAATGAGGAATTTGAATGAATGAATGAATGAATGAATGAATGAATGAATGAGAACAGAAAACAACCCATTATCACCAGCAGAGGTATGGAGTTACTCCTTGATGTAGGTAGGCAACTATCTCATGGGAGGAAATTTAGAGTACACTGGAGGATGTTGATCAAATCCTCCAAAGAATGCCCAAGAGTAGTAACAAAATTAAGTCAAAATGGCATACATGTATCTTATTGTTTAGTCTGACTTCATATGTCCCTTGTGCTTTCTAATTAAGGGCAAATAGGCTATCAATGTTTTTTTAAAATTGTTTTATGTACTTAACTTTTCCCTGGAGAGGCAAATTATGCCCACTAGATTAAAGTTCAGAGGAAGGACGTGATTAAATGCTTGAAGGAGTACAAAGTGCCAGTACTGGTGCTAATGCCAAGGAAAGATAGATCATAAGTATCCACTTTAAAGAGGGAATAATATACAGTTTGAATCCAGCAAATGCACTAGCAAGGACAAAGGAAAAAGTCAGTGTTGGAGTCTATTCATACTCAGGAAGCTGAGAGTCACACACAAATTGAAGTAATTTTTTTTTTTTAAATCCACAGTTAATTGCATAATAAAAAGATAAATACTTTGGGGTCACATTAAACTTTTTGATTGACCCTGAGTTACCACTCTAATTACAGGCATTTCTAACAAAAGGAAGTGCAATATTCTCAAGAGCTTGCAGACATATGACACACCTTTAGGCATCTGGACAATATGTTAGAAACCTATTTCAGCTGCATTTCCTCTATAGCTGGTGGAGCAGCTTAGCAAAAATCTGACCAACCAAGAAAAGCCAAATAGAAGAATCCTGAGACTGTCCACGTCACTTAAAAATATTCATAAAAGTAATGACACCCTTATACTTCATACCATGACTGAAAGCTAGAGAGATACAAATATTAACATCTTTCATGCCTGATCCAGAGCAGCCATTTGAACCTCCTGCGAAACATTCTGACTGGTCTGCGCTATGGATTCTGGCTTACACTTTCTAGTTCTCACTGTAGAATGTTTCAGTTGGCATAAAGTAAGCATTTACGCGCATGTTATGTTCAGAAGGGCTGAGTGGCTGAGTGTCCTCAGATCAAGGAGATCTTTGTTTTGTCTTATCTACCTTACAACACATTTTAGCTCCATGGTTATAAAACCTTACATGGTTCAATTTTTAATTATCCAAGTGATGAGGTGCAACTCCATGATTTTGCGAATGGCACGTTTTTTGATCCAGCTTGAGAAAACAAAATATATAGAAAATGTGTTCTTTTCATATGTTTGCCATTTTTCAGCACAAATTCACAAATTATTTAAGGGCGTTCCATTGTTGTCTTTCCTTTGAAGAATAAAGAAGCAGGCTTCAGTAGGGCTATTTTATAAAGCTGATAACAAGCCTCTGGCTTAAAAAGAAGCCCTTCATACTAAAGTGGTATGCTGTGAGAGACATACAGGCTGTATACACAAATGTAAGTATAACAGGACTCTCAGAAACTTTCAACATTGTTCAGTCCAGCTCTCCAAAACAAATACTGAGACCACAAAATAAAGAATTCAAGAAAACAGCAAACGAATCCTTTGTGCTATTTGCAGCATCAAGTTTGAAAGCTGCTTGCCTCTGGATCTCTAAGCTCTGTTTCTCTTGTGTCAGATAAGAATACAATAGACTATGCAGTAAAGGGAGTGGTCACACAGACACAGTATGTGCTTCACACTTACCAGACCTGTTCACTGCACTCTCCATCTGAACACAGCAGTATCAAAAATATTTATGGGGCGGTAAGTAATTTTTGTGGATTTTTCACATTCCACATAGCCCAGAATACTCTGAACCAGTTCCAGAAAAACAGGAACTTGCCAAAACATTAGTTCAAGCAGGTGGTTCCAATTCAAAGGACCTTTACCTTCTCTATGCTTCAGAGGTTCTTGGAACAACAAAAACCTCACAGGCCTATGTTGGCAAGTGTAAGATTTGAAAGGCAGATGTTATTCTCCCATCCACCCATCAAAATCCTTTTGCCAGATTAGCTAGTATCAGTACTATGACTTAGCTTTTGAACCAGCCACATGGGAGGTCTGCTATAATAGGGCAGCTACAAGCCATGTGCTGCCACTTATCTTAGTGCCTCTCACTGGGAAAGAAAAAAAGAAAAAGAACTCTGAAGAATGGTAATTTCTTACCTGGTAATTTGTTTCTCCACATGCCCTAATATGAAAACCCAAACACTAGCTAAAACTCCTCCTGTCAGCAGATGGGCACAGGAAAAACATAAAGCCCCTGGGGTTTCAGATTTGAAATACAGAAGGGTGATCTCTCTAAGTTCAGATTCAAATTTCTAAAGCAATGAAGGGGAAAATGCCATTTCAGAATGTACAGCAGGAAATTTTCATAAAGGTAAATTCTTCAGAGAGAAAAAGCAACAATCAGATGAAAAGACACTACAATTTTACAGGTAATTACTAATTTCAAAAGCAGTATCAGCTAAACAGTGGACAATCGATAAATATTTTTCTTCTGTTCCTGTCTCCCTACAAACATTTTGATTACAAGGTTTGTCTGTGCTCCTTCTGATGTTTTACCTTCAGCTTGAACTGATACAGGGCTAACAATGGAGAACTGTTATCCCTTGATTATTTCTTGTTCAGATGGATACGCATGACATGCCCAGCCCACCCAAGCAGGACCGCTAACCAAACAGTGACCACCTGGCAAGATGATTAAAGCTTATCACAAAGTCACATGGCAATGAAAGATGACTGGGCATCTGTGAAAGGATCAAGCCTGATCAAAGAAATATCTCCTTTCATTGATTTGAAGGAGAGCAGTATAACCTGGAAAAGGAAAATCTAGGGCAGTATATCTAATAAAAACAGTTTAAGAAGGAGCAGGTAAGAATGTGGTCACTTCATAATTAGATGCAGCATGTCTGTGCTTTTGCTCTCAAAATCCATGTCAAGCAGCAACTCTCCAGGCAGGAATCCTTAGGAACTTCTCAACAATGTTCTCAAACAGCCAGCACACTAAGTGAGGAGCTATTGAGAGCCAAAGAGTAAGAAATACTGACAACATGAGCCTACTTTACATGTAGAACTTATATTAGTCAGGACTATAGAAAAGTTCCTGTCTTTTGAATATGGTACCCTGATTCTTTCTTAAGAAATATAACAGAACTCATGTGTTTGGAGGGTTTTTTTTTGTTTTGGTGGTGGTGGTAGCAGAGGTGTTGTTAAAATGCAACCAGAAGTGGTGTCAACACTCACTTTTAAAATAAGGTGTGGTGTCCACACCTATATTTGAAGGTTCAGGTTCCAGGTCCTCCCAGCAAATAGTGCAACTCACACCTCTCACCTGACAAATAAGTGTCCTAATAATCAGCTACATAACTAACTTTCCATCCTTCTGTACAGCAAAGCAAGTGAGAACACTGATAGGTCACGACATTGTAATTTAGGGGCTACGGTGATCAGCAGAAAGTGGCACCTGTAGGCTTCAGTCCCTGCTTCTAGTAGAACAATATTAAATGAGTGAAAGGCACTCAATGACCACTGCATTTTTCAGGCTGAGAAGAGTGCTACACTTCCCATTTCTGGGGCTGAGAGTGCCCTGAACATTTGGTGTTGCATCTTGTGTGCATGCATGCGTGTATGTGTATTTGGCATAGAAGCACTTCTGCCTCCTCTTCAGCTGTGTTTCAGGGGAAAGCATCCATTGCATTTTTGTAAGGTCTAATCCATTAGGCATGCTCCAAAAATATCTAACATACTGGGTCCCTCAAGCATCTGTAGATGGAGCATAGCCTGCTTTCCCAACCTTCCCTTTACTTTAGGTAAAAGAAATTTATTGAATTCTTTAATTTGGCTGTAAGAGTTGTGAAAACGTCACAGTCCTACAAGAGGGCATCTAATCAAGCTGGGCAGCAGATTAACAGCTCACTTTTGGATCACCAATTTGGGCTCAGGCAATGCAATTTCATTTAAGTCCTGCTGTAGATGCTTTAGCTCTTTTCTTGCCTTCAGCCCTGTGATGGCATCTGTGGCATCTGAGAGTTCAAGCTGATACCAATGTGAAAAGGTGGAAAGGCTGGAGGATGTTCAAGTGGCTGGCTTAAAAATTGCACCAGGAAAAGCACATTCTCTCTTGCCACAAGAGCATAAGGTTGAGTTGCTTCTCACTCAGTCCTAAAACTTACAGAATCTCTTAGGCCTGACAAGCTTCTCATGAAATAATGGGAATAAAAAAAATGACCCACCTTTTTGTCACATAAAAGAAGTCCTCAGAAGGCAGAGGAAGATTTTTCAGTGGCAGAGGAAGATTTTTCAGTTTCAGAGGAAGAGAGAGACGAGTAAGAGAAATTCTCGAGAAAACTGTTTCTCTGAGGGAATAAAGAAGTATCATAAAGAAAAGAAGTGGTAGGAGATTGGCAACTAGGGAT
>JAWWTY010000001.1:67714786-67767576 GCA_035222235.1 Margarornis squamiger | reverse complement strand
TCGAGAAAACTGTTTCTCTGAGGGAATAAAGAAGTATCATAAAGAAAAGAAGTGGTAGGAGATTGGCAACTAGGGATGGGTCTTCTCCCACCCTTCTATTCAAATTAATGTTAAACTCAATAGTGAATATTCTGTAACAGATGTGTTCAATATGTACCAGATTTTCTTTCTGTTTTCCCTTCTCAGAAAAGTGTGCTTGCTTGTTATTTTTCCCATATTTCTTCCCAGTGTTTGTATACTTGTTTTGCTGTTACTCTTACCAGTTTTCCTTCACCCTTCTTCACTTCCAGTCATTTCCTGAATGAAACCTCTCAGGCTGAATGCTTTCAGCCCTCTGTCTTGTAGAGCTTTTGATCAAAATTTAACTTCACAGTACAGCAAGTTTTCAGCCACTCACATTTTTCAGTTACTTAAATGGCACCCAGGTTCCCTTCCCCACTCTTTTTATCCTTTTAACAAGTGTCTGCTTTCTATAGCAATAAAGATTCTGTAAAAGAAACACTTTCTTTCATACTTAGGCTTAGACAGATTTGAATATTTAGAGAAGTCTGAGACTGTATACAAAATTTCTTCATGAATGGAAAAAGGGGAACTTAAAAAGAGAGGTGTTTTCTCAGAAAATGATTGAAGAATTGAGTTTTCAGAGATGAGTTTTCACAGAAAATGAGCTTCAGACAAGCTAAATGCATGGACTGGCTGCCACTCCAAAACGTGTAGATCTTACTCAGGAGTCCCATGTAACAACTAACATTTGTCTCACACAACACTGTTCACAAGTTTTTAGCCAAGTAAAGTAAGTCTGCCAGGACAGAATTCAACACCTGAATTTAAGATCCTAAGCAGAGACACCTTGGTGCGAGCTAAGTGTCCAAGTCACTATCATGGTAGCTACAGATCTTGTCAGTGAAACCAGTGGAGCCCACAGGCTTACTGAGCTGACCGAATCAAAATACCTCCTTTAGGGTGTAAACTCCTTTAGGTTAGCTTCAGTTGCCTAAATAGGCATCCTGTGCCATTTGAGTAGTCTTGGCTAACCCTGATTGGCCTCCAGTTGTCTCTCCAGAAGTCACATGGTGCTGTATCCAAAGGCCCCCTTTCAATGTATGAAACCACAAGGTTCAAATGGCTCCTGTGGAGGAACTTGAATCCCACACCCACTGTCTGCAATGGAAGGTTAAGATACCCCACTCACATTCTCATAGCTAAATTTCTGCTCTTGAAGACAAGCTGAAGCTCACTCTAGGGGACTGCCTTTGAAATGCAGTGTGCAGAGAAATGAACTAACCCCCTTTTAGAGTGGAAACATTAAAGGGACTCTCAAACACCTTGGGAACCACAGAGTATAGATAATTCATTTTTGTACTTGTTTCTCAGACTTAAAACCCCATTTTGAAATGTTGGGGACAAGCAGTAGGTCTCTGGTAAGGCTTCTGGATTCTTTCTCAGTTCCATTTCCCTTATGACCCATCAGCATCCTGGCTGGACCTTCTCTGAGTTTCTCTGAAACTTCTTCTCCAGACAGTGCTCCTCCTTCCCCACCGTACCCACACACACTCATGTAACTCCCTAAGGTAATATCCCCTTTTTCACAGAGTGTCACTGAAAAAACCTGCAGGCAGGGCTCACCATGATTTGACAAAAAGAGGTGCTTTTAACAAGTACCTGTTCTCACAAAGGAAGACTATCCCAGCTTCATGAATACTGACTGAATTCTTACTCAGTGTTTCTTTCAAATATCCTTACCTCTTAGATGGATACTCTAAGCTACACTTCAGATAATGCAGTGGACCAAAAAAGTAGTAAGAACAACTGCATTTTTCCAAACATCAAAGATGATTTTGCTTTACATGTGACTTACTAAAGCAGCGTGCCTTACTAAACACCGCCTCCACCTGCACAACCTGGTTTACCTGAAGTAGTTTAAGCTGTTGAAGAATACAGTGAAAGCAAAAAATGGCAGTGCCAAACTGAGTCTTTTAAAATTCCCAGTGCTCTTCTTCAATCTTTTTTTTTTTTTTGTCATCTTTCATTCATTTTGTACAATAGCAACCTTGCTAAGTACAATAGGGATACATTACTAAGTGCAACCAAAAAGCCAGTTGAGAGTGATGTCTTTTTAAATACAAATGATCTGTAAAATCATTTACCTAGGAAATCAGACAGAGAGGATTAGCTGGTATCACCCTCTTTAATGCTTGGGATCACATATTTAAATAAACAGCAATCTCTTAAGAGAATTAGTATTTGGGGGTTCTTTACGCATTACGTAATGTAAATGACATGATATGCCAAGTCATAAGATGCAATGAAAGCACACAGGAAAGCAGTGCCACTCTTCCGAGTGCCAGGACTTCGCTCTAATTTATGACTGCACGTACATAACATAATTCTTTTGAAGGGTACATAACCCACTCTTAGACAACTCCTTATTGCTTTTACAGTAGTACAATTCCGAATGAAATTAATTTATGCTATTTAGCTTGTCTTATTTTTGCTGACGTTTAGCTTTTTAAAAAAATACTGTTTAATCTCTTATCCTCTTTTTTTCTCTCCAATTTCATCTTAAACAGCTTACCAAATCAAAACCTATCCCACGAATGATCTCATAGTGCAGTTCAGCCCAGATATTTTTTCTGCTCTCTTCTGCTTTATTTTTGGTCTGTGATGACAAATCTTAAAAGGGGAAAAAAAAAAAAAAAAGAAAAACCAAAAAAAAACACCAAACACACAAAACCCATGAAATATTATATAACTGTATAAAGCCGGCAATTTAACTCTTCCCAGCAGAAAATTGTTTCTAAATACAACTCTGTCTGGAGCTGAAAAACGTCAGTATGGAAATCCAGCTCACAGAAGGGATCGCAGCAGCTCCCCGAGCAGATGTCCACACACAGTGAGTCATCGGCAAGGGCTCAACCTGGGATCGTCAGCACCCAGGCACAGCTGCCCACGGTTTTCAGCTGAAAGAGCAGCTCAGCCGCCTGCCCCTTACTCAGCGTGTGGAGCCCTCAGCTAACCCGAGCGAGCCAGGGAAGGGCAACGAGACGGTGCGGAAACCTCTGGAGATGGGATTTTTGTGTCAGCCCTCCAGCTGCATTAGTGAAGGGGGCGCTTACCAGCACTCAGCAGAGCGAAGCAGCAGCGATGTCTCCACCGCTTTAACCTAACATGGGCACAGAAATGGAAATGCCATCTGGGGGCATCCAGATGGGCTGCCTCGGGGCGGGGGGGGCTCCGGAGGCTCCGCGCTGTCCGAGCGCACTGCGCGGGGCTGCAGGTGCCGACGGGCGCCCTGGGCAGCGGGGAGCGGGGCACACGCAGCAGGACGGGGCGGCCAGGGCAGGGAAAGGCAAGGCACGGAAAGGCAAGGCAGGGCGGGGAAAGGCAAGGCAAGGCAGGGCTGGGCTAGGCTGGGCTGGGCTGCCGCCGCCCGCAGACCCCGCCGTTGCCGCGGCAACCCGAGGGTGGAAGCGCCTCCATCCCGAGGGTGGGAGCGCCTCCATCCCGGCTGGGGCCACCTTTGTCCGGCTGGGGGCGCCTCCATCCCGGGTGGGGGCGGCTCCGTGCCGGCGGTGCCGGGGTGTCGGTGCGGGTCGGTGTCACGGGCGGCGCCGCGCCGGGAGCGGGGCGGAGCAGCGCGGCTGCCCCGGCAGCACGGGCGGGTCTCGGGAGGGGAGCGCCGAGGGCAGGGTGGCACCTCGGGGAGGGAAGGGCGGGGAAGGGGCCGCCGGGGGAAGGGAGCGGAGCGGAGCGGCAGCGCTGCGTCCCGCGGGAGCCGGAGGTTTCGCTGCGCCGGGAGCCAGGCGAGGGCGGCACTCCCGCACCGCGTCCCCTTCCTGCCCGACAAGGGACCGCCCCGGGGCGGCGGGACGATTGAACAAAAAACATAACAAACAAACAAACCACAAAAAAACCCGCCAAAAAACCCAAAAAAAACCCCAAAAAACCAACCAAACAACCCCCCCCAAAAAAGCTAACAGTGTTAGCTATACTTAATTTAGAAGCAAGATGAGGTGGTTTGGTGATTTCCCTTCTCTTTTTTTTTTTTTTTTTAATCTATTGGCTAGACGCCAAAGCTCTCCTATTGAACGCTTCTCGCTGAATGGGAAAAGCTGCCTTGTTTAATTAATGTTAGTCCTCTTCCCCAGGAAGAAAAGGAATAACATTCCCATTATTTTAGCTCTGGAGAAGCCTCCGATCTTTTAAAGAGGGTAGTGGAAGACATACTGAGCCCAGCCCTCTTTTCTTCCTCCCGTCCTCTCTTCATTACCAGCATACATAGAGGCACACACATAGACACAAAAAGAAAAGGGAGAACCGAAAAAAAATGAGCAGTTACCTGAGAAACCGGATACGGGGCTAACAGAGCACCAAGGGTACACCTATACCTGAGGAATTCAAATTGCAGAAGTAACCTCTGCCATAACCTCTCGCTGAACCATGCCACATTTAGTACACTAATCCACCCAATGCTAAATATGTGTCCAGATGATGCACAGAACAATTTTGGTAGCATCTGTAACATGGTCGAATCCCATATTAGATGTTAAAATCTCACTCTAGTGTGGATTATATGTAATTCTCTCCACATGCACAAAAATAGCGATACCTATAAACCAGATAGTAGATCAACCATTTTTTTTCAGATGTCTGCTTTCCTGTTTCCTGTTCTTACAGTGTTTGAAATATAATAGTTTGCTGTATGGAAAAAACACAAATCTCTGTTACACCAATGTAGACATAACATTCCTACCAATGTTTGGAAGCATAGCAAATGTGTTTGTACTAATTGTAATCATGAAAGCGTTATGATGAATAATATGTTGTCATTTAGATGGTTTAGGGCATTACTCTTTAGTTCACTACTATGAGTTCTGCCTTGCCTTTAAAAATACTCAGTTTTGCTGGTAGTCTTGCTTTGTTGCAGATTTTTTGTGTGACTAAGAGCCAGTTTTTAAAAGGCTTATTTTTCATGTCTGAGAAAAAATGCTGTAAGTTTAAAAAGAAGTCACACTTCTTTTTTGACCTTCATTCCACTTAAACCTTTCTGCGCACACATCCTGTGGTCGTAATCTATTATTCTGATCAAGTTTGTCTCAGTTTTTATGGTGAAGCTAGACGTGGATTTAGAAAATGTCCTAGCACTGTATTAACATGGAAATGTGGTTCCAAGCAGTAGGAACACAGTGATCATAAGGCCTACTTGGTGAAGGAAGTCACTGCATTTAACAGTATTGAGATCCTGACCATGTCTTAACTTCACAGTCCGTGTTTAAGTGTTAGGAATTTTCAGACTGAACTATTTAATAGACTACCAGGTCTGAAGATGAAGTCAGAATTTGTAAGGGAGGATGCACTATTCACAGCACAGCACTTTTATTTTAACACTTAATTATGAAGCTGTGCACAGAGACGCTTTTGAGATTGTTGCCATTAGAAACTGAGCCCTCATGGCTCGAGTTATGGTCAGGCTGCCGTCTCCACCCCCACCTTCCTCCCCTGCCCTCCTCCTGCTCTGTTGACTGACCTTGCCACGCTTGGCTAAGCTGAACCTTGAGGTGCTGCAGTGTTTTACATTGCTGGGCTGTAAGGTTTACATGCGAGCATGTAAGGGGTGGTGCCATCCGCGGGTATGAGAGTATTTTCTTTTGCTGAAAACCTGCCAGCTGTTATTTAATATCACTGAATATCATGTAACAAATATAAAAGCTACATGTCAGTGAGAATGTCTCCTTTCCTACTGATCTAGGCTGAAACATAGCAAAGTTTCCATTTACTTCTAGCTATTGTGAAAAGAAAGCTCTATTGACCTATTTTGACACTCAGCCAGGGAGGTGACTCCATCAGTCAGAAGCTGGCCATTTTTGTTTCCAAACTCCCCCACCAGAATTTTAATACTATGCTTTGTTTGAACTGAAAGGCTGTCATTTCAGTGCTTTTTCTCACCATTGATCTCAGCCTTATGTATTTTACATGGTATTTTGGAGATACTGTTAGCCATCGTTATAGTATTCTTTGTGTAAAATTATTTTGTGTGTAAGCCTGAAGAAAATTTCTGGTGAATTTTCGTGTTATGCAGTGGCACCGAGTGATCTTTTGTGCAAAGATATCACACGTTTGCTCTTTTGTAACCTCTTCTTCCCAGGGAGACTCTGATCTTTCACCACACAAGGTATTTGAAGTTCTGCAGTTGATTTTTGCAAGACCAGGAACAGGCCTTGAGGTCTCCTAAATCTGTCACTCCCACTTTGGGAGCCAAGGGCATGCAGGACATGGTGGGACCAGATCCTGAATTAATTCTCCCGGGAGTAATTGATCCTCAAAATGATTTCCACAGGCACAACTTGCAAAGGTGCTGAGTGCTGATACACTCCAGCACAATACCAGTTTTTGCAGGTCAGCAAAGGAGTGGTCACTCTAAGCAACAAAGCATACAATAGGAAAGTGTTCTATAGAGAACAATACATTAGCAGGACATTACAGCCTTTACTCTGGATTGTCAATAGGTCAGACTGGATCATTGCCTGCACACTGAGGGACTGCCTGAGTTTCCTATGCATCATTCCTGCCAGACAGGATTCCTTCAGGTGCACCTAGCAGCATTTTTGCTATTGTGAAAAGAGAGAGTTGAACCAAGTTGTTGACAATACTGACTGCAGGGGATTTTTTCCCCCAAAGGTATAAATATCAATTAGGCACTGAAGCTTCACTCCCTATCAATCATTCGAAAATCTCCCTCTTCGTGATGCTGCCTGGCCTCAGGGCTAGAGCAATAGCTGGGCACCACCTTGTGCTTTGGTGAGCCTGTGGTCCCTTAGCCCAGAAACTTCTGCTGAGATTCTCTTGTCAGGGAGGGAGCTCTTTAAGCTTTCTGTTGAATACCCTTTTTGAGAATCATAACCCATTCAGTTTGAGTATGTAACCAAGTCTTGGATTAGGAGATGGGCATAAACTTTGTCCATGGAATCTCTTGAGTATAAGTGAATGTCTCAATTGAGATGGGCAGCAGAACTTGTGGTCTCTACCTTCAGTGTCAAGAAAAACACTGTGGCTGATGCAAATGTGTGTTAATCAAAGTATGAAAAATATAATTTATTTTTATGTTGAATCCGTTACTAAGCAGTGTGAGATGACAGTAATTATTTTTAACATTATTTAAAAACCTGTATTTTAAAGAAAATGTGGGAGTTCAAATATATATGACATTTATGAAAGAAGAAATACTATGGATTGATTGACAGAATCAGCAGTTTTACAAAATAATCTTTAAGCATGTATCTAAAAAATGCTGCAATTATCTGAAATAAATCTGAGCAGAGGGATGTAAAGTTCAAGTTTGAAAACAGCTTTCATGGAGATGTGGTGAACATACCCACTGATGTAACTTCTGATGAGACAAAAAAAAAAAAAAGAAAATCTCCCTTTTCTGTAATAAACTCACAGTCTGTATATTGCCTTTTGCTTTCATGGTCAGAACTGGTATTTTTTCAAATGAACATCTTTCCATACAGACACTATGTTTGTTTACAATAGATGTCTTCCACGCATTAACTGTAGCTGTTTTCAGTGTGATTTTAAACAAGCCAGATTTTTCCGGTGCTTTAATGTTTTGTCAGACTGTGAAGGCCCATAGTTATACCCCCCTCCCTTTATCTGAAGGAACTGGTCACAGAGAAGCTAAAGCACAAGTAAGGCAAACTAAATTTATATCTGTCTTCTTCATAAGCTTTGTCCTCGGCTATTTAATGTACAGTGACCTGTACATTGGAAATATCTCATTATAAAAATCAACAGTATTATCAGAGTTGTGATTCACAACTCTAGAAACACTTGGAACCCAATCTGTTAATTTTTTTGAATGAGATGTCAAGCAGATTCTTGTCACTTCAGATTAACTTGCAGTTCTTTTAATTGTAACTTTAACATGACCAACAGTTAAGCTTTCCAAGCTCCTGGGATACCATTGCTGGTTTAATTCATACAATAATCATTAAGATGCCTCATTTCAAGAGCAAAAACTTGACTGGTGGAGAGAAATTCAAATGTGTATTTTTCTATAAGTTGTGTCTATAGGGCACTTGGACTGCTGACAGCTGGCCCCTTCCCTTCATCACAAAACTAGGCCTTCTCAGAATCAAACCTTCAGTTCATCTTAACAACTTTGGCTTTTCAGAGACAACCGATCATCTTGCTTTCTTCGGGCTAATATTCAATCTGCATTTGAAGAAACTGAGAACAAACAAAAAATTCACTTTCTCTCTCCAAAAACAGTGCAAAATTGCTTGTTCAGTGCTAGCTTGTTGAGGTACTTATTTAGACATTTAATGCAGAACTTCTCTACCTTACATGCTCACTAAACAAGACTTCTTTCTTAGAACTCTATTGAAAGTCTTTCTGAAGCAGTTTGGCTACATATTGTGACACAAGTGGATATGAAGAAAGATAGCGACCATACTTCTTCTCCCTTTGACCTCTGTCATCACCATTTTGTAGCATATATATACATGTGGCCACTCAATATTCGTAACAGTGTTCTTCCAGAGCTCTGGATAGAGTAATCTATATATAAATGCCCATTGCAGTTTTGTGCCTTTCAAATATAACTAAACCTTCAGAAATCTGATTATGACAGTAACTAGAAATTTGACAGAAAAATAATGGAGCTTGCAAAGGTTAATTTGGATGAAAAAAAGTGTCATGAATCCACGTAAGAGAGCAGCATTTTCTAATCTGTGAGACTCGTTTATAATGGGCATGTGGTGTGAGGAAGGAAACTAAAAAAAGGATGTCTTTCAAGCTGACAGATTTGATCATGAGAAATCTTCAGCTCCAAGTTTGGGTTTTGTTTAAAGTAAATATCTTCCTCCTGGCAAGGCAGGCTTCACAAATGAGGAAGTCATTTTCAGGCACTATACTAAAGGAATTTTCTGACACTAATGAATCTGCATCTTTAACGCATACAGATTCTACTCAGATCCTCCCTTGCAATATTCAAGACTAGAGAAAGCCTACCGAAATGAGTGAAATTATTAGGATTTCACTGGAATACATAAGAACAAACCTTGGCCAGCTTAATTACCTGTACCTGTATGAGCTGGTGTGCACTATATATTTTTAGTCTTTGGAGTAAAGAACTGCTGTAATAGCCTCATACCTTTTGTTACAGATGTTCTGAAAGTGCATGTGATACAAGCTGAAAATTTCTCCATACAGTCCTAAGTTTGACACATTATAAGAGCTTGTCTTTGATTCTATGAGAAGGATGCACTGAAAGCCTGCAATAAATTATTGACCGTGTCAGTGAGCCAGGTTTTGGATAGCTTAATTTATATTGAGTACATCTCTATCCAGAGGTGGCATCATTGAAACAAATGGGACTTGCTCTTCTGTAAGGAGGGCACAGAGCTCTGAGTAAAATAATCAGAAGCAGTTCCAGACTGTGTGATTTTTGTAGAGAGATACTCTAGAAAGCCTGTGATACATTTATAATGAAAGGAAAGCCAAGTTGATTGTTTTTGTTGTGTTGTTTTTTTAAAGTAGGAAGCAGTATTGAATAATAACTTACACATTTACATAATCAGCTACATGAGTGAAAGAAACCAACATAAAAAATTTTAAAAAAAAAAACAACAACCAAACCTAAAACTGAGATTTAGCTGAAGTGAAAGCTGAAGCTTCTGTAAACTATGGTGAGGTAGCATTTGGGTCACTTACCTCTAAGTATGTGAGTTAGCTGTACTCTTCCTGGATGTAAGTCATTATTGCACCTTTTCATAGCAGTCAAGATCTCAGAATGGTCTTTCCCAAGAGGGAGGGGGTTGATTTGCCTGAATTAACATGGATGTGCCCCTCTGACTCCCTTCTTGCCAAGACAATTTCTGAAACACCAAGATGAGAAATTTAACTGGGGTTCAGCATATTAAGGGACATGGTATGATATAAACACTCACAAAACGGACAAGAAAAAATGTGATTGAAATAATTTTTGTGATTTGTTAGCTGCCAGATTGTAGCTGATGATCTACACTCATTCTTAATGTCAGCCTGATCTTAACATTGTGTTTTTAAACCACCTGCACAGTAAAACCCTGCTATTATCCACCATCACAAAGGGTGACTTTACAGTACATACAGTAGATTGGGTGTCACTGGGTATTAGTATGGGCCTTTGAGAAAGAGGTTCATACTTTACAGGTGCTTGTAGTAACTGTCATAATACCAGATCATTTTGCAAACATCTATTTCAGAAATAATATTGCTGTGGATTCCAGTGGAGAAAGCACTTGCTAGCTTTTGTGAAAACCAAGCATGAGAATAATTTCTGGTTTTGTAACAGATATAGCAATGTACCTAAAAATGTACTTCCATTTACATACAAACATTTATTTGTTTTAAAGGGCTTAATTCTGTGCACCTATATGTATGACCCGTGTTTTCCTGCAGAAATTATGAACTTTAAAATCAGTATCCTGACTTCCAATATATCTAAACAATCAGAACCTTAAATTGAAATAGTGAGGACTGTGGACAGAGAGCCCCATCAAAAAGCCAAATCCTGAATAATCAAGGAAAAGGATTGGCAAAAAGCCTGAATTCAGCCAGGCTGCCAGAAAGTGAGAACAAGACCAACAGGTTTATAGGAATGTCCAGGAATAGTTATTCTAGGTAGCAACATATAGGCAGAGTGAGAAGCATTTATCACCCTTGATAAGCTGAGGGTAGATTTCCTGGGGTTAGTGACATAATCTCAGAGGAAAGCAGCTGGCTTGCTTGCTGAAGCAAACAGCAAGGAGAAGTAAAGGCCAAGGAACTAGGCAGGTAATTGGAGTTTGACCAGGAGTTGTAAGAGTTAAAGAGCCCCCACAAGTAAATACAAACAAAGAAGGAGACGGAGACAAAAACACATAGACAGACAACAAGAAACATCAGCTTGCCAAGCTTTTTCCTGACTTGTCTAACAAGGAGGTGTCTGAGACAGAAGAAAAAACAAATACACACAGATTTGGAGGAAAAAAAAACAACCAAACCTTATCAAGAAATTCATGTCTGGCCCATAAAATCTTGACAGACCTTCAAGAGAGGAAAAAATGTGTTGTATTTAGGCCTATGGCACTTATCTGAAAGAAAAATACTACCTGAAATGTAATATTATTGTTTAACATTCTGGAGTATGTAAATAATTTTAGAAGAAAATTTAAAAGATGGGAATTAGTTTCTCCTGCAGTAAAAGACAGTAAAACATAACAATGCATATATTGTCTTATGATGTTGTACCTGTAGGTAAAAGTGCCACTGAGCTTCAAAAAAGAAACTTAGCTCTGTATTCATTATTGCTAGTAAAAGTAAAAGCTGTTGTTTTTTTTTTCTGTTAGATTTTAAATCTCTCTGCAATAATCTATGTATAGACTTAAATTCCTGAATCATCTTGAATGACTCCAGTTACATTGCTATAGCAGTATGTGTGATACCAAACCATCCCTATCCTTGGGGGCCTTGGATGGCCCCCAGCTCATTGCAAACTCTGCGCTTTGTAGAGGTACTTACCTCTCATGGGACTTTTTCCAGCAAGCCTCTCTGTAGCTGCTTCTTAGAGGTTTTCAAATTCTAATTGCTCTACAGTGAGACTTTTATTAGTTAGCATCTTCCAGCTGCAAGAATCTTGCCCTTTTCTCATGATGAATTATAGCCCCTCTCCACAGCTCTGATTTCAGCTGCCTTTCTTAGAAGTGGGGCACACCACAGTGCAGATAAAGCCCACGTTCATACCTTGAGATCAGACACTGGCCTCCCCATATATAACCACCACTTAAATTTAGGAGTCCTAATCTGGAGCTGAGTTCCACCAGTGCTAATTTCACTGTTACTCTGCAGCCTATGCTCCCCATCTCAGCCGGTGCCTGCCAGCATCCATCAGTGGTGAAGTGCTGATAATGCTGACAGCCTCTCAATGAAGTGCTCTGGCATGTGATACCATGCTAGTGGTAATACTATTTCCCCTCAGTACCACAAAAGCTCAGACATCTGCTCCCAGACCTGCTGGACTTTATGTCTCCACAACAGTAAGGATCAGGGATGGACCTGCACAGCCAATGTTGTAGAAAATATCCCTGCAGATAACTTGATGAGGAAAAGAAGGTAGATTAAATCTTCTTTGGGCACCTGAAGAAAGCCTCAAAATTACAGACACTGCTGATCACAGATACTCTGACCACCCTAGTTTGTGCTGAAATGCTAATATGGCACAAACAATCCATGAGATTTACTTCTTAATGCAGGTGATCAGTGAACCAATGAGGAGACGCTGGACCTGAAGGTCAAGGGCAGTGTTAGCTGAAGCAACTGTGAGTTGACTGTGGAGTTTAGGATCCTGAAAGAAGTGAGCAAGATAAATAGCAGGATGTCAGCTCTGGACTTCAGAAGAGGAGATTTAGGTCTGTTTAGGGAGTCTGTTCATGGAAAACTGTGCTGCAGGGCAAAAGGTCCCAGGAGAGCTGGCTGATCTTCAAAGACAGCCTCCTCAAACACAAGAACAGTGCACAATGTTCAGAAAGTTGAGCAAGTATGGCAGAAGGCCAGTATGGATGAACGTGGAGCTCCTGCCTGAGCTCAAACCCAAGAAGTACACGGCAGGTGGAAGCAGGGACAGACTTACGGGAAATGAACAGATGCTGGTCAAGCATGTAGGAAAACAGTCAGGAAAGCCAAAGTGCAACTCTAGTTGAAACTAGCAAGGGAGGAAAAGGGTGAAAAGAAAGGTTTCTTTAAGACTGATGAGAATGGGCATTGCTCAGTGGAGTAGGGTATCTTGTGATGGGATATGGAAGAGGCTCGGGTACTCACTGTGTTTTTTCCTGTCTTCCTTGATAAGGTCTGCCGTCCAGCCCTCCAGGTCCTTGAGCAGTTTGCAGGTGGCAAGCAGTGCCAACAGTAGGAGAAGATGGAATCAGGGAGTACTTAACCCACTTGGACATTTACATGGGTCCAGATGGGATGCATACAAGGGTGCTGGAAGAGCTGAGTAATGCCATTGTGATGCTGGCAACATTTTTGAAAGGTCATGACAGTTTCAAAGTGGGGAGGTGCCCAATGAGTACAAAAAGGCAAGCATTGCACCCACACTTTGGAAGGGCAAGAGGAAGCAACTGTGTAACTACAGGCTGGTTAACCTCACCTCAGTCCCTGAGACAGTTATGGAGCAAATCCTCGTGGAAGCCATTACTAAACATATGAAGGACAAGAAAGTGATTGTGAGCAGTCAGCAGAGGTTTATCAAGGGCAAACCATGCCTGACCAACCTAATTTCTTTTCTATGATGATGTTGTACAAGGGGAGGGCAGTATGTGATGTATACTTTGACTTTAGCAAGCTTTTGACATAATCTCCTGTAATCTTCTGATCATCAAACTGGTGAGATATACACTAGATAAACAGATGATAAAATGAGTGGAAAATTTTGGGCTCAGCAGGCTGTGATCAGTAACATAAAGTCAGTTGTCTGATGGCCAATAACTAATGGTGTCCTTCAGGAATCCATACTGGGACAGCAGTGCTTAATGACTTCATTGATGACCCGGCTGATGGGACAAATTGTTCTCAACGAGTGTGCAGATGACACCAAACTGGGAAGAGCAGTCACAGGGCTGCTATTCAGAAGGACTTTGACAGGCTGGAGAAATGGGCTGACAGAAGTTTCATGAAGTTCAACAAAATCAAATACAAAGTCTTGCATCTGAGATGGAATAAACTAATGCAACAATGCAGGCTGAGAGTCAGCTGACTGGGAGACAGCTTTTCTGAAAAGGACCAGTTCATCTTGGAGGACAAGAAGTTGAACGTGGGCCAGCAATGTGACCTTGTTGGCCGGGAAAACCAACAGCATGCTGCAAGACTGCAAGCCGCAGATCCAGAGAGGTGGTTCTCCTTCTGTATTTGGCACTTGTGAGATTGCACTTGGAATAGCAGGTCCAGTTTGGGGGTCTCTAATAAATGAAAGACTTGGACATATTGGAATGAGTCCTGAGGAGGCCAGCGAGCTGCTCTGAAGCTGAAACACATGATTTATGAGAAAAGAAGATGAGTGATGAACCTATTTAGCCTGGAAAAGACAGATTTGAGGAGAGATCTGTAACTAAAAGTTGTGAGTGAAACTACCTGATCAGAAGACATAAAGGAGACAGAGCCAGACCATTCCTGGAGGTACACAGCAACTGGATGAGAGGCAGTGACTACAAGGGGGAACACAGGAGATTTCAATTAGATGGAATATGATATTTTTACCATAAGATTAGTCTAGTATTGGAAGAGACTCAGACACTGTGAGACAAAAATACTCCATTCTTGGAGGTGTTTAAGACTCTACTGGACACTTATCTGGGGCAGCTGATCTGATTAGCCCTGCCTTGAGGATGGTGGGTGGGTGGCATGTCACCCAGAGGTGTTTTCCAGTCTATCTGATTCTGCAAATATATGATTCTGCATCACCTAGTCTAATGCTTCTAATATAAAATGCATAATGGGAGAAAGGAGCAAGTATTAGAAACTTGATTTCAAAACTCTCAAGCGTAGATGAAGTTATATTTACAGCAACAACATCTAGAAATCAGCATAGATGGTTGTACAGGGTCACAAACCATAGTACTCTAAAAACAGATCCCAAGTAGTGGTAGGGGGAGTTCCCACCATGTCATATAAATCTAATGTCATCCTGCAATTTTTAGTGTTGTGTCCATTGCTGGAATTGCTCCAGCAAACACCTGTGATAAATTGCAGTTCCTATTTTTATCTGGGTGGCTGGAGGCTCAGAATCTAGTTTCAGGCTCTGAAAATGATTGATACTCTGCCAAAAACCAGAGATAGCCAACCTGTATATTGCAAATACACTTATTAATAACGGAATATGAAGCTGAACTAAAATAATAACCATAACAATACACCTGATCAGTCAAGAAATGCAGATTTTTTTGTGCCATCAGCAATGTTTAAGCCAAAGTATGTAAGAGCAAAATAAAAAGCATGTAACAGAATTGGGATATTCCACACAGGAGTATAACCCATCTGAAAAGAAATATCAATAACAAAATACTGGGAAGGGCTCAAAACTCTTAGCTGCCCACAGTGTAAATGATGCATGCTAATTCAATCCTTGGTGAATTGGCATTTCTAGCGAGGCTGTTCCAAAATGTTACTAAGGGCACTGCAGCATATTGCAGACTGTGTTGGCAATGCCAAAAACAGAGGGAAATCAGGAACACAGCAAAAACATAAGACAGCTGCCAAACACTGATTTTCTTTAAAGGTGGGAAGCAAAGATACTGGGGTTTTTTGAGAGTGAGGAAAAAATGTTGGCATGTTTTTTGCAGGTCTATTTATAAGAGCTGAGGAGGCTAAACATAGTAGTTGAAGTGGTTTTAATGTATTCACATTCTGTGCACAATTACACTTGGGGGAACATATTTGACAAGAAACCAATAGTAATATATCAGTGTCTGTCTGGGAGCATCTCAGTTGTTACCATGCAGCAATTCATGAGCCCTTAGATCTCCACAGTTTCTGTCAATGGAACTTACACCTCTGTCCTCCAAAACCTCCAGTCTTTGCCACCCGAAATTTAAGAAAAGTCCCATGAACTGCAACATGAAAAAAGTAACTCAGAAGAGTGCTAAGTGAAATCCTAGTTTCACTTTTACTGTTGCAATATGGTAATTTGCAGAAAGTTTGTCAATGAATTCAAACACCATGAAGTGAAAAATGTGGGAACTGTATTTTATATGGTTGTTATCCAGTTGGGTCACTGATCACAGAAACCATACAGAGGATTGTGCTAAGAGCTAAAGGGTTAAAATTCAGGTGCCCAATGAAGCAAAACTCTTGTCAGAGTACCTGGTGCTGAGTAACCACTGAATCACACACAATACCAACAATAAAGTGCACAGAAAGTTCTTATAGGGAGAAATGGACCAGCCAGTAGAAAGTCCCTCTGGAGCTAAAGCTCTATGAATTTGAAAGACAGCTAGAAAGACTCAAGTAGCTCTTCTTCATTGATAACTAGTGCCTGGAAGAGAGAGTCAGAATTTAACATTAGTTCTGACAGTAGCTGGCTCAGAATCATTTAATGTTTTTAATTATTTTCAGTTACCATTAGTAGCGGAGGCTGCTGATGAAAGTATAGAAATTTGAGGGAAATAGTACTTCATATAAAAATGAAAAATATGAATGATGTGTTTTTAAAACCCAACAAAACTGAAAAAGAAGCTATGAACAGTTGTGACTGATTTAAAGGCTTTCATTCAGCTTTGCTTAGCAAACAGCTCAGATGCTTTAAGATGTTACTGCTTCCCAGCTGTTTGTTGTGTTCTTTTTGTAACAGGTCATCACCCTTCAGCAGAACTGACAGGAGGAAATGTATGCCCAGGCACAATCTCCTTAAGTACGGGAACTGTACCTTGTTCAAACCCACCTTCACTGGTGATTTAAGACCGGCTGTCAGCCTCTGTGTTAGCACAGCAGAGGCACAAGCACAGGTTCCTTTGTGCCAGCCCCAAATTGGTGATAGTAATGGAGGCACAAGAAAACTTTTCAACTATTGCACCAGTATTTGCTCAATTACATCTGTCAAAGTTCTAAGGCCACCAAGAGAGTCTTGCACTTTTAAAGGTTTTTTTTTCTTTTTTCACATGGGAAGAGAAGTCAGGGGACTGTGTTACAGGGCTGAGAGGCTAAGTGAAGGGGTAACTGCTAAATGAGCAACACAATCAAGATCTAGGACTTAATGTTCATGCAGAGACTATTTTGGAAAAAAGGGACAAAAGCTTTGGAGTTAGTCTTCCAAGGACTTTGGAAGATCTCAGTGGGTTTCAGAACATAGATGAGAAAATCATATTTCCTTTTGCCACTCTTCTATGCCCCCCTGTTCAAATTCCTAGGAGGACACCCTTCATCCTGAAATAGAAACTGCTTTGGAACACGACAGTTATTACTCTACAGGAGGAGAGCAAATAAAACAGCAGGTAGCATGAGTCCAACTTCCTGGCCAGAGCAGGAAGCACAGTGGAAAAAAAGGTGGAATCTTTCCCGTGTGTGTAGGTCCAAAACCTGTAAAGTGGGAATGTTTTCCATCACATTTCTGTACAGAAGAGTTGGAAACATTTTTCTGCACTTGATGCAAAAGGAAAATAAAGTACCTTTTTGGCCATTTCCCTCCCTGTTGTGAAACACTGTTTTTTTGAACATCACCATCTGAGTTGTTTGTAACATATTTCACATGAAAATACAACTTTCTGATGGTCTAGAGGTTGTTAAGTTACACATAGATGAAGCTTTGATGTGAGAAAAACAGTAAGTTGACAAGAGACTCCTGGCAGCCTTTAAAATTTAGAGTTTGAGCTGGAATAAAGCAAAAAGAAGCAAAAATGTAAATTTCATATGGTGGAAATAGGAGATCTCATTCAGAAATAACCCAACAATAGTTACAAGGAAATGAAAGTACAGCTGAGGCCATCACCTTCCTGCCTTAACAAGCCAGAAGATACTTGGTTTTCTATTTTCATGTTTCTCATAACTGCATTTTCAAAACTAGAGGTTACTACCTCAGAGAGGCTGACAAATGCAAAATGGTGATGAGAGCAAGTGAAAGGGGACTCTTTGGCATTAGTATTTAGGTATATAAAGTTTTTGGTTTTATTAGTGAAAATGTAATTTATGAGGTGTGGATGGAAGCTAATCATAAACCACTTCTTGCCATTGTCCAAAGCACTTCACAAACATCCTTTCTACAGCTTGGAGAACAGATACTTCTTTTTTTTTCAATTTGAATTCACATCTGGGGAAAAATGCATTGGTTGTCACTTTTGCAATAGCAGGGCTCTGTAACTGACAATTTAATCTGGCCCGAAAAGTAATTTTAGCATTTCTAAAATGCATTTATGCATTACCAGATATTTACTGCTGTAAGCTGTTACTGCATCCATAAGATGCAGGAGAGTAGTGCGAGAACTCAAACTGCAGAAGTTTCCAGAATAGGTATCCAGCCCTGATTCAAAAGGTCAGACATCCCTGACATGGAGACTTGGCAGAAGTGCAACAAAGAAAAGTCCTAAGGCAGACTGTGTGTCTGATATGTCAGGATGTTGAACTGATAAAGAAAAAATACTGAACTGTCTGATCTCAGATGCAATTCAGATTACTGGTAGGGGTGAGATACTAAGGAAAGTACTAATTCTACTGTTATATTACAGTACCTAGAATAAAAATATAAAATAATAAATATATAGTAATAGTGTATTGCCAGCTGTTGCTATTGATTTATGAATGATCCTCACAATACTAGCTGAGATTTTCTCTAAATAATGTTTCCAAGATGTTGCACAAAAACTATTTAAAAAGCAACAGAAAAGAAACTTAGGTATTTGAAATATAAGAAATGAAAGAAAGAAAAGGAAGTATTTTTGAACTTGTTGTGTATGCCAAAAATTCAGCCAAGTCAAATGAAAGAACTCTTCTTGGCACCACAAAAATTTTTGGACCCCTGGAGCAACACAGGCATAGATTTGTTTATGTTGGCTGGAGAAGACTAATATTTGTCTTAACTTGTTATTTTCACTTTCTTCTGATAGCATTACTAGAAAATATTGCAACTAAGTAGGCAATTATTCATAACAAATTATCTTCTAGTGTAGAAAGAACCAAACACGAGCCACAAAAATTAGTAGATAACTTAAAGAATTTTGTGGGGAGTGAAGTCATGTAACTGCCAATGCTTGTTATATCAAATCTAAATTGTTGTTAGAAAACAATATCAAAATAATAAAGCACTGTAAAATAAGCTGCAGAACCAGACTGATATGTATTTAGATTAAATTACAGAAGAGCAGTGATTAAATTTAGGTTGTCATCCATTGATATTTTACTTGACAGGATGCTGAAAAGTAGTTTTCAGCAGTAACCTGATGTCTGCTCTACAAAGAAAGGAGAACAGCAGGATAAAAAGACTGATATGATCCAAGAGCTGCCATCACTTCATAAACTCATTTTGTGCATCAGGGAATAATGGTCTCAGAGGACAATGTCATGCTTGTATGAGAACATCACTCTTCAAATATGCTATGTAAGGATGGGTGACCCCTTCTCACAAATGATAGTAAAAGATATGGATTAGCAATCTTGACAGAAAATGGTGTTGTGCTGATGACATCTTTCCTGAGAAGGTCTCTGGCATAAACCAAAACAAATGTTAATTGCTGAGCCTTATGAGGCTGCTTTCTGTGCCCTAAAGGGTCTTAATGGCCTTGACCATCCTTGCCTGAGGCCTCCTCCCATACCCTGCCCATGGCCCAGGGGCCTCATTTAAGCCCAGCGCTAGGCACCCAGCCCTACACTGAGAAACAGTGGAGGTGTCCCAAATTGTCACTTGACCATCCTGGATTGACCTTGCACCTGGATGGTGGCCATGCATATGCCTCATGGTCACTGGACTTTCATCTCAACCCAACAGTGCTGACTGACACGAAGAAACTGTTCACGTGTCAGGCTTGTGTCTCCACTGGAGACTTGGTGTACATGATAAAGGTATTTGAGCATTTTATGTTTCAAGGTTTCACTCTTATTTTGGTTTCTTTGAATGGTCTGTCTTCAAAAGTTCCTATGAATTCATCCATTTCAGCACCCAGCTGAGATGCTTCTCTGAGAAGTGTCTGAGTTCCAATATAATTGCCTGCTCATAAGGCTTTTCCCTTTTGCAGTTGGAAGAACCATGTCCTTCTCAGTACATTCAGTTACCTCATGCATGAAACTCATCAGTCACATAAGGGACAGGAGCTTTTTCTTGAAGACCCCACCCAAAAGTGATGAAATTTCAATACTAGCACTTTTAATACCACCATATCTTTACCACCCCAGTGGAACAGAAAATCTTGCCCTTTGGAAATTACTGAAAATGGCCTTTTAAGCCTTCAGAATCCCACACCTTTATTTGTAAGGACAAAGAGCCTGTTATTACTGAACTCCTGTTCTCCAGGGAAATACTTAAGTAATTTTGTCCTGTCTTCATTGTCTTGAGTAGTTCATTCCACGAATTCCATGAGGAAGAATTTCCATTCTAGTCAGCCATGAGGACCTTGTCTGAAATGTCTTTGGTTTTTCAAAATCCATATTAAACTGTAAATACCAGAGCTGGGCTTATTATTCCAGCAGGATGACATACAGCAGTATGTAACCTTCCAACACTTTTTTAGTATAAATTCCTGGGCTACGTGTAATAATTGCATTACCATGGATGAGTCTGTTCAACTGATTTATTTCTCACCACCTTCTTCAGATTCATTTCTTCCTCCATTATTTGTAAATAAATGAGTTTTCCTGTCACTATGCCAAAAAAACATGTAGTCTTACTAAACTATTTGCCAAACTGTCCAAAGTTCTCTATGATATTGATTGGTCACTCCCCTAATATCTTAGTCTTCTACAGTCTTCTTTTCTTTAGAGATCTGTGATAATTTCAACAGGTTAAAGGCCAAAGCCATCTAGGCATATACCTATTCAGTGAAGAATTCTCTCATACAGTTGCAGTTTTGGTCCCATGAAGTACCCATGTCTCATATTGGCTTTGAGTTCATTTGGTTCTCAGTCTTCCAGTTAATTACGATCTTGAAATTTCTTCATCTGTATAATTATACCAAAAGTCTGCCTCAAAATGCAATAATTAAACTTTGGTCAGTAAAGGTGAATTTAAATGACTACAGATAACCTCAGCTTTGCCAGGGACAAATAAGTTTAATGGCAATGTTTTGCAAGACTTCTGGAGCTTATTTTCAGTTTTTCTCTCTTGGTCATTCAGGCAGGGGAAAATTAAAAAAAAAAAAAAATAAAAAAAAAAAGGGGAAAAAAATGTATAATACTTTGCTTCCAAGGTAGAAATGTTTCCTATCATTCAAGGAATGTTCATTACAAACAGTTAAATGTAGCACTGTTGGTCATCTGCCACTGCACTGATGCAGTGCAGTCCATCTCACATGGTGGAAGAAGAGGAGGGAAGGAAAGAGAAGAACTGTAAAGCACAGGTGGCTTGATTTCAGGCTCTAGCTCACTTCAGCTCCTTAAAATCTTCTCATTAAAAAGCATTATGCAGCATCAGGAAAACAAAGTCAAATTTTGGTGAAAAAAAATGAGATATTTTTGTGCCTGTTCAGTATAGCCATGAACATCGGCCATTCCAGAACAGCCACCGATCCAGAAGAAAAATATTCAAATAAAAGGATGATATATCTCAGCATGAGGCATTCCACATTGATAGTGTTTTGATTTGAGACCCTATATTGTAAGCACATCTGATAAATATTTAGTGGCTTAACTGACCCTGAGGAAGCTGAGAAATGAGTCACCGAAACCAGAACACCTGTTATTTTTGCACTCAGTTCATAGTCCAGCTGCAGGTAGAATAAAGAGGCTCAATTCCAGTTGCAAATACAAAGTATTTAAACATCTACATGCACATGCATTAAGGAGATCATAAGCAGTAATCAAATCTATTTATTTATTTTTCAAAATATTTGGATGCATTTAAAATTATAATTAATCATTCTCCTACAGTACTGTCACAGTATTACTTACAAACAAGTCTGAACCAAAAATTATTAACACTATAACGCTAATATTAGTAAGCAGATCCCTTGGCAGAGGCTAACATTTTAAAAAATAATTACAGTGACAGAATGTATGGATACCATTTTAAAAGCCTATAAAATCTATTTAAAAACACACGTCCACAGAGTTTGAAACTGGTTTATAGAACATAATAGAATATTTTCAATTTGGCAATGTTTGCTCTTTAGAGTAGAATCCGTATACCTTTCTTTGTGTTGGCATTACATCTATCATGTTGTGGAATGTTAAAAGAAAATAAAAAAATGGTGCAACTGCAGTCTTAAGCAGTCAAAAGAGCTATTTTCACTGATTTTAAAAAGGTAACATTTTCTGTTTTTTTTTTTTTTTATGTTGTTGTTGTTGGTTTTTTTGGGTTTTTTAAATTCTATAGAATCATTATACTAAATTGCTAAATAAGCTTTCCAAAAGGCCTAATTTAATATCATAAAAGCATATTCTAAAATACCCTGGCTCATTTATTACAAAAATAAGTATGGATAGGAAGCAGTTAAAAAAAAATGCACAAGCCAACTCAGAAAAGCTGAAGTCACTAAGTCCCTCTTATGAATAATCAAAGTTTCAGATACCTTTTATTTATACCCTTCTTTTGCTTTAACAAAAAGGATAAATTTAAACTACAGAATTGGGCTGTATTCCTAGTTCCCCTCCACTGTTTTAAATAAGATAGCCAAATTCTTTCAATTTGTCATGGAGCATTAAGGGCATATTTTCATTGTGGATTATATAGTATCAATTGGTAATATGCCATATTGTGATGGGCCACAAAACATCACATAACCTGGAGCAAATTTCAGATGCATGGAAAAAATTCTAGTTGAACAACAAACCATGAAAATCTAGGGGAAGCCAGGCCTCTTTGGCTACAATTAAAGCATGCAGCAAATTTGTTCCACCAACAGGTTTTCCTGTGTTCAATGATTGACAAGGTTTGTTCAACTTCTACAGCACTGTGCGTCCTAAAGTTTGTGCATGAAATTATTACCACGTATGGATTATACAGATGCTCTGCAAACAGAGAATACTAAAGTGATTAAGCAAATGAGGCAAAACTCAAGGATGTAGTTTACATCCCTTTATGTTTATAGTTATATTCCTCTCCTTAGCAGGAGACACTACTTTTTCTTACTTCCAAATCACTCTTTGACTGAATGAGTGTAGCTTTTACAAGTCTCAAAGAAAAGTCTTCCACCAACAGGAGATGTACCTTCTTACAGTGCCCTGCCACCAGCAGCATCAGTGTCCCTGACTTTTACCCAGCTTGATGCCAGTTTCTTCTGGGTATTCAGTTCCTTCACCTTTTCTGAGGATCCAGAGAAATCCTAGGGATGGCTGTGATTTTGTAATGAAGACTTTCATCCTTAGGATTTTCACTAAAACTACTGACTTACTTCAAATCAGCAATTAAATTTGAATAATTTCCTTGGTCAAACTGACTCAGGCAGGACTTTGAATCAGTAGTCTCAGTATGAAAGGTGAAGTGTTATTACCAGCTCGCTGGTAGCAGGTTTTGAAAGCATCCTACAAGTCACTCGTGGTATTGTGTGTAATGACACAGGAGATGTAAAAAGATGCACTTTCAGTATTTGGTTTCTGAGTATTTTGTAGCAGCCACGAGTTTCTCTTGGCAAGCTTTATGTACATCTAATATCCTCACAAAGTCACATGCGATGGCTTCTATACATCAATGTTGTAGTGTATGAGTGGGGGGGGGCAAATAACTATAGGCCAGTTTCACAACGAGATTAATTTTTATTGCAGCCTTGAATTTTTGCTGCACTTTTATGATGGAAGACCATAATAATCTGTCGCAAGTATCATCACATGTCACTGTCACTGTATGTAGAGTGCTTGATTGAATTTAGTACAGTGGTTGTTACTGTTACCATGAAAGATGCCTCCTGCTTTGTTATTAGGACAAAAGGAAAGAGCAGCGTATGCCTGACCTCTGAATAGTATAGGTGCTTTCAAAACCCCATTAATTTTCAGATTTTCATTAAGCAAGTCCCTTCATCCAGAATTCCTGTTGCTATTAATGGCTATTTTTATATTTTTTTTTTTTCCAAAATGATACATAGAGGATGGGGTACACTTGTAAACTGGTGATCAACAGAAGTAAAAGAATCACTTTCCTGTGTTACACTTATTATACCTCCACTTAATTTGGGCTTAGAGGCTGGTATCTACTCTGAAATACAGTGATTTGAGTACAGTCTAAGAAAAGCAGAGGATATAGATAATGCAAGAAATTCAACAGATCTTGTAGGTATTTATTGACCAGAAAGACTACCTTGCTAGGTGTGGCTGAGCAATGAATAACTAAATTTGTCGAAAGAACAATGCAAAAAAAGTGTTGTCTATGATAGGAAATGCCCTGAATTTAGTCTATAAATACTTTTTGAATACTGTTACAAAGTTACATGAGCATTAATGGATTAGTGAGGTTATGTCACTAATGGGGACACTGACTGCTCAGAGGAAGTAAATAAAGCCCATATTTTTAGAAAGACAGGACTGAATAAAAAATGTTAAGTTTGGGGTTGGATTTTTGTTTTGTTGTTTGGTTGGGGGGTTTTTGGCATATTAACACACTACTAGTTATTCTTGAGGGGTAGGACTACAGTGTCATAAATCCCTACTGCACATATCAGGACTACAGGTAGGAGAGATCTGTTTGCTATACAAGCAAGTAGAGGATGCTTTTCTCATGATAAAAAAAACAAGAAGAGTGATAGTGTGCATCAAGACAAAGTTGGCTCTCATTAAAAAAATACTACCTTTTTTTTCCTTTTATGTGTTAAATATGGCATAATATATATGTGAAGCAAAGAGGGAAACCTGATTATCAAGGTAAAGAGTTAAGTTAAACACTTGATTTTGAACAGCCTGTCAAGATGCTATATAGCTGAAAGCTTCTTTATGATTTGTCACAATATAGCAGTATGTCTTGTACATACTTCTCCGTCTATTTGACTTGCATAGGGATTTGAAATCACTTCTCAAATGCATGTTCTGAATTCTGCAGGAGTTTGGTGGCTTGCTGTCTGATATTTCTGATTTTTGAACATAGATGCATAAATCATTACCCTTTAAAGCCTCTTTTAAAATTTATTGGATTATAATTAACAAGGATCAATTCAATAAAAGCAGGAACACCTTTTAAAAAACATTAAATCTAACCAAAATTATTATGACATTTAAGAGCAAAGTGCAAGGTGCTTACTGTTCCAACATTAATCATGTGCCAGTATGGATGGGATTGATTTCACCTCACTAGAGCTATCTAAAAATTAGTCATCACATCTCATCTACTCACCTAAATTCCTATTAAATCAATGGACAGGGACAGGAATCCCTAGGGGGTACACCAGCCCATTCTCAGATAGATGAGATAAACACCTGTTTCTTACCAGCAGGTATAGACAGAGGATGGTGGATGATGTGAGACAGATGCTTCATTTATTTGTTCACAGATAGGATCTCATGCCATTTGAGTACTTACAGTACTCAAGATATCCATGTGAAGGTAGCAGATGTGACCCAGGACTGACCCAGAGAAAACCCTTCCACAGTGGCTGCTGGAGGCTAGACAGGTAGACAGAACTGCGGATACTTTGGAGTTCCTAAAAATGCACTAAATATATGACTCCAAATCATGTCCAGTGACTGTAAAGGGAGCTCAGGTACATTTAAGTCCCAGAATGTATCACTGCCACACTACCAAAACCTGTTAGGTTTACAGAAGGAAGGAAAAGTCAAAAGTGACTGAAAATTTTCCCATAGAAACACTCAGAAAAATAAGCAGGCCTGCATCAAGAGAGGATGGCACAGGCCCTCTCTTCATCCCTTTTTCCTGCTCTGGGACACATAAGGTTGAACTGAAGATCTGTAACACCCAGCTGAAATTATTCCTAGGGAATGAGTGCAAGGCTGGTGCAGGAAAGACTGAAAACATGTATTATAAGCAGTGGTTATCACTATTGGTATAGGCTAATGAAGGCAGATTGGCAAAGTTGCTTGAAATCACCCTGGCTTATGTGATGCCAGCAATGGCATCAAAAGAGAACACCACAAAGTAGATTTGGAAGAAGAGCATCCTGCTGCTTCAGTTGGCTTCCATTCCTAGTCCAAGAAAGGGTCAAAGACTGTCTTCCTGAAAGCAAAATGGTATTGTTAGAGGACAAAAGGGACATTCATGCTTAAAGCACTAGAAAGCCTACAAGCAAAGAACTTTTGTGGCTTCGTAGCTTCCCAGGCCAAAGCAAAGTGAACACTATGAACCACCCACACTGCCTTTACCACGTCCCTCTTCCTCGGTCCAAGTACCACAGGACAGAAAATTGTTCTTGTCTTGAGCAGTGGGGCTTGAAAATCAAACCTCTGCTTTCTGCAATATTTAATTTACATGCTTATCTTACAAGTTTACCCTTTATGTAGGCTGACTTGGCACTAGATTGTTTGCAACAGTAACTTTGAAATGTTTTATGTTCTTTTATATTTATTCTCAGGTATGACTTGCATCAAAGGTTCTCTTTATACCTATCCACTCACCTCCCACCACCCTTACCCTGCTCCCTAACTATAATTTTTCCATTGCTGAAGAGCCATTTTGGGAAACAGATGCAAAGCAACATTTAATGAAGGGCTGACCATGCCTACATGTTCACCCATCTTACAAGTAGACTTCCTTGTCCTCGAGAACCCAGTAAGATAAAACCTCTAAGCCCCCCTACATGAATAGGAAGAATAGGAAGTTCCAACAACCCCTGTGATTTCATGCTATGCATCAGGAAGATTTCTCTGGAAGACACTTTTTTCCCCCATAGCCATTTTGGTGGATTTCCCTGAGGATTTTTCAGTCTTCCTTTTGAAATATTCCCAAAGGGTGTATTCCCATGCAGTGCCCACCCCATCAATGGGTCAAACTAACACCAAGGGTTCTGGTTTTCCTGATAAGGGTAACCAAATTATAACTTCAAAGGCACTTTTTTTTTAAAAAAAAAAGAAAAAAAAAGGATTATTTATTTAGTTGTCCTCTCATCTAACAATTTCATTTTTACCCTTACTTAATATATTGTTCATATTTAAGTTGTACAAGTCTGTCTTCCTTTTAGTTTCAGTATCCTAATAGGGCTATATGCATTAAATACGCTTTTACTTTTTGTTTTATCCTTACCAAAGCTGTAAATTGGAAAAATTATTCATGTCCATGTCCAAACCTCAAATATTGTTTATTAAACACAAAACATATGTCCCAGTCTGGAGATATCTGTACTTTCCTGAGAAGTCAAGTAATTTAAGTACACTTGGGATGAGAAGTGCTGTATATATGTCGTAGTGTTATAAAATGTTAGTTTATACTTGCTTTTTTTTTTTTTAATTGTAGACTCTCATTTATCATGACTGGAAGTTGTAAAGTTGTAAAACAGTTCAGCATATAGAAGAAGACAAATACATTGTCAGTATTACCTTCTTCTCTGGTATTTGATTGTTGAAAAAAAGAGGTCTAGTGGAATGTTTGGCTCTTAAATTTATGCAGCTATTTCCTGCAGCAGCTTAGCTGTTATGGCAGGGCAGTAATTGTATTTTGCTTGAGAATTTTTTTAATTATCCAGGCAAAAAAAAAAAAAAAAAAGAAATTTTTTAAATGGTGGGTTCAGTTGGGGCTACGCAGGTATGAGCAGCCTGTCTTCATTAGTGTTTGTATTGTGGCATTGCCGAGGGACATCAGCAGCGGGCAGGGACTGATTGTGCTCAGCAATGAACAAACAAGGCAGAGTTTGTCCAAAAGAGGTTATAACCTAAATACACCAGTACTGAGAGGTGAGGAAGAGCAGTGTCGCATCATGTGGGATGTTGGGAGTTGAGGTTGAAGAACCCCCTTCTCTCAAAGCTGAACACATCTAAGGCAGATTGCTTCTCTCCTGGACCTCTGGTCTTCATGTCACAGGTGCCCTTTTAACCAGACTGTTTTCTACTGACTACTGTTTTTTCTGACTACAAGGTAGACAATATTGACTTAAAAAACAAAACCAGAAAAAAGAGCAAGAATGGTCTGCTTAGAGTTATCAAGGTTAAACTTTGAAACGATTAGTCACTTTTCCATTGCAGTATGTGCAAACTACCAGCATTTCTTAAACCTTTCTTTTAGCATTCACTTACTTGAATAATTAACTCCTGTGACCCTGTCTTGTCACTTACTGGTTAACATGGTCAAATGCTATCATTGACTTTCAGTATTAGATGTGCTCTCTCATACTTTCCAGCCGCTGATGCAAATGCTCAGGCTCAAAGCTCACATTTCTAAATGTAGAAGTGCGTGAGCGCGAACTCTTTGGAAGCCTCCTCCTGTGTGGGCAGCTGGCTCTGGTGCCACAGGCTCCATGTTTTCCCTGTCTTCTCAAGTCTCTTGTTTCTGGGCAGCCGCAAGGAAAACCTGTAGGGGAGAGAGCAGAGGTTTACCTCGCAGTGGCCTTTCTTTATCAGCAAAGCCAGGAAGCTGCACAAATCCCTGGCATGCGTCCACCTTCGGCTTTCTGAGAAGCAGATAGCGTGTCCCAGCCTGTGCTTTATTTAAAGAGGCAGACCATTTGGGGTGCATAGTTAAGTGTATGGAGCACTGGGGTGTCATAGTTGCCTGAAATTTTTTTCTCCCATCCAGGAAAAACTGCAAATGGGGACTTTGCAGCTGATTGTGGCTGGCAAAGTGATAAGGCCTCCTTGGGGTGTTACTGAGAAATTCTGAGTTCCTCCCTTTGAGACCACATTTTGCAGGTCTTTATCCAGTAGGAGATTTTGTCTTGGAAACAAAGAGGATTTGATCTGCATGTGAAGTTTTCATTTTGCATTCCTATTATGACTAGGGTGGGAAACTGTAACAAAGCAAGCTCCCTCAGTCCTAATGGCAAAATATCATCAATCGCAAAGAAAGATTTATGTTCTTGTCCTTTAAAATCCCTACCTTGTATTACACCATTATCACATATATAAGGTAATGGCAGGAGTTGAATGAGTCATGGGAGACTTTCGCTAAGATTTCACCCAAACTTTAAAAACTGCCTACTCTGCATTGCCATGTTTTTAAGCTACAGAAAATATGCTGTATTCAGCAACATCACATAATGTTAATTGCTGAATAATCTACCCTGTGGTCCTCAGTGTCAGTTCTGTAGGTGACAGTCAGGGTTAAAAAAAGAAACTCTGGGTATTAATTTTGCCTGTCACTAGCAAAGATAATTCTTTGATTATGAAAGCTACTATGGAGCGTGATTCAGGGACAACACGCCCCCCCCAAATTTAAGCTCACCATAGTGGAAAATCTTTAAACTGCTCTTGGTACATTTAAGAATTCTTGTGGTCCCTCTGGGAAGAAAATCTAAACCAAATTCTCACGTGAAGGAAACAGGTTTGCTGTGATGCCAGAAGTGCTCTAATAAATGTATCTGGTTTTCATGGTGATAAATGGGGTCTGTCAGAGTGTAATAATTAATTCTTAATAATGTGAACTTTTCAAGGTCATTTTGCCCTTAGATTTTTGAAGACTTCTCCATAACCAAAACTGATACTGTAAATAAACAAATCTTGATTTGCTACACGTGTGGTACTGGTATGTGTGTGTATTAGTGGGCTTAGTTCTCCTCGCAAGCAGACATTTCATTTTTGATGCTCTGGCTTTGTTTGCACTCACCTGTCTGCAAATGGCCGTGTTGACTCACACTGCTGCTGCAAGTTACCCAACCTCTTCATAGACAGGACTGATCCACAGTCTCCGTTTGATGCTGGCAACTGCTCTGTGGGCAAAACGTGCCCATTCCTCTACTTTAATATTCTCATTTCTAAAATTAAGAACTACTTTGTTGCTGGGAGGACCTACAAAAAGGTTATGAAATGTTAAAAGGAGAGAGTGTTTTGTAAAAGCAATTGTAACACCGGGGCGAGGATAAATCTTTTTTCTTCCCTAAACCACTAATCTCTATTCTGCATCTGTCTACTCATTTACTCTCTGGTAACACTGTTGGCTCCCCGTTTCCCAAGAGTTCTCTCTCTCATGGAAAAACTGGGCAGGAAGAGGTCATTGAAAACATTCTTGGGGATTGAGGCTACCAGGGCTTGCTGCTGTACAATTATGCAAGCAGATCCTTTTGAAAACAGCTATTAAGAAGGAAATAGGGAGCTTAGAGTGAACAAGTGAGAACAGTATTTAGTGTAACTGTGTGCCTAGTACTGACTTTCTGGCCTTATACTGTAAATTGGACTGTGCTAAGTTATAGCTGAAGAATACGAAATTGAAAGGAGAAAAAAATATCAGGTAATTATCTTTATGTTTGTCTTTTTAGCTTTTATTCTGTAATTTAAACTATCAGTAGAGAAAGCTTGAAATTCCATAAAGTATGCATTTAATAGTAAAGAAAACATAGCCATATGAGCATAGGTGGCAACCCACAAACTTCCACTTCCACTTGCCGTTACACAAGTCATTTTCCAATGAAAAATTTCAGCTTTTTTTGATTTAATTTTTGTTTTTAACCTGGGATTCTTTTGTGGGGTTTGGAATGGTGAACTTAAAGCTGAGCTAGGTAAACACAGTTATGAATCCTGAGTAATCTTTCATTGCCAATCAAAGTAATGACTTTCTTTCGCTTGCCATTTTTCTTACTCTCTCTCACTTTGATTTATACCCTGGAGTTTTGCTCAGTGATTTTTCAGAAGCTACAGAGAAGTTAAAATAAACATGTTTAGTGTTGAACAGATTCATCTTCTTTTCATATTTTCCCTCCAGTTCTTCACCACATTCACAGAGCTGCCATGCACAATCTCTGCCTCTGGATGACAGCCCCTGCCACCCTCTGAAACCACAGTTACCCCACACAGAGAATGCCTTTTGGGACAAGTTTCTTCTGTGGAGGGGAGGCAGTAGTGTGCCCTTAAAATTGTCTGCCCCCCAGGTTAGGAAATGTATCTTATCTAGGTCACTGGTCAAGTTATCACATCTGTATGCGCAACCATATTGCCTTGGCTGCAAGTCTGCTGGGAATAGTGGGAGGCTGTGCAGGGACAGGGTCCAGCTGCAAGGTCAGGGGCCGGATTTGGGAAATACCTCTGCTATTGACTTTGCATATCACAGATTCACTTTGGGGGAAAAATATATGAAATGGATAATTTGTGTCTCTAGCACATACTTGTTAAATTCTTCTCTTCTTCTACAAACTCTGTTTTTTGGTTTCATGTTTTACCTGTTCAGCATAAGTTCACCAAGCTGACTGAAAATGATATTACATGTGCTGGATCTTTCACACTGTTCAAATATATGTTCAGGAACAGCCCACCTTACAGTAATAAAAAGGCTTAAGTCAGAGAGGCTACTTAGTTTAAAGTGATCACATTTCTTTTTAAATGCCTTTATCTATTAAGTTGTATTACAAACACTCAAGGCTGATATTTTATAGACAGAGAATGCAAGCTGCCTGAGTGGAGTCATTTTTACACTGTGTTTATCCAATTTCACGTAAACTGATTTAAGTTTATTTTAACACCACTGCCACTGTGGAAAATATGACTTGGAACAAAAAAGCCAAACAACCAACCAAAGAAAAAACAAACCAAAAGCCCTCAGGTACTCACAGCTATGCAGATGTCCCTAACCAATGCTGCCTTTACACTAATGATTTTAGATATTAGTATCAGGGAAATCTCCAATAATTGAGTAACACACCCCCATTTCTGTGAATCACAAAATCACGGAGTATGTTGGGTTCAAAGGGATAATCAAGTGCAAGAATCATTGAACCCAACTCCTGGCCCTGCACAGGACCAGCTTCAAGAGTCATACCATGTGCCCAAGAATATTGTCCAAATGCTTCTTAAACTCTGTCAGCCTTTGTGCTGTGACCACTTCCCTGGAGAGCCTGTTCCAGTGCCCAACCACCCTCTGGGTGAAGAGCCTTTTTCTAATATCCAATCTAAACCTTCCCTGACACAACTTCAGGCCATTCTCGCAGGTCCTATCACTGGTCACCACAGAGAAAAGATCAGTGCCTGCCCATCCTCTTTCCCACATGAGGAAGGTGTAACTGCAATGGGGTCTCCCCTCAGTCTCCTCTTCTCCAGGCTGAACAGACCAAGTGCCCTCAGCCGCTCCTCATACGGCCTCCGCTCAAGGCCCTTCACCATTTTTGTTGCCCTCCTTTGGACACTCTCTAACAGCTTAATATCTTTCTTATAGTGATTGCAGTGCCCAAAACTGCACACAATATTCAAGGTGAGGCCACCCCAGTGCAGAGCAGAGCAGGACAATCCCCTCCCTTCACCTGGTGATGCTGTACCTGATGCCCCCCAGGACAGGGTTGGCCCTCCTGGCTGCCAGGGCACTGCTGACTCATTCAACTTGCCATCGACCAGGACCCCCAGGTCCCTTTCCATGGCACTGCTTTCCGGCATCTCATTCCCCAGTCTGTACAAACATCCAGGGTTGCCCCATCCCAGGTGCAGAATCCAGCACTTCCCCTTGTTGAACTCCATATGGTTGGTGATTGCCCAGCCCTCTGATTTGCTGAGGTCTCTCTGCGGGGCCTCTCTGCCTTTGAGGAAGTTAGCATTTCCTCACAGTTTTGTGTCATCTGCAAACTGCTAAGTATCCCTTCCAGTTCTGTATCCAAATCATCTATGAAAATATTGAATGCCTCTCTCCTCCTTTAATTTGTCTGTTTTATGGCTCCTTTGTATTTTTGCTCTTTATCATTAACAGACAAGTGGCATATTGCACTCCCACCTAGTACTGTGCTTTCCAGTCTATATGCCTTCATGTAAAAAACCCCCACTGAATTGATGCCTTGCCAATGTGTCTGAAGGTTGAAAAAATAACTTTAAAAATGCTGACATGTATTTGTTTTCTCAAAACAAACCTTGTGCCTGTAATATTAGAAGCTCTAATTGCCTAGGGAATTTCTTTCTCTGACTGTGTGAAAGTTGACAATAAAAAGAATTCTTACAGAGAAGTCTTTTTTTTTTTCTTTTCTCTTCACCAAATTGTTTCACTATGAGTCAAGATTGTAACTAGAATTGCAAAGCAGGAAAAGGAGACGGGGCTTAATTCAGGCCCTATTTTGCCCTGAGTCCTCAGGGCCTGGCTCACTACCCTGTACCCTGGGACACTCCTGCTGTGGCAGAGGTGGTGACAGCTCTGCCTCTGTCTGGGAAGAATCTCCTGGGCCCAGGGATGACAAGGGGAGGACCCTGGGACAGAAAGGATAGGACCAAAGAAACTGCTTCTGTAAGATAAGGCTCCTGGGGTTAGAGGTGCCTGGAAGGCTTTGGAGAAGATGCCTCCTTCCTTCTCCATTCCAAAACCAACACTGATCCTTGATAACTTGCAGGTATCACTGCAACAGGAGAGGCAAGAGGAAAAAGAGTGCCTAAAAAAACCTTCACTAATCTTCCTGCATCATCTAACTCTGCACTGCAATAAAATATTTTCATAGAATCATTGAATCATTTTGGTTTGAAAATACTGTAAAGTCATTGAATCCAAGCACTGCCAAGTTCACCATGAAACCATGTCCCTGAGCACTCCTGCTCATCTTTTAAATGCCTCCAGGGATGGAGGCAGCCACTTCCCTAGGTGACCTTTTGGTGAAGAAATTTTTCCTAAGAGCCAATCTAAATGTCCCCTGAGGAAGCTTAAGGCCATTTCCTCTTGTACTATCATTTATTACTTGTGAGAAGAGGCTGACCCATACCTTGCTACAACCTCCTTTCAGGTAGTTGTAGAGAGTGATAAGGTCTCCCAAGAGCCTCCTTTACTCCAGGCTAAAACTGTCAACTTGTCTTAATCTAAAACAAGAAAAACAACCTAACTTTCTGGATTGCATCAGAAGAAAGATTGGGACTAAGTGTGTTTTGGTGTTACAAATGCCAATATGTACATACTGAAATATATACTGAAATATATACTGAAATATATACTGAAGCTTGGAAACTGGGCATGAGTGTCCTCTCCCAGCAGTGTGACTGTGCAGAGAGGGCTGTGCTGCAGCTCTGGGGGCTTCTGGGAGCCAACAGGCTTGGCAATGGTGGTACTGGCAGTGCTGTCACCCCAGGATCACCACAGCCGCTGAACCAAAGCCAGAATGGAAAATGTCCTACACACAGGCTTTGGGAAGCCACTCCTCTGGCATGTGTACAGCGTCTCTCCCTTCCTCAGGGCACTGTGTCTGTACCAGCACTGGCTGGGCAGCTGTGGGTGAGAGAGCAGCTAGGTCGAGCAGGGACTCAGTCTCTGCTGCTGGGCAGTGGTGTCTCACCCCTCACAAGTTACTGATATTTTATGTAAAGCACATGTGTCTTCTCGTTACTTCATTCGAGCCCTTGCTGTGCAAGGTCTGGGGTGGAAGCTTCTGTTAATGCTGGTACTTTTCCCATAGGCTCTGACATAAATCAAGAACCGAAAATGAGGTGAGATACCCAAGGTTTCTAGCTTTCTTTGCAAAAACAGGGCGTAATGTGCCAAAGAGGGAGTGTCAGGCTTTGGCTTTCTTGAATTTCCTGGCTATTGTTGATTTATATCAGGTCCTTAAAGCTATTTAAACATAGTGTTTTGTTGGTATTTCCTTGATATAAATGAGTGAAAGGGATGACATATTTCATGGAAGCTTATGTATATACTCTTCTCAGAATGACTCAAAGGGTTCTTTTGGCAACAGTACGTCCATTAGGCAGTTGTTGTTAAGATGCGTAGTATGTACCATAGGTTTTGTGGCTCCTAGAGCTTCGTCATGCTGTCTTCCTTTCAGCAGATACCTATAGTATTTTGTGTATGGCCTATATATAAAAAAATCAATGTATTTGTATTATATTATATACAAACCACGCTCCATAAAACTCTCTGGTCTCTTTCATAAACCACTTGCTTAGGATATGTGCCATGTGTGGAAAAATTCTGTACCAAATGACATTTTACAAGTTTTCGTGCATGCTCATTTAGATGATTTATCACCCTCATAAGAAAAGATTTTTCAAAGCTCGAAAAAGGAAGCACATACCATATGATTACTGCCAGTGCTTACTTTTAATTAAACCTGTCCTGAAATAAAACAACAATAAAGAATACATGAAAATAAGTACCTTCAGAGTAATTATGCTAATTCTTGTATTTCTTTGTTCTTACTACAGACCAGTCACAATTCTAGGAGCAATTCGCAAGAACATCCATTTTTGTCTGTTCACACTTGGTCTTAACTAATGGTCCTTCCACCTTTTTTTTTTTTTCCAAAGTGGTGATAAAAGCACAGAGGTCTGCAGGTGAGGGCTAAGTTCAAACATCTGCCTTGGTAACTGGAGATAGCAGAAGACAAGTAGCAGTCCAGGACCATGTGGCGTTCTCCCATCACCCCCAGTAGTGGTGGCATACTTCATGCCACACCAGTTTGGCCAGTGGTCAGCCAGGAGCTCAGTCCAACTGCAGGGTCTCAAAAACAGGGAGGGAAAACCACAGAAAGCTTGGAAGGACAGGAAAGATTTATTTTGACCTCTGTTTTGCTCACCTGTAAAACCATTTTTTCCAGAAAATTCCCCAGCCACATTGGCATAATCCTTTGAAGGCCTCATGAGCAGATTCCCTTTTGGATGAGCCCCATCTTTTAGCTCAGCTCCTTGCACGTGTAGCTTAAAAAATGTCTCCATCAAATTCCAAGTGCCATTTACAAGGATGGCAATGTGCTGATGCTGTGCAGCGTCTTCCCTGTCTTTCTTCAAGGTATACAATGAACAGTATAAATTCTGTGAGTATTTATGATTTAAAGAGTGCAATGACCAAATTTCTAAACCCACATTGTGCCTTTACAACTCACTGGTACCATCATCAAATCACTAAGCCCACATTATCCTGTGTTTCTTAAACCCAAACTGTGTGCAATGGCAAATCACATAAGAAAGGCCAAAAATAGTAACACAATGAAAATGTGGGAGAAGGCTCTATATTTCAGACAGCTTTGTTCTTAAGCTGTTTTATTTTTTCCTTCTTCATAATATTAAAAAATATATTTTTTTCTCACCAATTAATTCTGTTTTGGTTCAGGATGTGCAATTAAACAACTGGAAATATTATTATAGCAACTTCTCACAGTCTAAACAAAGTAAAATCCAAGCTTTTACAGAATACATGCAGCAGCTACAAAGAAGATACTGCTTTGACTTGAAGGTCCAAAAAAAATATGTTTTTCCCACTGAAAGATAATGGCAAAGACTAGTCAATACCAGCTGGAAAAAAAAAATCGAATGATTGGGACATATTGCTCTCTTATTCTAAAACTCATGCACACACACAAGATTGTGGAGGTAGGGTGTACCCTTTTTGTAAATGAGGAAGATTTGCCTTTTCCTAAATTGGGTACAGCACAAATCCCCAACCATATGTCATAGCCTAAATCTCAAATAAAAGTTGCATGGGTTAAATTGATACATTATTACAAGTTAAATAACCAGAGGGGGATATTAGTCAAAAGCTTGCTCCCACCAAAGACTTGATATATAGTTTCTGATGAAAAAAATAAAAAAGGGAATGTTCAGTTCTGAAACAGGCCCTGGAGACATTTGGATATTATCTAATAGGAAGAGAGTTTATTCTGGAACAGGCCACAGTGCATGAGAGTGACTGAGCAGGATGAAAGATTTGAACAGCAGAAGCACAAGGTAGTATCTATCATTCCACCCTTTTCATTTCCCAGCCAGACATATGGCTGAATCTTGTAATTTAAATGCAGATTATCTGTCCCAGCAGGAGTGCCTGAACATCCTGGAACCAGTGTCACGTTTCAGTAGAGGTGTCAGTGGCCGTTTCGTGTTGCATAATTTCAAAATATCTTGTTCTCTGCCAAATTTAAGTATTGTTCATGCTTTTAAAAGACAGGTCTTCCTTCTACAGATGCTTTTACTCCTTAAAGGGGAAAAGCATTAATTTTTATTTTTCTGTGCTACCTAAAAGCTAGTTTGTCTTCTGCTTACACAGGAGGAATGAATCTCTTCATTTAAGTACCAGGATGGCTGAACTTCAGGCTATTTGGCCCCTCAACCTGGGATGAAGCTGTGGTGCACAATGCACAGTGGTGAGCTGGATGCCAAGGGCCTTTTGATGCAGACACATCATTTAGTCATGTAAACACAGGGATTTCACTGAAAATCAAAGTGAGTAGATACATGAGTATAGCTATATAGGTGTTAGCACATGAATTTTTTTGCCAGATTTTTTTTGAGGAGCAGGCATTAGTAGCAACACATACACCTTTCAGAATTATACTGGGACTTGGACCAAATCCACATACCTAAATCCCAGGGATCCAGACTGCCTACTTTCTAATACTGTTTAACCCACTAGATGTTTGCTCTCCAGAAACATCTTGGTCTGCTGTCACATCTTTCAAAGAAGAGTTCTGAGCTAGCTCAGATGCAGCCCAGTGTCAGGAAATGTCCCATGTCTTTCACCTAGGATCTCTCATACTCCAGACTGACCAGACAAGATGCCCAACCTCTTCTGAAATTCCCAGAGGGGGCTTAACCTACTGGACTCTGAATTCAGCTTTCAGGATCTTTGGTGTAAGCCGTCTTACTTTGGAAATGGGAAAATTTTTGAACAGTCAGGGTTTAGGCTGCAGCATTTAAATACCTCAAAAATGCTTAAATCACGATGCAGGGGAAACTAGAGGGAGTAAGCTCTGCTGCTGCTGAAATTAAGCGACTGTGTGGTGACACAGGAAAAGCTGCATGGGCAGAAGGAGAACAGGGAAAAGAAAGCCTGTCTATCTCAGCAGCTGTAACAGTGGGGTGGAAGAGGGAAATAAGATGGACAGTGCAGACATGGAGCAGTGATCACTCTCAGGGGAGGTGTAGATGCTACAGGTGGTAATGAACTCTGTGAAGGTCATATAGAAAGATGTGGGCGTGCCCAAAGGCACAGTGATGGTATGGCCCAACAGGTAGTTGTTCTCAGGTCACATCCATTTGAGTAACTGGGGCACAGGTCCAACATTAGCATGCGATTAGTCACATAGCTAAATTGTTAGTGTGGTCTGTTGCTATACAGGCAATTGTCATCAGGGGTAAGGCCACATCAGGTCTAGGACTGATGTGAAAAATTCAGTCATAGCCATGGCAAGGACTAGGAAGTCCCAGCTGCTAGGATTCACCTTCCAAGTGAAGGAGGAATGCCTTTTAAAAAGGCTACTTTTATACTGAAGTAGGCTCCAGATTACAATGTAGGACCCAGGAGAAGTGCCTGGATAATGTAGCAGAGTGACAGAACAGGATTCTTCCCAAGCACTGTAGAGGAAGCCACACTACACAGCTGAACCTAACAATCTCTGTGGACTGAGGAGATAGATGGAAACACTGTGAACATGAACGTACCTTTGTGGAATACCATTACTTTGTATGTCCAAACAATGCAACTTTTTTTGGAATGAAATAAACGAAATATGAATGAATAATGAATGAGATAACGAAATAATTCATTTAAAAGAAATAATTCATTTAAATAGAAATGGGACAAATCCCAGCTCAAGAAACATTCAAACTACAGTAAATTTATGTACAGGGTAAAAGATACATCCCTCAGGTAGGTTGTCACTACATTTATTCTCTACCTTATGTGTGGTGGTGTGGAGAGCAATTGCATGTGTAAAAAATTTACATTCCTAAGAGGTACACAGCAAAAAAATGACACACTGAGAAGCCCATCAAAACTTACTTCAAAAAGTTGTTGTGACATCTGTGTAAAAGTTCTTTGATTCTTCTTTGATTGCATGCTAGAAGAGTGAAATCCTTCTCCTAAAAACTTCCATACAGGGTGATTAGTGAGCAAAACTGGAGACAAAAGTGAGAAAGGACAAGGTAAACATATATATTTTTTTTTTAATTACTATTCTTCTCATTGAATCTCCAAATATCTCTTTAGCAAAATGTGTTTGATAGATTAGGAATGAAGGATTATTTCCACATTTTTGATGCTCATTAGTAATTGGTAGGCGAAAGAGCAGATCAGCTTTAGACAGTCTTCTTTTACAAGCGTGTTCTTAAAACCTCCGTGTTTTATTGAGAGATTTTGATGTGCTCAATCTCCAAATCCCAGGCTTTTTTGTTTATCTTTGCATGTTTCAGTTTAAAATCTTAACTGAGAAAATCATCACTTTCAATGCCTTGTAGGCTTTAATCTTCTGAAAATCTGAATTAATGAATTTTACTTTCTGCCTCTCACCTAGATAAACAGTCTTTAAAAAAACAACAAACCAACAAACAAATTAATGCCATCAACAACAGTAACAAATGTCCTGTTAGTGAGCACAATTAGTAAGCAAACAGCCTTAGTGGTGTTTAGCCTGTAGACACCAGTGGAATTCCACAACCATAGATTCTAATTAAGAGATTGACTTTTTAAGAAAGATTAAAATAACAAAATGTGTTCAGCTTTGCTAAACAATAGCAGGGAATAGGAGAACCCTCAGCAACAATAAGGAGATTGTAAACAGCAACAATGGACAAGAGCTGTTTAAAGGAAGAGAAAGAACGTTTTCCTAGGCATGGAGAATGATAAGGAATAGTGCATGCATAGGAAGAATAAATAAGATCATTGATAATTGTTGGTATTCTTATTATATTAAAACTTCTGAATTAACACAGGGATGTTACTTGTCAAGGATGGATTTATTCAAGACCAAGGAAAATGGAAAGGTCTGATTACCTTGTTACCACTGCCAAACATAACATCTAGTTTCATGTGACCCAGGAGAGGCTGTGCCACTGTATATCCACTCATCATGGAAATGTTTGCATCAGGTCTGGTTTCTATGCAGCATCTGTAGAAATGTGCACCAGAAATAACATTTACAGAACTGTAAATCCACTTCATCCTTCCAAGGAGCAGTGGTGAAGCCACCACCTTGCTACTGCAGAGAGAGGGGAGGAGCTGCAGGAAGGTAGCGAAGGCTGTACAGTGTGATATGCCCATGGTTTTGACACTGCATCCAAGGGCACTAGATGTTCCATTTCTAGCATGAGCTTGAGTAGATCCTTGGCTCCACCACTGCAATTTATTTGCCAGGTGTCTAACCAGCTTGATGGAAAAGACAGAAATAAAACTGAAGTCCTCACATTCAGATAGTGCTGTTCAACCCTCCTATAGGGATTTCTCCTACTTGCTTCTGAGAAAGACACATGTTGGGGCTAGAATAGCTCCAAAGCCCCTAAGAACACAAGGCTGCTAACACATATTTCAAAATCCAAACTCAACATCATTAAGCAGTTCGAGGTTATCAAGATTCAAGCTCGGGCAGATGTCTAGTTGCAGTAAATGCGAATAACTCTCATTTAAAAAGCTGTAGTATAACCCATTGTGTTTTCGAGGCATTGATAGTAGAAGTGAATGTTATTGCTGAGAGAAGTAGTGACTTCAAATTAAGCTGTACTCTGTCCAGTAAAGCTCTTGTAGAAAAGCATAACTACTTCCACTGAAGTCACAGGGTCCAGAAATGGATATGAAACCCATACACAACTCTGGGTGTCCACATTTAGAGGTGAATCCAGCAAGGCTCCAAGATTGCCTTCTTCCTTTGCCACCTGAGGACAGTTTCTGATAATCCCTCAGAGTATTTATTTTCAAACAGAAAAATAATCACTTTTGCCCCTCCCTACTAACATTAAATGCCCTCCTTTTTCTCTGGCATGTGGGCTCACCAGGTGAACACTTTCCCTCCATCCCACAACGTGGACAGAGCTGTTTCTAATGTGATGTTTATATCAACATTTCCCATCAGTTACTCAATTAGAAAGACAATTGGGAATTAATTTTTTGTTCCACTGCAGATGATGCATGCAAGTGTAGCATTACAGTGCCCACCATGCAATTGTGATGGCATGTGATGGCAGTGTTTCGGAATAGTCTATTCCACAACAAAAGGTCAGCAAGTAACCACTCAGACAGACACAATGACAGACTTCCTTTCTACCTGACATGCAATCTTCCTAGAAAATGAAGACAGAAATTACTGAGTACATTTGTAAAACATTGAATGAGATGTGTACAAAACCAATTAAGGAAAGAATTGCTTTTTGCTGCTTTTTTCCTAGTGCATTCTTTTGGAAATTAACCTTCATATACTAATTAACCTCTGGGTGACTTTATGTAAATTAGATGGCATTCTTTGCAGCATTACTGTGGTAGCGTAAGTGATTTAAAGCAATATAAAATACTTTAAAGGTAGCCAACAAAGTTTCTTTTTTGATTTATTACACTTTAAAGATGTTGGAATGATCAGGTTCTCTTGGAATGAGAGAGAGATGAGGAGGGATAGATGAGGAAGAGAAGAGGTGAGAAGTGATGTGAAAGATACTGGGAAATTACACAGAGTTCATGGGCCACATCACCAGTTGATAAAAATGTCCAGGACCACTACCTCAATGTAGATGTTCAAATTAGCATCATCTCAGGACCTAGGTTCATACACTGAAAATAGATATTAAGAATGTTACCGGAGTCCTAGAGGCCCTGGTGATTTTGAGAAGTAATTTCAGTAGATCAGAAATATAATTTAGAAAGCCAGGTGACTGACTTCCTTTACGATGTGGAATTAGTTTTCTTGTGTGTCTGAGATGTCAGGAACAGTCTTGTGAGCAAATGTAACTGAGGAAACAGTGCCCAGTTTTATGAAGATCTGTTGTTATACCTGAAAGATTTCAGACCAGAATTAGCCTAGGTGACTTGGTGTTACCCACGAATACCCAAAGCACTTGGTTCAGCAACAACATGAGGAGCAACCATATCAGTGTCAAAACAGCTGGAGTCCATGCTGAAGCCAAGTGTGATTCCTGATGTCCACTGAAGTGTTTGATATGATAAAGATGTCTGGCAATGCCATTAAAATTTAGAGACCTATTTTTGGATGAGATGAGAGAGACCCCAAAGGTGAGTATCTTTCTCCATTACAGAAGGTGCAAAGGTAATTGGCCCTGATGTAAATTCCTACAGTCCATATTTCATAAGACATATCCTAGTGTCTCAGAAAAGCACATCTAATGTAAGTAGTGGAGCTGGGAGGTAAGATGTAGGAGACACATCACCTAGGTGCCCTCTGTGTATTGTTGTTATTTTTATCCATAACACATGCATTAAAGCATTAGAAATTAAAAAGTGCTTATTATATATTGTTATATTGTATTACATGTATATATATTATGGTCAAAGTACTGATGTATCATTTAAATTAAAAAAAAAAAAAAAGAGCTAGTTCAGCCCCTTGAAAAGATGGCTGAGGTGCTCAGCTTGAAAGAGAACCTGACTAGGACTCCCAGCCCCAAAAACTACCTTGCAGCCCATACTTAGACTTCCTACATGCTGAGATGGGAAATTTTGCTATATAACTGCTCTCGGTCATTTTTGGTTAGCTTAGGAGACTCCCTACTGGCTGTGGTGAATCCCGGGCACCTGATTCTCCCTGTGACATATACAGAATGGTATTTCCTACTACACAGTGTGAATCCAGAACTGCAAACCTACAAGAATTGTGTGGTGAGAAACTTGGTATCGTCACATTGTCTGTGACTGTAAAGCCAGGTGTCTGGAAGTTAAGCACAGTAGCAGCTAGCCTGTGGGTGCACAAATTTTGCTGGATTTACCCTGTCACCTGTGAAATGCTCAAACACTTGGATAGCCAGGATGAGAGATTCACTTCAAGGCAGTCTTGGGGGGAAAAAAAGGAAAAATTCAGAGAAATATTAAGAGAAAATGACATCATAATGGCATTAGACAACTTTGCATGCTGCTATTAGATAGGGGAGTGAGTTTTCAGGATGCTGGAGAGGCAGGCATGCTAATAGCCCTGAAAATTACGGGTTTTATCCTCAGGGCATCCTGACCATCAAAGTCTCCCCAGTTAGTCTACGGGGAGAGCAACCTGCTTAACATCTCCCCTCCACCCACCCTTTTCCTGGATGAAGTGGGGGGTATTTCAAATTCTGAAAGACATAGAGGCATTTTCTGAGATGCTGTTTCCTTTTGCTCCCTCCATTTTGCCAAAAAGTGACATTCAGTTAGCAGGACCTTTGGCGCACCAGCGCCAAGGCTGCTGGCAGAGCACTCTCCACAAGAGCCGGTCACTCCATACTGCGCATTCAAATGTCCATCAACTGCAGCTGGTGTTTATATGTGTCTCGGCTGGAAAGGCAGGTTTCTCTCCTGGCTCCAGCATGTAAAAGGAGTGGAGGTTCCTGAGGCTGAGGCTGTGAGACAGCGATGCCTTGCAATCAGCCCCAGGTTTTCCAGGTTCAGCATAACTTTGAATTGCTACAAGAGACATACCAGAGACACAGTGGCATAGGAGAGGCACTCATAATAATGCTTTAGAAATTTAAAGAAAGCTTGTTCAGAGCAAAAAAGCGGCAGACTAAGAAAAAGGACAGAGCTGCCTTTTCTCTCTACCCCACGGCTGGCCTCATGCTCTGGTGTGTTTCCATGGAGGCTGTTGCTGTCACTACATGGCTCATGCTGGAGTGTCACATTGGATGGGGGCCAGCTCAACAAGAAAAATAAAGTGAGTTTTTAAGAGGTAATGTGGTAAATGTTCCTCTCAGTCTGGCTACCAATATGTACTGTCTAGCCTGAGGCATGCAGCACATATGGGTGAAGCTACTGAAGTTTGGTACTTTTAACTTGTCAACTCACTCTTTACAAAACCAAAGGAGACACATTAGACTAATTGAGGAGGACAAAAAAGAAAAAGGTAAGGAAAGGGAAGGCCAAGTGATCTGATCCCCACAGACTGCCTCTGCCCATTTCTCAATTCTTATTCTGGGGTTTACAGGCTCTTCTGCATACTGGGGGATTTTCCCTGCTGCTTAGGCACCAGCAGACCGGGCAGCTGTTCACGACAGCAGACAGCCAGGAAAGCAAAGTGCTCTGGCCGTGCTGATAGGGCCCAGGCAGGTGACAGTGTCCAGAGCAGCAGCAGATGCTGGCATTCAGGACACCTGCTTGGGGCAGCTGTAATGGTAGGCCTGCCCTCCAGCTCTTCCAGCAGCTGCTGGAGGAGGTAGCCTGGCTCCAGCTCCTCCTTTTGTCAGAGAAATTCAATTTTACCTTCACTGCTGAGGCTCAAATGAGCTCTGGTGCTCCAAAGAGAATTTGGTCAGTTCGTCTGGGGAGGCTGTGATAGAAAGGGCAACTTTTAAAGCAACATATAGGTGATGTCTGCTCTTCAGAAATCTGTACTTCTCTCACGGTCTGTCAAGACACTTCAGCAGTCATTTTGCGGTGTGCCCCTGGGCTTCTGGGAGAGCATCACAACCTCCTCCTCTTTTTCCCATCTGTCAGCTCAGTAGTGACAATAGGGCAGACTGGAGTTTCTTTCAGCTCATTCGACTTCTATGGTTAGCATTTGCCAAATGCTCAACCATTTGTAAAAATCATGTCATCAGTTGTCATTAGAAAGAGAATTGATAACTGGTATTTACTGAGCTTTGCAGTCACTCAAACGAATTCATTCCCTTAGTTCAAAAAAAACCAAAAATCACAAAAACAAGCCTAGACATTAAGTAAACAATTGTTACAATACAATGGTTAGGCTTTTCAGCTGTTAGATTGATATCCAGTGGCACAACTATGAAATAGCAATCTGTGAAATTCACCATATAAAATAAATCAAACAAATAACTCACTAAAAAAAAAATAAATTTACTCATCTGTAATGTGGTATGTACAAGTGAGTCCTGATGAAACCTCTTAATGCTTGTGAGTCATCAACATTTCATATCCAGAAAGCATACGATCCAGAAATCACTATGACCGTGGATATGTTCATGATGCTCAGGTGCAAACCCAGGCACTTCAAGCCAACCTAATGAAATAACAGAGGAGCTGAAAAGAAGCATTTTTCATTTTCTATCACGGAATCATAGAATATGCTGAATTGGAAGGGGCTCATCAGGATCACTGAGACCAGCTCCTGCCTCTGCACAGGACCATCCCAAAGAATCACACCATGTCCCTGAGAATATTGTCCAAATGCTTCTTGAACTCAGGTTTGGTGCTATGACCGCTTCCCTGGTGAGTCTGTTCCAGTGCTCAACCAACCTCTGAGTGAAAAACCTTTCCCTGATATCCAACCTAAACCACCCCTGACTCAGCTTTATGCTGTTTCCTCTAGTCCTGTCACTGGTCTTGAGAGTGGAGAGATTGGTACTTGCCTCTCTTCTTCCACTCACAAGGAAGTTGTAGACTGCCATAAGATCTCCCCTCAGTTTCCTCTTCTCCAGGCTGAACACACCAAGTGCCCTCAGCCACTCCTCATACGGCCTCCCCTCAAGGCCCTTCACCATCTTCATTGCCCTCCTCTGGACACTCTCTAAGAGCTTAATGTCATTATACTGAGGTGCCCAAAACTGCAAGCAATACTCAAAGTGAGGCTGTCCCAGTGCAGAGCAGAGCGGGACAATCCCCTTCCTTGACCGGCTGGTGATGCTTTGCCTGATGCCCCTCAGGACAGGGCTGGCCCTCCTGGCTGCCAGGGCACTGCTGACTCCTGTTCAACTTGCCATCGATCAGGACCCCCAGGTCCCTTTCCACAGTGTTGTGTCCCATTTCCAGTCTGACTCTTAATCTTTTCCATTCTTGAAGCTGGGTAAATGTTTCCTGAACACAAGAGACTCTGGTGCTGGAAAAGTGAGATTTCATGGCCTTGAAATCAAAACAAAAGTTATCAACATGAATGCCTTAGTAAAACAGGAAAGTATCTGTAGGACAGAATGGAAGATGGGAAAGAAGGAATGCTGTATAAGTAAAGAAAAAACATCTAAGAGTTTATTTATTTGGAGATTTACTCTGTTGTAATTTATTTAACACTACATGGAGAACAAAGAACTTTGCTAAATTAAAAACAACTGGGATAAACCCCATAATTTCTTGGAAGTATTTACTATACCTAAAACCTGCCAAGAAAAGCATGAAAGATTGCTATGGTAATACCTGTGAAGAAGACATCCCAGATGTTTTTGGCTGCCTGCTAGGTGCAAAATCAGGTTCATGCCCAGCTGAATGTATTCCTTTGCTAACCAGGCTGCAGAACACTGCTCAGTCCCATGTACAACTTCCAGCCATTTCTGAAGCATTTCTGGCTTTGAAACTTGTCTAGGTCTTGAAATTGGAGTACCTCTTTTGGAGCCTATGAAACCCATGCACAGGGAACAAATCAGATATCATCAATTTTATGAAGACACAGTGGAATGCAAAATTATCAGGAGCCAAAGAGAACACAACACAGTGGGTGTTACAGGGAAAATTGGGAAAGATTGTTGCATACTATGCCTCTATCCTCCCCAAAGAGAAGTAGTAGCTTTAACATTAGGCAGTTTAAAAGTTAAAGGCAGTTTAAAAGATCCTGATTTTTTTTTTTTTTTTTTTTGGTGTCCAAAACAACCAAACACATTTAATATAAGGAGCTGAGATAATGAATTGAACATAGACTTTAAATTCATGAAAGGACTTTCATCAGGGTGATATTTAGGTTCATACATTCAGCTTAGGGAGTTTTGAAATGAAAATCCAGAGCAACCTGTTCCATTCATGAGCATTGCATTGACATGGTGTCCAGATGACATGGTGTCCAGAGCCAGGAAGGGCTTGTCTCCTTTTTTTTTTTTTTTTTTTTTTTTTCCAAAAACATTAACCAAACATTGAAAAGATGCAAAAACCAAGACCTTCCCCAGAACATGTTCCTTGATGATTTCCTGCTCCCTATTAACTTCTGCCAGGAACTGTTCCTCCTGTACTTTTGCCTAAGTAAGATCATAACCCTTCAAGGGCTCTTGCTAAAAGAAGGCAAGTTTAAAATTAAAAAAAAAACAAAACAAAACAATGCATGTTTTCAATCCAAGGTTATAGAAAGGGCAGAGAGCTTTTGGATCAAGAGAGTGAAGCATTAATACTGTGTGGCCCCACTTTCCTAGAATAAGTGTCTTAGCAACATTGCTATTCTAAATCTGGCAAATTGAATATTTTGATCTCTGTCCCTGGATAAAAACACACACCTATTAATTATATCAGATTATAATTTTCCTCTCTTGTGCAGTGTAACTGAACTATTCTCTGTTATATACTTTATTGTATCACAGAGGCTACATTATGTACACTAATACTGCCATTTACGCACTGAGCTGGGTTGTGGTTTTTTTTTTTTTTTTTTGGGGGGGTGGGTTAAGAAGAGTGGGCTGAAGGAAAAGATTTCCTGATACTCTGTTTAAGAACAAACAATTGATTTATACGGAATACAGAAAAAAATTAAAAATACTGTGTCCAAAAGCTCCAAAGTTCATACTCAAGGAATTGTACTGCTGATGTTTGAGTGAGTCCCATGAAATATAACAGTGATACTTGTTAGATGTATTTCTGCATTTTAGATTGACTGGTTTGGTCAATGTCCACCTAGAAGTTGACTATAAGCTCAGCATTTGATGGCAGAATGCCATGCGTGTTGAAACACTTTATAAGTAGATTCAAAGAAACAGAAGCTGATGCCCTTACCCAAAAAACTCTGTACCCATGTGCTTGATGGCAGATGTCAGATAAAGGGGCAAGGCCCACATTTTCATGTTAAGCTTAACACCAGTTTGAATGGAGTAAGAGTGAAGGAAGGACTTGGGAGGTGATCACAGGCTGGATTGCAAGACAGCAACCATACCTGAAAGGCTGTGTCTGCTGATGTGGTCAATTTCTTGGCAAAGAAAACCCGTTTATTTGCCTGTATCCAAAAGGGAAGGCTTGTGAAAGGAATTAGCAACACAATCCCTCAACTGCAGGTATTTGAATTGATTATCTGTCAACCCAAAGGTTTCTCTAAGTTCAGCAAATGAACACAATCTGTCTTCTAAAATGCATCACGTAATTTGTTACAGCTTTTGTTTAACCATGCATCCCAAATAAAAAATTCATTTAGGTAAGGTTGATTTTTTTGTTTGTCTATTTGAGTTAAAAAATTGAATACATTCTGAAGTGGAATAAACAATAAGTAACTTCAGTGACTTAAAAAAACCCCAAAAAACAGGTGTTAATTTAAATGACAAAATCTCTCAAAATTCAGCACATTACTGATTTATTTCAGGTGTATTTTTATGTGTTTCAGGCACACAGTGTTAAAATATGCTATTGATTTTATGTTTTCTTTTGTTCTGAGGTTCCAGTGTGCTCTCTGCTGGTGGTGTCATTCCCCATTTTGAAAAATGACTGATTATTAATACATTAAAAAAAAAAAGCCAAACAAAAAAAAAACAACAAACAAAACAAAACAAAACAACAACAAAAAAAAACAAAAACAAAAACAAACAAACAAACAAACAAACAAACAAAAACAAAAAAAACCCACCAAACCAAAACCCCCCAAACCTTAAACCATGCTTAGGTTAAAGGTAGAAGTTGCTAAATTGCTTGGAAGAGTATTACTTATTTGCACATGGATTAGGATCTAAGACACAAATATAAGACAAATAAGACAATGGATATTGGGGAAGGATGGTGAAGAAAATTATTTATCAGTGGAGGACAAATACAGTGGAAGTGAGAGGCTGAGGAACATTAAGAGGAGATTTTAGAATACCTTAGTTTTGGTAAGTTTTAAGAAACTCTGTTAGAGGAAGAACAGCTACAGGAAGACTGGAAAGAGCCATCTGATATTTTAAGTCATGGACTCAATAAAAGTGAATTAGTAGTACTGCTCTGTAGGCAATATGGCTGAAATGGAGAAGGATTATGGAAAAACTCTAAAATCACATATAAGCACACTTGTCAAACTTGTGAAAAAAGTAAGCAAAAATGGTCAGTGGGCTGATTTTTCTTCTGGTTTCCAAAAGTATGATTTTCTGATTTTAGAATAGTATATGGCAATACACTGTTAAGGTTCCTCTTCCAAAATTTAGGACTGTTGTTTCTGAAAAAATGGCACGTTGAAGAGTCCCATAGATTAATTTGAAATATGATTAAAGTTCCTTCTTTCAAGGGGAAAAAGTGAAGGAAAAAAGACAACTTTCTAAATCTTGAGAAATACTAAATGTTTTCAAAGTATTTCTGTGTTAAAATGTAAGCCAGAACATTAATAGACAATATATGCTCAGCCTTGTTAAGCTAGATGAGACTGGAAACAGAGGAGTCAGGTGTATGAAGTGAGCCAAGATGGTGATTTAGTAGGACAGGTTTTCCATAAAAGCATGTGATTGAGAACTACATTTCTCTATAAATCTGTGATATATATCAAATACTAATGTGTAATATCCCTACTTCTGTATCAATCTATTGATATATAATCAGGTAATATATTTCTCCTGCAAATGTAGCTACATATTTTTTTGCTTGGATACTGCCCTGCGAATTCATGCATATGGGTAATAGTTCTTAGTAGCAGGCAATAGACCATGTAAACAGCCAACACAGCACATAATGAAGCTCACGGAGAACAAATTTTATCACCACTGTCACTCAGCCATCCCCTCTTCTAGACGATTTCCTTAGATATAGCAGATAAATGAACAAAATATTTCTAAGTATGACAAAATAAATATTGATGGTTAAAAATATCTGAAACTCAATGGAAATGAGCTTTGTCTTTTCCTCAGGGCACAGCAATGTGTGTAATGTGATGTTTCTCTGTTACACACCTTATCACACTGTCTACATGCAATCTTCTTCCTGCTATCACTATTCATTTTTCATGTGCCAAGTATTCATTAATCCTTTAACCTCAGTAGGTAGAAACCAGTTTTTCTCTGCAGAACTCTTAGCACTCCCTGTTCCAGGTGGTTAAGAGGATGAATGTTGTTAATATTTGTGTTTTTATTGATAAATCTGAATATAAGCTATGCACCTGTCCAGGGAATGTTTCCAGCTGTCTTCTATGGTCTCCCACTTCCTATGGCACTGCATATTTTATCTTTTAAAACAAGTGTTACAATGTTAACTTTTGACTTGGGTAAAATCTAATGCATCACATATGTAACTTAGGGCGAGTAGCTGGAACTGGTTCTTTATCTGAAGTACTTGAAGTACTTCTATAAGGAAATACGTTGCTTGGGTCATTAGACTGTATTTTAACTATATGCTCACTTTTCTCCAAAGGAAATGATTACACTAGAGGCAACATTACAAAAGCAAATCATGCCTAATCCCCTCTATAGCTTGTGGAGACATACATTTCTGTTTATAGCCTTTTTAACATTTCTTATTTATTATTCTACTTTTTTTTTTTTTTAACCTTGTGGAAATAGAGGTAAGATGCAGGCACAAATAGTGAAGGGTTATGTTACCCAAACTATTTATACCAAGAGGCAGGCAGCTAGAGGACCATTGCAGGGAAAACACACAAAGTGATGTGTACACGTATTTCCAGCAGCTGGCATGAAATCTTCTATGGGAACAAACATTGGTTCTGGTTCTTCTAGCTTCCTCAGCAAATATTGTGTTGAGCAGCAAATATTAGTTTGTATTTACTGAAAGTAATGGCGTTTTAGCAGTAATTATTTACCTGTGCTCAGCCTGGCTTTCTGTGTAAATACACAAGCCGTACGGGCATTTATACACACCCTCACAAACAGGCCAGCCTCTTAGACAAGGGATCCATCCCTCTTTTTGCGCTTTATTTACCAAATTATTGTTATGACTGGGACCCTTAGGAACTGTTGAGCCGAGTTTCAATTTGAGGACAACGAAGGGTGGGACTCACTCATAAAGAACTTGCCGTTTTCCACCTATTCTGACCATGGCTTTTGCCAGAGTCCAGCACAGCACCCTGATAATTCACAAGACTATTAAGCTTCCTTAAAAGTGAAGCGCCCCCCGAACATTCTTCAGAAACCTTCTGAGCAGGCAGGGCTGGTCAGAGCTCAGCTGAAGTCTGACCACCCCGTTTTGACTTCGTGCAACACGAACCACAGGGGAGGAGGCAGAAAACAGCCACATCAGCTTTACATTAACAAAAGGCTCTTCAAGGCGAGGGAATCCCTAGGTAACCTGTCAGGCCCGTTCCATAGCTCCAACACTGCCCAGGCACGGACCAGGACCCTTCCACCAAAAACATTCCACCGTGCAAACACAGGCGCGTGATAATTCTCTTGTAAAGAGAGACATATTTGCCTCTTACGGCTTAACGCTGACTCTCAACGATTTACGTTTCTGTTTCCTAAGGGGTTTTTAAAGTTCTGTTTAAAGCATCCACGTAACGAACACTTTAAACGAACTTTAAGGTTACGGGAGATGTTTATTCGCGTATTGCTGTTAAAAGGTTTGCAAGCCACTGCGTGCGAGGAAAACCCCCCTCCGCGGCGCCTCCCTCCATCCCTTCCCTTCCCTTCCCTGCCTGCTTGCGGGGGCGGGGACGCGCCGCATGCCAGCGCCGCCCGGAGCGGGGTGCGGGAGCCGGGCAGGGGACAGCGGGGTGCGGAGCCTTTGTCTGAGCGGCCCGGCGGGGCGATCGCGGCCGGGGCGAGGCGAGGCGAGGCGGCTCCACGCCCAGCCCACCCTGCCCGGGCTCATCATGTGACGCGGGTAAGTCGGCGGTGGTGGCGGCGGCGGCGGCGGGGCTGCCCCCATTCATTTCCCGGGGACGGCGTGAGAGTGCTGCGGGGGCACTGGCACACAGAGCGGGGACCCTGTGTCAGGGAGAGGGGACACTTTCTTCTCCTTCTCCGCCGCTTCTGCTCAGGTCTGTGCCGATTCCCTTTCTTACCCGGGATAAACGGCGGGCGTGTGCGGGGTTTGCCGCCGCCGCCGCCGCTGCTGCTGCTGCTGTCCCAGTCAGCCTTCTATTTAAAAAAACAAACAAGCAAACAAACAAAAAAATCGCTCCTGTGCCGAAGTTAAATAATTCTAAAGAGAAGCGGGGGAAGGGCGCCCCCCCCACTTCCCCCGGCGCCGCCGGGGCGAGCCGGGGGTTAACGGAGGTGCCCTCCCTCCATCCATCCCTCCCTCCCTCCCTTCCTCCCTCCTTCCCTCCCTACCTCCATCCCTCCATCCCCCTCCCTCCTTCCCTCCCTCCCCGCTCCATCCATCCCCTCCTCCCCGCGTCCCTCCCGGTGCCCCGGCGGCAGCGGTACCGGCGTAGGGTGCTAAGGGCCGGCCCGAACTTTTCTTCAACTTTCCCGCTGAGGCTTTAGGAGAGGAGAGGAAAAGGGGGAGGGAGGGAGGGAGAGAGGGAGGGGGGGGCGGTGGTGAATAAAAGCGGGGGTAAAAATAAAAAGCGATAAGCGAGGAGTGATGGGCAACGAGCTGGGAGCGCCCAGCCCTTTGTGCTGCCGTCCCCCGGGTGGGGGGGAGGGCGGGCGGCCCCCCTGCGCATTTGGGGATGGGCAATTAATATATAGATAAATAAATAAATAAAAAGTCTAAAGTGTAACGCTCTATGGAGGGGAAAATCGCAGCGCAACGCGTTATGGGAGGAAAAAATAAAAACCAAGAGTGTAATGCTCTATTACCTTCTACAAAAATAATCATCATCTATGGAACAAATAGTCGCTCTTCCAGAAATCGGGAGCTTGGAGAGCAAACCGCTGGTATTTACATTGAAAGCGTGTGCCCAGAGCGGCTGCGGGAGATGTGTTATCCCATGGCATCGGCGTCACCCTGTGAAGCCCTCCCAAAGCTTTCCGCCGCTGCGATGAAATTTCCTCTCGGACGAGAGCTGGGCTCCTGTCCGCCTCCCCCCAAATCCTGCACCACCGCTGGTGGTGGAAATTTGGGGGAGGCGGGTAGGAGCGACCAGATGGGTTGTTTTATATTCCCCTCCCCGTGGTTTGCAGCGATGCGATGCTCCGGTCCAGGCAGCGGGGGGTTTTTTGTTTTCCCTTTTTTTTTTTCGGATCTTGGCGTTGCGTTCGCTCGCGCACATGGGTTTGCATGGGAAATAAGGTGTTTTACGCGCTTAGGGAGCAGGTACGAGCAGTTTCAGTGGGAAGCACTGAAGAGAAGTTCACTTGAGCGGGTCTGTATGGAGCTTGTAAAATCCTGCTATGTCTTGGCAGTCCCCCACCCCCCGAGTAAGTCAGTAAACCAGTGTATTTTTTTAATTATCTATCACGAAAAAAATGGTATTCCCCTCCTCCAACCCCTCCCCCCTCCCCCCCCCTTT
>JAWWTY010000001.1:67662265-67714686 GCA_035222235.1 Margarornis squamiger | reverse complement strand
GTATTCCCCTCCTCCAACCCCGCCCCCCTCCCCCCCCCTTTTGTCTTTTTCCCTTGCTTTCCGCTTTTTGTGTCGCCACGGCAGGTAGATTATTCGCGGCAACTTTGTGAGGCTGCTTTATATAGCGCTGGCATATGGGCTCCATTTTCTGCTCTCTGGTTGGTCTACAACTCCGAAATGCACAGGAACAGCAAAGTGGTCTCAGCGTGGGATTAGTAACTGTGCTGAATAGGTCACAGATGGGGCGATAGGAGCATTTTATTAATGACGTAAGGTTGCATAAACCGAGTCTACTTTTTTTAAAATATATTATTCAGGCTGGGGGAGGGGGAATATTTTGAATATCTTTCTAATGGGATGTAATCAACTTGAAACCGCTGTCTGCATGCTGGCGTGTCACCTATCGTCACAGACCGACCTCGCATGGTGAAGGAAACATTGCGGATTTTTTTTTTTTTTTTAAATTTTTTTAAATGTCTTTTTTGGTTTTTTTTCCCCCCTCCTGTGCTGCCTGAGGCTTTGGCAGGCGCTGCTGTGCTGCTGCTGGCAGGTGCCCGGGCTGGAGGCTGGTGGGATGACATCACCTCCTCAGTGGCACCCATGCGCACCCCTCCCCAGGCCAGCACCCCCGCCCGCTCGCCCCCGCTGCCTCCAGCACAGCAGTGGTGGGATTTTCCTGCTTTCCTCCCTCCCGCTTCCCCCCCTCCACGTTCAGTATTTTTTTTCCCATCATTTGTTTTACTGTATCTGGTACTTGGCACTGGGAGGGGGGGAGGGAGGGAGCAGTCTGAGGAGCACCTTTTTTTAGTCAAACCTTCTTTCTTATTAGAATACTGTCAGCTTTATAAGGGGGTTTAGGATTTTTTTTGGTTCTCTCCTTCCCTCCCCCTCCCCCATTCTCAAGTTCATGGAGTAGTCAGTTTAATTTGAAGTGGGCTGTGAAAAATTGTATTTTCTGTCCCCCAGCTGTGGGGAAAAAGAGGCAGTTTGAGGAGGAGATATACCATAGGGCATTTGATGAGTGAGTGCATGTGTGCTGGATGGGCTGGGAAGGAGTCTAGGATATGGGAGATACTGTTTGCTTTCTGCTTCTGATAGTGAGGCAATATCAGACGTGTAAATAGGGGGGATGGGAAATGAGATACTTTTAATTCTGTTCTTTTCACCAGCAATACTTGGTGATAATATTCCCAGGCCTTCCTTTGCTCTCTTGTAGAAAGACCTTTGCTGGAAAGGCCCCTGAGAGCCGAAGAAGACTGTGTAACAACTTTTAAAAATAAACTTTAAGATTCCAGGACAGGCTAATTGTGGAGTCCTCTGCCAGCTGTTTCTGCTGGGATGAGCCAGACCTGAATGTGTATGAGCAGAGTTTCACTTCAGATGAGAGGAGGTAGAAATGTGATGGGGCTGAACCAACGCTTCTTCCCCCAGGAGATGCTAGAATGGGGTCAGTGAAGGGCTTGGGCAGCAGAAGCCTGTGGTAGCAACTGTTTTCCTCTTTTCGTAGACCAAGGTGGTGCGTGATGGTACCCACCATAATGAAATAGAAATTGGAGGGAAATTGGGTGATGCCTTTCCCAGGTGCTTGGGGAGCTCTCTGCTGCACAGTGGGGTTGCAGAAGGTCTGTGTAATTTGGCGCAGGTTTCAGTGCTAGAAGGGTATCTCGTTAAGATTTTGGGCAGGTTATGAAATAACGGAAAGGTGTGTGCCTTTTCTTATGGTTGGGTGCAGGATGTCCACTTAGCAGTAGCATTCATGAAGTTGTAGTGCTTTAGCCTCCTTACTTCTGGCTTACCTCTGTGAGCCTTGCATGGCACCACTTCTCAGGATGGCCAGCCTCCTTACTTCTTCCTTCAGTAAGTGTTGTTTGTTTTGTGTAACAGGTTTCATCAGTATGAGGTTGGTTTTGACCAAATCTTCCATTGAATCAAATAAAATGGGAGACTGTGAATGAAGTGATTGTATATTAGTAAAGCTGGGGAAATGAAAATACGTGTTTTTACTGAAGTATCTTGCTTGTGGCTTTTCATATGTCTTACCTTGGTTTATTCTGTTGGAGGATGACTGTGGTTTGCCTTTCCTTGACATAACTAAACCACAAAATGAGACAAAAAATTAATTTCTTGAAATAGAAGTTTTGTTTTTAGAAAAGCTGAAATGGATGCAGCACCCAGACTTTGACCTTCTCAGCTCCTGACTAGTGGTTGTTTACTACAGCTGCAGCTGTGCGTCTTTGAAAGAGGAGGAGCTGCAAACACAAGCATGCTCACTTTCCCCAGCTAGGAGGAAAACATGTAATGAGCATGCTGTTTCAAAGTGAGATGTAAAGAAAAGTATTGAGCAGTCAGGTTGCAGCTTTTCCTTTCCTTTGTGCAAGGTGTGCTGTGCTGTATCTGTAAGAGAAATTTTGAGTCTTGGAAGTGCAAAATGTGAATGCACAAAATGATGCGGTATAAAAGAATTTTTTTAAAAAAATTAAATGCATGCTTATGCTAGAAAAGATAAATACCTTTGCACTGTAGTACTGAGGGCACTTTCAACATTGTTCATCAGTGGAAGAAGCACCATGTAACCTTACCCTGTTCAGCAACTGAAGTTTAGACAGTCCTCTTGCTTCCACTGAATGATTTATTTTTTTTAAGTTGGTGTACTAAATGGGAAAAAAAAAAAAGGCAACAAGAGTTGTATTTGATGATTCAGTGTCAAAAATATTGTGTTAGTTTATAGCTAGACATAGAGGTCTGTTGACAAACTTGACTAGAGTGTTGACTAGACCTTGTGGCACTGTTGCAAAAGTGGGTGAAATTGGACCAATCTGAGCATAGTTGTGCATTCTGCTTTGGTTTTTTATATATATATATACACACATATAAAACCCTGTGCTAATGGTGATGCGTTTGCATTTGAAATCTTTTTTTTTTTTTCTGTGCAGAAAGTTTGCTTAGATTTAGTGTCCTGAAATACATGAACTTTCTCATACTTCTGCAAAGTTTGGTGTGACTGTTAGGTTTGAAGTTTATTCCAAGACTGTGCTCTCATTTGCTCTCAAGGAATAACTAATAACGGAAAAGGTAAACTATTCTTTAATTAGTTCTATTTACCTTTTGGCGGCAGAGAACTCTTAAAATAATACTGAGAAGGAGAAAGAAGAGGGAAAGTGAACATGGCTTTGCCAAGTACATATCTACGCTGTATGTAACATTGAGCCTTTTTGGACTTTCTTGAGTTCAGTGTCAAGTCTAAGTATTAATTAGAAAGCATTATCTAGGCTTTGGACTAAACCAAAATCAAATTATAATATGCAAATATTTTTTTTTGCATTTATGTCTGCTGCAGAATGATGTGTTGATTTGGAGAAGGCAACTTTAAATTATGGTGTGCATTGGTCCTATAGCTATTTCTGTCACTTCCTGCATTTTTGGGATGGGATGGTGGCATGAGCCATCTCAGTGCTTCTCAACTGAAATATATGGTGAAACTTGGGAGTGAATATATCAAGCCATGTGAGATATATTCAGGGACTGTGTGCTTCATACTGTCTATGTTTCTTCATCCACTCAGCATCTGTACACATCAGCTCCTGTGTCAGAAGAGGCCCTTGAGCCACAGGTACAGGTACAGCACTTGCCTGGGTGTGGGCTTGCTGATTTTTTTTAATAATTTATTTGTTTTTTTTAAATTCAGTAAAATCACAAGGATGCCAAAGCTGTGGTATATTAGAACTTACATTGTGTATGTGAGGATCAAGGGAGATACCATGATTAAAGACTATTAAAAGTACATACTCAGTGGTGCTACAGAGAGACCTTGACAAATCAGTTGGGCAATCATCAATGATATGAAGTTCACCAAGGGAAAGTGCCGGATTCTGAACCTGCGATGGGGCAACCCTGGATGTTCATTTATATGATATGCTGGAAAGCAGTGCCACAGAAAGGGACCTGGGGGTCCTGGCCGATGGCAAGTTGAACAGGAGTCAGCAGTGCCCTGGCAGCCAGGAGGGCCAACCCTGTCCTGGGGGGCATCAGGCAAAGCATCACCAGCCGGTCAAGGGAGGGGATTGTCCCGCTCTGCTCTGCACTGGGGCGGCCTCACTTGAGTATTGCTTTCAGTTTTGGGCACCTCAGTATAATGACATTAAGCTCTTAGAGAGTGTCCAGAGGAGGGCAATGAAGATGGTGAAGGGCCTTGAGGGGAGGCCGTATGAGGAGTGGCTGAGGGCACTTGGTGTGTTCAGCCTGGAGAAAGGAAACTGAGGGGAGACCTTATTGCAGTCTACAACTTCTTTGTGAGGGGAAGCAGAGGGGCAAGTACCAATCTGTTCAGGGTCAGGGGAGGTTTAGATTAGTTATTAGAAAGAGGGGGTGGTTGAGCACTGGAACAGGCTTCCCAGGGAAGTGGTCACAGCACCAATCCTGACAGAGTTCAAGAAGTGTTTGGAGAATATTCTTGGGGTCCTGGTGTGACTCCTCTTGGGGATGGTCCTGTGTAGGGCCAGGAGCTGGACTCAGTGATCCTGATGGGTCCCTTCCAACTCAGTATATTCTGTGATACTGAGTAGTAGTGTCTGCCAAGACTGTTGCACACTGACATTCCTTACCCTCTGAATGCAATCCTAGTAATGTCTGTGCCTTTTTTAAATATTCTGGTTTATTTGTTCGTATATTTATTTTTTTCTAGTGTTTTGCATTTCTTGCCCTTGTGTGCAGTGGTGTTTATCCTTATGTGCGTGTCTGACAGTGCTGGCGTTTACAGGCTTTGGAGTTGCAGTGCAGACCAGCACCACTTGAGTTAAGGAATGTCTGGTTAGCAGTAGCAAGCTTTTGTCCTCTCTGTGAACCAGCCTCCAGGACTGGAATGAGGCGTGCTCTTTGCTAATGGCTGGCACAGTATTTGCTACATAGCAGAGTAATGATGGGACTCAAAAATCCGGAGCTTTGTTCCTGGCTGGCTGTGGGGCGAGTGTGTTCTCGTTGTTTAAACATAGAACAATCAAATGCATGACCTTGGACATCAGTGCTGCAAAGGGGATAATTAATCAGATGATGTATAGTGTCGGGAGACCCGAGTTCTAGTCTCGGTTTTGTCATATGTCACCTGGGACGAGCACTTTGATGCCTGCTCTGTAAGGTGGTAAGCAGTGACCCTAATTCCTTGTTAATGTGGAGTGTTGTCCAGCGGTCAGAGCAACAGAGAGCACAAGGTTATGCATGCTAATGCTGATCCTCTCACTGACTGCCTAAAGAATTTCTTTTTCTGGTGGTGGTATTGCATATCTCTTCTGGAGCCTTCCAGGACCCTGACAGTAACACGGGAAGCACAGTAATGCTGGCAGGCCATGCAGCGGGGGTGTGTGCAGAATGCTCAGGCCAGCTGGAAATAAGTTCAGGTTTGTTAGTGGAGTTGGAGATACTACTAGCGAGCTCTGGAAGCCTTCCTGAGTATGAGTGAACTGTAATTCTCCTATACTTTGTTCAAGTCTTGACAGGCTGCCATTGACATGGGTAAAGGCAGCTAACTATCCACAGCAGTTTCTGCCTGTGCATCCCTGAGGGAGAGTCTTTTAAAAAGTACTCTGAATTTTTTTCTTTTTTTTTCCAAAAAAATTTTTTCAAAAAGTTTTTGACCAAAATTGTCAAAAGTGACTGGTGTGTTCTCAGAAACTTTCAAATCAGACTTTGCAGAAGCAGTCACTGAGCATTTCAGTTGGAATGATTAAAGTTTTTTAACTGGAATGACGCATTTATTAGACATTTGTAACAGGAACTTTAAAGAGTAACTGTGACTGTTATTTACCATGTTAATTTCCCGCCATGGTACCAGTATTTTCAGATGGTCTGCTAAAAATTGAGGAGACCTTTATAGCAGATGTAGTAACACGTCATCTGACCTAGTCACTGAGATATTTAGGATTAATGGTCTCAGTTGCCAAAGGAAGACAGTGGGCTGTGACTATTATGTAGTAACATTTGACAGGAATCTGAGCAGGACTTAACTTAAAATCAGAATAATACATAACTTTTTTCAAAAATCTGTTTTTGAGTGTGTAGTGCTGGCATGAAAGAGTTTTGAGTTAGTCTTCAAGTATGGGTTGGCAGTGCTCTAGACGAACATGTAAAGAGCTGTGATTGATGACACTTTAAAATCTTTTAAAGTGTTGGACAGTAATTGGAGCTCTTCCAGTTCCTTTTTCAGTGAATCTTTCAGTTGCAAGAAAATTGCAAGTGGGAAATGAAAAGATTTCTCTTAGGAAAAAAAAAAAAGAAAAACATTGCTTTCCGCTTTCTATAAATTGGTAGCAGTCACAAGGCAACTTAATTTTTTACTTGTTCCATCTAACCAAGGAAGTCTTCTGTGCAGACAGTACCCTACAAAATTTTAAAAGGAAAAAAATGAGCTAACTGGGTTATTTTTCCCCTTTTGGAAGTGAGAGCATGCAAAGTCAGTCTAGTTAGGAGGCAGATTTGGAGGGTGCTATTTCAGAAAGCATTGCTATTTTCACTTTTACTTTTGAGATCTATATTCAGCTAAATCAACATTTGGCTAAAATGTATTTGACATTTATCTAAACAGTATATATTAATAATTATGGACCTTTTATTTTGAACAGGTGATAGACTAGTAATTTTCTATTGTGACTTTATTGGGATAAAGTTCACAATAGTCACATCAACAACTAAGTATAAACAGCAAAACTGAAAAATACCATGAGATTTAGTACACTTTCTCTGCTTTGCATTCCAGCCAGTATCCAAGATGGATTTATTTTGTGCTTGCTGGAGATGTGCTCTCCTTTAGGTTTCACTTGGTGCTGGATTTAGGAAGACAGTATTTCTTATTGCCATGCAGAAGAAGTATGTGGGATAAGCAGGGATGGGAGGCTTGACTCTGCATAGCAATCACAAGACATTTGCCTAAGTCAGTTCTGGTGGGTAACTTGAATAAAATACATTCCTTTTTCAAAAAGCAGAGCTTAGTTCATCCTTGCCTCAGAAGTATATATTAAAATCATGACACCAGCATAATTCTCATGGTCAAAAGACCATCAGAAAACTTCTCTGTTGGCTGACAGTAGGGGAAGTCTCAGATGTTTGGCTCACATGTAGAGACATGCACTGCACTTGTTAAAAATACGTGAGAGTACACCTGCAGTACTGAAATCCTAGGAGAAACGCTGGTGGCCCTGCAGGATTTGGTGTGGTGAGGAAGGAATAACACTTTCTGTGGTTGTTGTGGCTTTCGTTATTTGGTGTTTAACTTAGCCCATGTATTGTGGGAGCAGGTAGGCAGGTAGCCCTAGCGAGGCTACGGTAGACAAGCTGTGATTTCCTACAGCAGGGACAGCACCAGGAGCTTAGTGGTTTGCTACACAAATCTTCTTGTGGTCAAGTCCATCAACATAAATGGAAGATACTTGTACCTTCAGGTTCCTCACCAAATAGTAGTGAAGTTCCACTTATGTGTGGCTTTCATGGCCATATCTTTTTTATGGCCTTAAACAAAAAGAAAATATGAGAGGAATTAGAGTAAAAGAAGGAAGTTTCTTCTTGTGATGAATTCTGACTGCAGTTGATGTTGCATGTTCCCATCCAATGGTTGTCATTCTTGTGTGTTTAGCTACTGCATTGCCTTTTGCCTCTTGCCAGCAGCGTTGCCCTGCCCCTCTTTGGGCAAGAAGTGCTATTCTCTTCCTCTTGCTGTAACCCTTCTGTTGATAACTTTGTCATTAAAAAGCTTCTTTAATTTTTATTTTCAGCCACGTTTTCTGGATCCTGGATTCTTTTAAAGCTGCCTTCTTTTTTTGAAAAGTGTAGGAACTTTCAACTACTCCCCACCCCTGGTTTTTCTTAACAACATTTCTACTTGTACAGTTGCGTTTTCAACTCATCTGAGTAAAGAAATCTGTATAGAAAACATATATATATATATATATATATATATGCTAAAATTGCTACTTGCTTTGCATAAGAGGTATTTTCTCGGTTGTTCAGTACCTAACTGGCAAGCCCTCTGAGCAGTGCTGCCTTTCTGAGAGCATGACTTTCCAGGGTGGTTTCTGCAAGGGGTGAGGATGCTCCCCTGCATTTGCTCGTGGGTGCTGTGGTGTCTTTCAGCAGACCCAGAGCATGCCAGGGTCACTCCCATGTCCCAACTGACTCCTTGAATATTACCGTGATATCAAAAACAGAAACATGAGGCTAGCATGAGAAGTCTTTTCGTATTGTTTAGGTATTAGAAATATGAAAATAATCAGTGGAAATAGTCTCCTTATGTTATACAATTTTAAAACTAATTCAGCAAAATCAAAAATTCTAATCTTGTCTCAAAGAATCTGTAGTAGTAATTGTAGGAGGGAACAGAAATGAGGCACGTGCTATGGCAATCATTTGATATGATCTAAAACAGTAATTCCAGTCAGTGTTTGTCCGACATTATAGTGTTTTCAGTTTTCAAATTGAATGACTAGACCGTAGCTCTTTTGAAGCTTGAGGTTTGGCAACCATGTCAAGTACAGGAATTGTGTCCTAAAAGCATCTTGACAGCACTGCAAGTGCCATAGAAGAAACAAAGCCACATTTAACCAACATGTAAGTTGCAAAGACTTTTAAGGATTTCTGCCTGGATGAACAAGTTTGAATTTAACCGCAGATGTTCAAAGTCTTAGTTGGTGATGCACAGGTTGACACTTAAGCAGATAGCAGAAGGAATGTACGAGTTGAATGAAGTTACACTTCCTGGAGGCAGGACTTAATGAAGTGAGAAGAAATATGATATATATTGTAACATCTCAAGATGGAATCAAATTGTAGTTTTATTGATTTGTAGATCAGGGAAGACCATTATGTTCATCTAATTCAATTTAAATAATGCCATCAGTAGAGTATCACCTTGTCCTGCATGAACCGTGCATGGTCTCTCGGAGCTGGAACATTTTGTAAGTAGATGTTTGTAACAGCAAGAACTTCATGCAGTGGGGAATCAACTGTCATCTTTGGTAAGCTGTTTCAGTGATTGTAATTACTCTAATCTCTCTGCATTATTTCTTCCCTGAATTTATCCATATATTTGGCTTCCAGCCACTTAACCTTGTTATACTTCTGTCTCTTAAATGAGTGGTCAGCCAGTCTCCTGTCAATTCCTTCTTCGTCTTTATTTTCAGAATATGCATAATTGAACAGTGTTTTAATTTGAGGCTGTTAAAGATGGTGAATTGATTAAAATAGTTTTGCCTTTAAAGTAGTGGGCAGGACAACTTGATTTAAACAATCGGTTTAAATCTTGCTTGGCTTCTGCAGTTCTTGCGGACTTTCCATTCCCAGTGCCATCTGTTGGGTAAGTAGTGTTTAGTGTGCTGATACACAGTAGGCAAAATAGTCTTTATGCAGAGTATACTCAAATTTGTATTGGAGAGAATGCATTGTATGCATACCTGTATATTTTAAAACGTGGCAGATTTCATGTTCATTTATGGTGTTTGAATTTTTGGATGTTTAGTATTACAGTATGACTGGGTGTGTTTCTTCTTTACTAGGAGGTTCAATTTTACAATTGACTTTGTCAACTATACTGGATTAGAAACTGGAACTCATATGGAAAACATCATTAAAATCATTAAAAACCATTAAAATGATGTTTTTCCTTTTTGATGTGCCAAGTTACTTTAAAAATCTTACTAAAATATATTAGTATTTAAAACTAACTTTTATACTGAATAAAGGAAAAATAATAGTTATTAAGAGAAACTCATAGTTTCTGTTAAAAATATCCTTGAGAGTTTTAGAACTAGGGGGTATCACCTTTCAGCATATTGTTTATAGTAAAAGACTGGAAGAGAAAAACAAATTTACCTAGTTTCTTTTGCTCATGGCAGATTTTTCAACTTCTGAACGAGCCAGTAGTTAGACTGTGGGGGTTGAATAATCTGTGAGAAAGAAGATTCTCTATTCTATACCTGCTTATTGATTAGTTCGTGTTTCAGTTTTGTTTAGTCTGTGGCTTTTATTGGTTTAGTAGTTGCTTTGAAACTTCAGCAGCAAATGAGTACTGCTTGAACATTGATGAAAGAAGGAATAAATTGGTTTAATAATTTCAAATGTAATTTTGTTGAATAATTTAAGTAAGAGTCAGAATTTTTCATTGCAACATATAATAATGTTACAGAAAAAAGCCAATTCTTCACCAGACAGGTTTGGAGCAGCGTTGGTTAGCCTGCTCCTTCTAGGAGTATTAAACATTGGCAAAAGATAGGAGTAGCTAAATAGTCATGTTTTGTGAAACTGCCTACAAAGATAACTATTTCAAATATTTCACTTCTCAGCTGATGATACTGACACCCCAATTCTCAGGTGCCTTTTTGGACATGCCTATTCAGTGTATTACCTAAAGTACAAAATACGATACTCATTGGCTAAAGGTACCAGCTGAGCAGGAGCACGCAGGCTCAGTGTTTGGTGTGCTTACCTTGTGCTGCACTTCTCAGACTTTCCAATCTCTTTGCCTTTTTTTTTTTTTTTAAATCAAGATCATTTCAAATTTAATAATGCTGTTATTTATATACTCCATTCCCCCTTGCCCCCAACTGCTGCTCGTTAATCATACCAGTTTTAAAAGAGTGAGTAAGAATACCAGGCGATTTTGCTGAGCTCTGCTCGACTTCTTAAAAGTTTATTCTTTCAAAGTAATCTTGCCACTGAAGTCCTTCTGGTATTCAAACTGGAGCTCTTCACTGTAATTTTTTCATCTTTTTTGGAGATTTTTTTTCAGTGCTTAGGTATGTACTGCTCTATTTCCTCAGTCTTTTGAATGAGATACAATTATGTACATAGAGCTTAATTTCTGCATATTGCGACTTTAAAGCTGTGATCATAAATAACCTTAATTTATAGGAAAACCAAACTAAAGATGGGCCTTTCTCCTTTTTTTTTTTTCTCTGCTTTCTCACTAACTTCCTGACATAGCTACAAAAGACCAAAGCAAGACATTTTTGTTTGTTTGTTGCCAAATTTTTCATTGTGTGGTTTTGTTCAGTGTGCTAACTCCATTTCTACTGGTGTTTGTCATGGAACCAGGCTAAACGATGTAGAACAATTGGAAATGTAATTCGCTTCCTCCTAAGAGAGGGAGAAGGAACTTTGTTGGCCATACTGCTTTCTTTTTTCAAATTGACGTAACTAGTGCAGATCCTGTGAGAAGGATCAGGGCTGGGAACAAGGACCATTGTGCAGTCCAGCCCTATGCAGCAAGTCAGAAAACTGCAAAGCGGTGGTCAGAGGAAAGGTTTTATTAATGTTTGAAGCTGCCTGAGAGCAAAGTGAACCAGGTAAAGAGCACTAGAAATACATCCAGGCGTGATGGAGACTTTCTCAAAGAGTATCTCTTTATGCTCTGTAGAAGTCCAATGGGTGTTTACTTACCTGTGTTTTAAAAAAGAAAAAAGAAATATATTAGAAAGATAATTTTGCACACACCTTGTGCACTGCTACTGCAAAACTGATTGGCGTGTGGGGAAAAATAGCACTTTTTTAAGATTCAGTTGACTTTTGGTTACCTGTTAATCCCAGCATTTGCTCTGGTTCCTCCTCCTGACAGACTGTTCTCCAGTGTACATTGAAGAGTCTTCCAGTGGGATGCTTGTGCTTTCCTTCATTGAGCTTGCTGCTGTTCATGATTTTTATGTTCTTTAGGAACCACCAGTTTATGAAGAAATAGTCCCATACTATCTGGTGGTGCTGTGCAAGGCTTGTGAACATCTTCTTATGAAGCTTTCGAACTTTGTCATCTGAGTACAGGGCTTTGCGTAGCAAAGGAGAAACGTGAGCCTAAAGCATTTGTGGTCATTAGCTTAAAATCTTTCCTCTGCAAAGGTTAATGCTGATTTCACTTTTTTACTCAAGTGGAATTTTTAGGTGCTGTTTTTTGTTGTTCAACAGCAATATTGTTCCTGTTTTCTCCATGCAATGAATGTTAGCCTTTTTATCTTCTTTTACTTTGAAGTTTTTATTTTTTTTTAAATGTAAAATTAGTTTCCATTGCACACAATTCTAAATGTAAAGAGTAGTCATCACTTAATTTATGTGTTCATATTACAGATGACGTAGCACATTATAGGTCCCTGAAGCCTTTAATTTCTGCTGAGGATTTACTGCAGCAGTTCCTTAAAACAATGTGGTGAAGCAGTAACCCCTTGGTTTCTGGGTTGGTGCCATAGGCAGATGGAGCTGTGCATGGTGTCTCGGTGCTGGTGTCTTGTATTGCCTTTGGAAAACCTTGTGGTATTTCACAAGTTGCCATATGGAAGGGAATTCCATTTCTTCCATTTAGGTCAAGCTGTCAGATGCCTTTTATGCCCTGCTCTTCTGTAACTGAGGCATCTGAGATTTGAGGTGACCATGACTTCACTTGCAACCTAGCACGAGGGTCCCTGGGGTCTTTTCCTTTCCTTTCACTCTTGGTGCAGGCTGCCTTTTTGTGTCCTTGTGTTTGTTCTGCCTCCAGGATATTGGGAGTGTGTTTCTCTTCTTTCCTATCTGTTTCCCAGTTGTGCTGTTGGGTTCTATGTGAGTTGTCTTTCTCTGGGATGAAGGCAGGATGCAGGGGAGAGAAACAACTAAATTAAGGGGTGTGATGCACGACACAAAGGGACCAAGAAAAGTAAAGATGTGTATTTCAAGAGTGAATGGTGCTCAGTGTTGACTTGACGTCTTTGAAAACTATTTGCTTCTGAATATACTTTCCATGCAACATGTATTTTTCTTATTGCAGCACTGATTATTACCCACTGAAGATGTTTTCCATTACTAATATCTCAGTCATCAACTCTGGAATGGTATTTCTTACTCTGAAGACAACTTTGAGACATACTGCAAGGCAGAACTTCGTTTTTACTGCTTGCCAAGGAAGTTTATGTAGCTAGTGTGATGCCTGGTATGTTGTGGAAAGTGATTCTGTTGTAATGCTTTCATTTTTGTTGTTAGAACAATCCGCTATTGTAATGTCAAAAGTCTCCTGGCTCCTCCTTCAAGGCTTCAGGTTTAATTCATGTGCTGTTCTTAAATATGGATCTTTTTAAGTTACATATTCGTGCTGGATTCAGTAAATCTTTATAGCTAAAGTCCGTGAGTTCTGCTCTGTGTGTATTACATAGGAGGAGATTGAGGTGCTTTCCAGAGGGCTGATGTTTCTTATGTTGCCCTGAGCCACCAAAGAGCATCCATGTCTTACCCAGTGTTGAGTTTATCTGAGTAAGCAAAATGCAGCATCTTGAGAAACTTTGGGTATATTTTGTGTATAAAGCAGTTGATGAGAGTGTCTTGTAGGTAGATGTGAGCAAATATGAGGGTATGATGTGTATTTTTCTAGTCAGGATTCTTCTGGTGAAACTTCAGAATCTTTATGTTTCAGCAAGAATGTTTGGACACATAATGCTCTTTAAGTATATGATTTAAAAACACATTACCTGGCTTTTTTGGAAACAAGTCTTACAGAATTTATAACAGACAGGAGAATTGATTTCTGTGTTGCTTTGATCTGTCTTCAGTGTGCTAGAACACAAAAATGCTGTTACAGGCATTTTATTTTAAAGTTTTAAGTCTTCACATTTTTCAAAGTGGAATTCATAAATGTTGTTTCTACTTAAGACTTTACTTTTTCCTCCTTTCTTCTTCATATAGAGATATTATATCATTGTTACTTTGCTGATAATCTTGCTTCTTCCAATGATCCCATCAACAAAATTACTTTGAGTGTATTTTGTGATCCTCACCATTAACTTTGTCTGCAGGATGCAGTAAGCAGTCACGTCTTAAGTTGATTTAAACATCTGTCAAATAAGAATAGTAGGGAAAAATCAAGTAAGCAGCATTCTGTTATAACATGTTACTCTGTTCCTAGATTTGGTCTCTATCTTAATATTTGAACTGTACTGTGAGATGCATAATATGTTTTTGGAGAGGGTGGTGTGAGATACACCACAGGTGGTATACTGACTGATAATTTGGAAGCATTTAGGAAGTTCCTCATTTTTGCATGTGCAAAATGAATGTAATGCCATTCACCCTGGACATTTTTAGATCTACCGTTAGGAAACTTACATAGAAATGTTGAATAATACAAGAATTATTAGATGTGTGCTTCAGATGGTGAGGTCCACAGGGATTTTTGTAGATTCTTTCTATGTACATTACTTCAGTTGCCCCTGCAATGCTGATGTTTTTTTTGGAGTATGTAAGCAAAAGTGTAACTTCTTTCCTTTGTTAGACTGCGAATAACTTTTGTTAGCCTTGGAGTCATGAAAAATGTATTGAAGAAGGCTGTTTGCAAGAGGCATTACCCACTTGGTTTCCTTGGAAACATGAAACATGATTTACAAATATTGACTTGAGAAAGCTGCAGCTTAGAGGAAATCCTAAACTGTTGATTCAGGCTTTTAAATTAATATCTCTAAAGAGTTCAGCCCATGTTGAAAGTCACTTCATATCCATGACATTATAATAATTCTGAGTTTCTGTGTTTCTTGGTGTAATAGCCAACTCTGGGTGCTGGAGGACTGGAGAGAATCTGTGAATTTTGCTGGAAAAGGGGTGCTGGACTGGGATCCCTGGCTCCAGTTTCACCTGTGTTAAACAACTCAACTCCCACCAGAGTTAATGAATTGATGCTCCTGAAAGTCACATCATTAGCGCCTTACTCACAGCTGATGGACTGCTGCCTGGAATGCTTTCTTCTTGGTGAAGTTTAGACACTGTAAATCATCGTTCATGCCTTGTTAATTTTTTTAAAAACTCTGTTGAGGGTGGTTTGAATGCTCTTTGTTGTGTTCATGTAAGAGATTTTGTGATAAACCCAAGTAATTTACATTTACTGGATAACTTTTTTTTTATTGTATAGGAATTTTCATATATCCTTACTTTTAAATGCTGTTGATCATAATTTGATCTTGCTGGTCTTGTTAAATTTTTCAAAACAAAAGCTCCTTTATCCCTGGAGCGTGGTGCTAGATTATCTTGAAGCTGGTGTTTGATTCGTGCTGGGGGGAGGTGGAAAGAGGCATCAGTATGGGATAAAAAACATACAGCAGAGTGTTGCATACATGTTGTGAGTGCTGAGTTGTATAAAGGGTGGATAAAGATTGCTTTGTGCACTTATGAATGAGGAACAGCTCTTGGTTCATTCACTCTCACTGAGGTGATGCTGGCTGTAGTTTTACTTGTGCTTCTCTTAGTGCCAGTGCTGGCTTATGCAGTCCCAGTTGCCAATCATCTCCTGTGGTGCCCGTTCCTCTGTCGCTCAGACAACTTCTGCAGTCAGAAGAGTGGATTGGATCGAGAAACTTCCCTAACGTCTTTGGTTTCACTGATTTATTCTTAACTTGTGTTATTTTCCCAGTTCATCCCCAAAAACTGTGGCTGTGCAGGAGCAGACCTGGTGGTCAGAGGCAGAAAAGCACCTCTAGCCATTCTCAAAGTTAGGAGTGTGACAGCCTTATATCTCCAGTGTTCTTAATCCAGAATAGAGATGCGATTTTAGATTTTTCTGCTGGCTGTAGTACTAGTTGATTCATGGCCATGAGGAGGTAGCAGGCCACTGTTTTTGAGAAGATTTGGTGTATTAGGTTGAAAAAATTACATACTTTGAAAGAATATGAACATGCAAGTCTATGCTGCTGTTTTAGACCTGGATGAGACTTTGTGTCTCAAGCTGTTGGATTCTTTTCCCCCAAGATATCTTTCATGTTTTAGATGAAATATTATTGCTTAAGAACCGTGGTTTGCTTGGTGATTATAAAGGTGTTTATTGTGAGTGGCCTTAGATGGCTTTATATGTTGATTAAGGCAGGATGAACCTAAGTCTGCCTTCCTCTGGGGCTACAGGAGGATTTTACACTGAAAGTAGGAGGTGGGATGCAGGTAGGCAGCTACTGCACAGATGCTTGTAGGGATCAGGTCCTCAATATCCAGAGGCATTGGTAGTGTAGGCAAGCAGTGACTGCTAAAACCTCTAGATCAGTGTGTCACAGATAACACAGCTAAATCTGTGGGCTGTACATCTTGGGAGACCTAACATTGAGAGCAAGTACGGGACCGCAGAAGCCTTCTGTGCATGATCCAAGCAGTGCTGCTGTTCTGATGAAGCTAGTTTAACCAAGGGGAAATGCTTTGCCTAAGCATTTTTCCTAGTGCTTCTGTAAATAATGCCTAACATCCTGAATGTTACAAAGATATTTGTCTCAGAGGCTGTTAAGGAAGGATTCAACTGTATTGTTTTTCAGTGGCTGGTTCTAGCAGGTGAGGACAGCTTGCTTTTGACTTGCTACATGCAATGGCTGTAGATTACAGCAGCAGAGGCTGTGAGAAGGCAGAAAGATTAATGAACAGGAGGTAGGAATTGGGAAACTGTAGAAAGAGAGAAAGTTCATATGCAGAAATGACATAGTGAAAAATGGCAGTGTTGGAGAATCTCCAAATCCCATGGAGACTCCTATTGTTGGCTATTCGTGTACAGAAGCGTTAAGGTGAAGGGGAGCTCAATAAAATGGAAAAAAATCTTCTTGGTGTTAGCAGAAGAAAGACTGAGAAAGGGAAGTGCTTGAGTCTTAGGGTGGGGTGATTTTTTGGTTTGGTTGTTCTAAAGTCCACAGGTCATCACATCAGAAGGTAGAGTTGTGTATGGCTGAACAGGTGTACAGAGCCATTCATTGAGGATTGTGAGCATGCTTCACAAATTGAGTATGACAGTTTAGGATGCCAAACAGATACTAATGAAAAGATAATTATATCAGATGAACTGTAGCTCTTTGTGTAACCAAATAAACTACATGGATTGCTACAAAGTCAGTCAAGATAGGAACAAGGATTTACACAATAAGTTGCTGCTAAAATTAGGATTGTTTTCATGTGAAGCCATTGTGCCAATACAAACTGAATTTCATACTGTGGGATTGCTTGTAAGATAAATACCTCCATAGAATCTGGGGAGAAGTCACCATGTTATTTAAACTTAGAAGGATGAAGAGATAACTGCAGTGAAGGTGTAGAGAATTCTCAGAATACAAAAATAGAAGATGAAAATATATGCGATGGCAGTGTGATATTGCTGTTATTTGAAGAAATTATTGTTACGGTGTTTTTCATTTCATAATATGAGTGTCTTCTGGGTATCACTCACTTTAAGTGATTAGAATAATAGCCATATAAGTAAGGTATGCAACCTCTAAGAGAGAAGCTGGGAAAGAATAGACCCTTAGACCTATTGCTCTTTTCTAGTTTATTCTGATTTTTTAGGGTGTCACCAGTAAATTGGTAGTTGCAAAAACTCAGTCATGTAGAAACATCAAGGGAACTTTCTGTGTTTGCTGTTTTTCTGGCAGAATATTGAAACTGTTTTCAGTTTTAGACTCCCTGTTTTTGCTAGCAAGTATAGATAGATTTTGAGAAATAGTTACATGAAATGTATTTCGCTGTTGCTTGTATAATACTGGAGGCTCAGACCGCCTCTCAGCTTTGTGGTAGCTCCAAAACAGCTCCTGCACAGCATCACCGTCAGTCCTCAGATATGTTGGCTTTTATTCTAGGTTGTATTGGCTTCTGGGAGTAAAATGATGAAAGAAGTGAGAGATGACATTAGCCATGGATAAAGAGAAATATCAATTCAAATAGAAAGTATTTCTTACCTTCGGCCTGTAGTGTGTGTGAATCTCTTGACTATCAGCTGGTTCTCTTACCAGGCATGAGAGCTACAAGATGTTAAAGCCTTCTGGACATAACAGTTGTATTATCTGCAGCTTAATATGATGAAAGAAAGAATGAGCTATTTCTGCTAGAGGAAAGGCAGAGACTTCTGTTTTCAGCTCCATAACAAGATGTTTTTCATGTTGAAGCTGAAATCACCATTTGAAGTGTTCAAGACCAGGTTGGATGGGGCTTTGAGCAACCTGGTTTAGTGGAAGGGGGTGTCCCTGCCCATGGCAGAGGAGTTGGAACTAATGGATCTTCAAAGGCCCTTCCAATCCGAGCCACTCTGTGATTCTAAATGAGAGAAGTTAGTGTGGAGATAAGTTGGAGATGCCAACTCCTTGAAATCAGAATGAGCTGTTTCACGTCTTCCAATGTGTCTTTGTCACCAAGCTGCCATTGCTGACTGTGAGGTTAGAGCCAGTGGGCAAATGTCTTCCTCTGAGAAAAGGAAAGGGTGAGGGAGAGAAGTTATGATTGACTCCATAGGCTTTGCCAAGTTTCTCTCACTCCCTGAAAGGAGCTGATTATTCTGGACTTGTGTTTTAGATTTATTTGGTCTGGGTTTAGATCTGCACCCTGTATGACTTGAAAATGCACTTACTGAACAGCAATTTACTGGACTAGGCATATGTAAATGTTGAAGCTACTGAAAGAATAGCAAATACTGGGTTTAAGAGAGAGATTCATTTGGCAAATGGCAAGTGAAAAAAAGCCCAGTTTTAATGCACTCTTAAACCCCCCCCAAACATTACAAATCTGTGATACTGCCAGACATTCTCTTTAGTTGGCAAACTGAAGAAGCATGTCTGTGCAAAATGAGAAATGTGTTTGCTTGGCTAGCTTTTCTGAACTGAAACATTATAGGTGTTGTGACATACTGTAGAATGTACAAATGATCATGTTGACAAGAAAATCACATTGCAACACATGGGGCAGTTTATACACTATGGTGCACTTCTCTTAGTCATAGGGACAGTCACAAACTTAGGAATGTTGAGCTTCTGGGGACAAGACTTAGGAATCTAGTCTTAATTGTATCATTATAAATAGTTCCCTGTATGTGGTGGCATGAGATGGAGATGGGAATGGAGAGAAGGGAGGGGGAAACATCTTACTGAGCTAAAGGTGTTTTGGTTTCTTTTCTGAAATTTATCAGTCATTGAACTGAAGAGGGGAAGAGCTGGGGAATGAGATGAGCAAGTGCGAAAGGGGAGCTTCTGAAGGGCCAAGGAAGTGGTTTTTGTTAAGGGGGTAATGGGATGTAGAGTGGACCATGGCATCTGGAAGCTTCCTAGTGAATGAGAACTGTTTAGGTTCTCACTTGTCAATAGGCTATTCAAGAGAATAACAAATAAAACCAGAGAAAACGAAAGGACAGCAAGACCCAGGTTCACTCGCCTAATACCAGGAAATGGGGGAATGAAGTTGAGCTTCTCAGAACTGTTAAAGTACTGCAGGTGCTGCAGTGAAAGTGCCAGGGTGCTGCCTGTGTCAGTGCACAAGGAATATTGAAAATATGCGTTGGTGAGCTTTGTAATTCTCAGCTGAAGAGCCTGTGCTTCTGCAGGGATACACCTGTGTTGCTTGAGTGTAAGAGCAGCTCTTTGCCCAGAGCTGTGCACCCACACAGCATCTGGCTCTTTTCTGACTCTATCTCCCTTTCCTCTCTATAGAAGCTCCGTTCTCGCAGGGTCTGGAGAGCACAGTGCTGTGAACCAGAGGTTAATCTCAGCTGGAGCTGAGATGCTGTACAAATAGAGAAAAGATTGAGGCACAGGGCAAAAAAAGTGTGTTAACCTTGAATTTACTGGAAGTTTAAAGAGTGAAGTTTTTACTGTTTACACAGTAGATAGAATAGTATCTATTAAAGGAAATAAAACACTGCATGTCAAAATCTGAAACAGCCACCAAGGGATTTTTTTAAACAACTGTGCTTTCAGAAAGTCAAGGTTTTTAATTTGCAAGCAGCAGGGACATTGCATAGTGGAGTTTCAGTTCTGTTGCTAGCAGCTTTTTGTATGGGGAGTGTGTTATTTTGGAGTGTACTGAATGGCACTCTAGCTAAACTGGTTATTCCTTCATAGTTTCATACTGTTCGGATTTATAATAATGAAAGATCCTGGTTTGTAGATACTCTGGGGGCCTTCTTTGCTACCTTCTTTTCTTAAATACTTAAGCTAACTTTCCATCATGCAGATCCTCATGGTTTATCATTTTGTCTGGGCTTCAAGTTTAAAAAAAATATTTTGGGTTTTTTTTTTTTTTTTGTTTAAATACTTGACAATTTGTTCTGCGTTTGCTTCCTCATCAATAATAAAAGCAGAACAGATAAAAGCCTCCATTCACATGCAGGTGATACCAAAGGAATTAGATACAGACTGATGCATTGTCTCCTTTCATCTCCCTCTGTAAGAAAATAGGTAACTTCTATGGGAAGAAAAAAAAATCAAGCTAAGCCGGGAAAATGGAGGAACTCAGCATTGTTCATCTTGTCCAAATTTAATATGTAGAAGAAACTATTGATTCAAGCTTTTCTTGTATTCTTCATAGCGCTTAGACATTCCTTCTGTCTTGTTGCAAGCCCTTCTCTCTGTGTGTATAATTTTCCCTTTTTTTGTGGTCTTGTTACATTCTCCTTTTCCTGTTTGCGATTTGAAATCTAACCAGATAATTGGGCAATAGCCTTCTCCAAATTCACTTTGCAGTGACCAACTTCTCTTGCTCCGCTTTGTCATCTCTGGTATAAATTAATGATGTAGTAGCATACAGAGGAAGATGAAGACTGGGGAGAGTAGGAGTGTAGGCAAGGGCTTTCCATTTCCTTCCCTGGTACGGGTTGTGTGAATCTGGAAATGGTATTAGTTGTTCATTTTTCTCTTCAAATATTGATGATAATAATGGGGGGAGGTGAGTGCTGCTGTAAAGGTGCTAAAACTGAAGGTTGTGCTAGATTGGCTTGAGACAGTCTGGGTGCGGACTACAGGTGCAGTTGTTTCAGCTCATTTACTGAAATAATAAAGTTAGCCTGAAAATTTACCCACAGAGTATCTGTAGTTGGAAACTGAAAAAGTGTGTCTGCTTTCAGAGCATCAGCTCCTGGCATTAGTCTTCACATTGACACATTGAAAAATAGTGTGTATGTAGTTATAAATAAGCATTGGATGGTAATGAGAAGCATTCTTTATAGATGGCTCTCCTTAAAAGTCCTTGTGTAAATAACGGGAGACAATTCCTTCCCTTCCAAAGAAATTACTACTTTTATGTCATTTGCCTTTTTGCTTGTGGACATAAAACTTTGTTCAATGTCTGTGCAAAGGAGATAGTAGTTACCCTTTTTCAAAAAGCACTACCTTCATATTCATCGGTACAAAATGTGAGTGATATGAGATGTGGCTCACATCATGTCACTTTAAAGGTTTACAAATTTTACCTGGATAATAGTTTCAGATAGATGAAAATGTGATTCAAGTTGTAACTCTTGTGAATTGTAGCACAGCAGTGACAAAGAGCTGAAATCTTGGAGAGGCTGACTTTGAATAGTATGCGATTTCTGTCAGTGTTTCTATTAGAATGAAGGGAGGAACAAAAATTTGATCTTTCTCTCCAGATAGCAAATATATGAGCACTTACGCTGTTTAGGTTTAGTCCATCAGTACTCTGCTAAACTGAAATTAGGAAAGTGAAGTTTTAAGACTGTTTTTTTTCTGTCTTTATACTGAATTGCATCACAGTTAAAGTGCATCCAAATGCATTATTCCTGTTCAGTAAGTCTTTCAGGAAGTGTATGAATACTATAATTAACCCGTTTGCCAAGATCTTTCATACAGGTTTTTTATAATTAAATCAGTACCCAAAGCACACTTCAATTTTGCTAACAGAAGTGTGTGATCAGAAGGCTCTGAAGAATAACACAGAGTACATGGGTGGTCCCTTCGAAGAGAAGCTGATCTGCTCATTTGGGTCTGTCCAAAGACTCAGTGACTGTAAATTGTGTAATTTGCTTGGAGAGCACAAAAGCTATTCAATTATGTTAATCAACGGCTCTGCATCGTCGCAGAGTTGAGCTGTGCTTTTCTTGTTCTGTGGGAGAGTTTTGTCTGTAAGTGCATCATAAATATTTAATCTTCAAATAATTTATTTGTTTTATTTGTGGAAACTCTGGTCATAGGTAAGGATCCCCTTGTGATAGGTGTTCCACAAACAGATTTCTCAGAGTCACATCTATGCCCACATCTGGGCATAGATGGACACAAGCAGACTAATGGGGGAACACACAGGAGAGCAATGAGGGGGATACTTATCACAAAAAAACCTCACCAAACAAACCCCCAAACAAGTCAAAACAAGTGGAAAAACAACACAGGTCTTATCACATCAGTATCGTGGGAAAAAAATGTTTGCATGTGGACAAATTCTCTTTGTAAGTGACAACAAAATGCACCATATAGTATGTGGATATATGTAAATATGTATTCTATAGATATACTTTTATATATAGATAAATACAGTCTTTTCTGTGTGTTTCACCCATCCTTCATTTGACTTTTGCTGTGTTGTGCAAGAACTGCCTTGCTCTTTTCTGGATGTTTGTCATGTACAACTGGTCCTTGCACAGCAAAGGAGCCCGTAACAATGATGGTTCGCTTCTCTTGCTCACTCTTTGCACTTCTTGACCTACTCTTGTTTCTCCTCTCTCCTCAGAAAGCAGGTCGTTACATTAGATCTACCCTAGGTACATCGAGATGACTTTTCCCTTAGCTTTGAAAATGGTTTCCAACCCTTTATGGCTGTGTGTGGTTTGTTTTGTTTTGTGTTTCCCCTCTTTGCCCTGTTTCTTGTCTTTGTTGTTGTAGCCATTCATTTTCCTCATATTTTACCTAACTAATTGGTATTTAGACCAAAGGATAGATACATGCATACCAATCTGTCATCTTTGCTCAAACTATTTATTTATCAAGGGGAGAACGTTGTCCCTTACTGTGTGTTGAGTATCTTATGATCTCTGTGTCTTTACTGTGCCTGTCTTCGGAGACTTTGAGTCCTCCTTGGTACAGACTTAATCAGAAGTTGGTCTTAATGTTGAGTTCTCAAAACTGCTCCCCCCACCCCCAGCAACCTGCTAACCAACCCATCAGTAAAAGCTGAAAAAAGATTTAAGGTTGTCAGAATCCAGGTGGAGGGGAGACGGCAGGCACTGGGCTGAGAAGGTAAGGTAAGGTAAGAAGGACTTTGCTCCTACTGAAAGTGCAGAGCACATCTGCTGATGGCATCTGTGCTTTTGGCATGCTTCACATGTTGGTACTGTAGCCTGCTCTGTGGATGGGCAGGATGCTTGTGGGCAGGACTGGTCCTGCCGGGTTTGCAGCCCTGTGGGCAGGAGGAGAGGTTTTTGGGTGGCTGTGTCACATGGAAAAGAGGGCTCCCAGTGCAGCACTGCTGTGGGAGCAGGAAAGGTGAAATGTGATGCTGTATGATCAGCAACTAAGATGAAAAAAAAAAAAGGGGGGTGAAGGCAGAAGACAGTGTTAACAGTTTAATGGCAGCTGGGAGGTTTTTGCAGAAGTCTGGGAAGTTTGTGACAGTTTTTGATAATAGCATGCAAATCCTTACGGTTAAGGAAGCTTTACTCAGCTTTCAAGTGATATTAGCTACTGACAGGGTGCTTAACTCTTATGCCACGACATGTATAGTTGAACAAGAAATGTAAAAGAGGAGACTGCTTCAAGTCACATTTTTGACTGAAAATGCCATAAAAGACGTTGAATGCTTGCCTTTTTTTTAAATTTTTCTTTCCCCCCCTCTTCTGCATTACTGCAATGCAAGGAGGTCTTCAGCAAGAGTGACTTGCTCAGGACTGGTTCCTCTGCCTAGGTGTTTTCTGTAATGTGCTGTAATGGTTTGGTCCCTGTGGTTCTGTGGTGTTGGTGCTTTGTGTGCCGGAGCTTCCGGCATCCTGTGAGACAGCCTTTGCACGGCCGTGCTTCAAAGCTCGCTCCTTCACCTCTGATTCACGCAGCAGCTGGGGCACTGAAATTGAATCCTGCTATGCTGCAAGTAAAAAAGAAAATCGGTTGTGGACTGTTTTTAGAGAAAACATTGCGGACAAAGAGTTTCCTCAAGAAGCCCAGAGCAGGATTTGGTACTTCCGTGCATCTTTGGGGGAGTAGTGGGGAATGGGCCCTAGCACTAGGCATGCTAGGGCCAGCATGTATTTCTGGGGTCACTTATATTTTCACTGATGGTGACTGATAGCTTTCTTTTTCAGAAACATAACTTGAAAACAGGGCAAAGAAAGTCCTAATATTTCTTGTATAGTTTCAGTAGTAGAACTGGTTCTGGGGTAGGTGGTGGCTCTGCTACATCTCTGATTTTCACCTCCCTTTTTCTTTGCTGCTCAGTTGCCTTATAAATGTGTGTAACTTTGGAGTTAGAAACTTGGAAAAGTTCAAGGTGAGACTTTTCCAGAACATGACCTCCACTGTCTTGGGCATGGGCAGGCTCTGCCAGGTAGATATCTTACTTGGCAATTACTTCGTCTCAGTAGTAACAAATGTAACAAGGTATTAAAGTCCTTTAAATGCTCACTTGGAACAAGTTGATAAAATGTGATGGAAAGAAGCCAGAGATGAATCAAACACTGTTAGAGGTACTGCAGCAGTTTGCGGTAGTTTGAGTTTTGCCTCTTCTTCCCTCTTCTACTCAAAAGTACTACTGCCATGCTGCAGAGAAGTGGAAATACTTTGAGAGCCCAGTAGTACATATTTCTGCTTTAGCTTCCTCTGTATGGCCTCAGTCATCATCAGCTGTCGTCATCCTGGCATTTTTGGCAGCATTCTGCTTTGGTCAGTCAGAGCCAAGCCCTCTGGCTGCTCCTCTGCAGACTGCAGGAAGGTGTGCTGGTGGTGGAACGTGTCCCTCACCATGCTCTGTGCTCCTAAACATCAAAAGAGATCTTAAGTGCCAGGTGCCAGGAGACTACTGAGCTTCTTTGGTTTTTATTTAATTTTGACTTGAAGAATGGGCCTTAGGTCTAAATGCTAAAGATTGTTCCACTAGTGGTCCCTGACCTGTGTCTTCATCCTTCTCTTTGTCTGCCAAGGAATTAAAATCCTAAGTATTTTGTGCAAATGATGTTTTCTCTAGGTTCTCTTCCAAGTGCCCAGTAGTTCTGTCACCTTGCAGACATGCTAGGGTGAAAGTTGAGGAGGCTAATGCAGAAAATAGTGAATGAAAAAACTTGGAGAGAGTGCTATAGTTGTGGTCTTTGATGTATTCTCACAAAAAGGCCTGAGTAAAGTATAAAGGTTTCTTGAAAACTTGATTTGCATAACATGGAAGGGATGGTGATCAGATCAGTCAGGTACTGAGGTGAATGTGCATGTGTAAATCTTCTCTTTAGCCACTCTTTTCTTTCCTTTTGCACTGAATTCCTGTCCTGTTCCATGATTTAGTGGAGTTCCTTTGAATTTCTTTTCCACTTCTGATCCATCTCTTTCTACATCGAGTTTACTCCCTCACTCCCTTCATTCACTGATAAGTATATGGCTGGGAAAGAGGCATGAAATTGTCACCCTCTTCTTGTTCCTCTGAAAAGTTTATCTGGCAAATTAATGATTTTCCTTTATTCCCAAGAGCAGCTCATAAAAGGGAGAGATTTCTTCTCCCTTGAGCAGTGAATGCGAGGTGATTGTCAGAGCATTTTTCTTCTAAATAGTGGATGGACAGCCGTCTCTTTCCCCGCCCCTGCCCCCCCCCCCCCTACTTTTAGGGCACTGATTGAGTGATAATTTGTGTTTAGGGCTCCCTTAAGTACCCAGTAAAGTAATTCAGTGCCAGTTCGCTGCTGGGTTTGGTATTCTGAACAGAGGACCTCTAAACTTGTGCACTGAAGGTCAGATGAAAAATGTAACCGAGTTTTCCTCGGAGACTGCAGGAATCCCTTAGTCCATCCGTTCCTTTGTGCAATGTCACCAGTTTCAGCTGGGCTGTGTGAGGTGGCAAGGAGAAGATTGATCACCATGGAGAAGTGATTGGATGAGTTTACATGGCTCATATGTAACTTACCTGAAGCAGAAGTGTCCAGCAACAGGGCTGTGCTGGCAGGGAGGTTTTGGATGGCTTGAGTGCACAGCTGTAGGAGGAGATACGCCAGCAGCTTCTGCTGAGGCTGATGTTGCTGGGCCTCCTCACACAGTGCCCTGTATCCAGAGCTAGAGAAATGAGACCTCCCGAGATCCATTGTCATCTCCCTCCAGCTCCTCCAAGGCATGAGGCACATGTTTTGTGTTTATCAGAACATGTGGAGAGTTTGGTCTGTGGGCTTGACAAGTCTGGGCAACCTGACTTGCTGCCTTCCCCGAGGAACTCCCCCTTGTCTCCTGTGCACTCACTCAGTGCACTTGGGTTGCTTCCCGGCTGCTGCTTCTGCTGCTCTCTGTGAAAGGCTTGTGAACCTTGCTGCTGACCTCTCTCCTTTGCTAGGAGGTCGATGCATCTCCGGCACAGCCTCTGTGCTTTCGAAAAAGTGTAACTTGCTTTCCCTGGTCAGTAGCTCAGCATTCAGTGGCCTTGTTGCAGTGTCATGCTGGGTTTTTATCATTTATGCCACTGAACCATTTCAGTGGCCTATGGGTGTGACCAGTGTAAACCGATTCCTTAGTGGCAATTCCCAGTACCTTTGCAGTGTTCTTTTAGTAATAGTTTGTAGGTGATGTAAAAACCTTGCTTCACTTTAGGCTTGCGGTGGTCCTCTGTGGCTCTGACAGCATGCATGGGTGGAGGCACACGAACAGTTCTGTTGTGTTCTGGAGTTAGGGTAGAGTAGCTCCCACCTGCAATAACCTACCAAGTGAATTGCTGTTGAAAATTCTAGAAAATGCTGGGCTGTCAGCTGGGGCTTAGTTTCTTTTGCAGTATAAAAGTCTCAGAAGTATTTACAGAAAAGGTACAACCTGTGAAATCACAGAAGTCAGTTAGCAGTTGTGCAGAAGACTGCTCTCACTGGCTAGCCCTAAAACATTGGAGTAAATAATGGTTGTTTTGTTAAAAGTAGAAATATCTCTGTAGGAACCCCTGTGTGTGAAGGGTCCTTTTTAGCCTGTGCAGCCATGAGATAGGTTACCAGGTTACTCTGCCGTACTGTTATCATTATGACTTTCTGGCATGAATGTCACAGCTGGTCGTAAGACCAGTTCCTTGTCCACTTCCTTCCTATTTCATGGTGTCTCATAGCTGTTTTGTCTGTTCAAACCACTCATGTTTTAATTTACTTTTGGATATAAATCATAAGTTAAAGTTTCAGAAAGGTTCTTGGTAATTTTGACTTTGAATGAGAAATAGGCTCCAAGGCACAGCAGCTTTAGCCATGTCTCTGAAGCATCTGAAGTGGAGAGATGATTTGGAAAATGACCTGTGTGGTATTGAGAGGGTTAACTTAGATTTCTTATATATATTCAGTTCAAACCTTTTTGCCTTATGAAACCTCCGTTAATATTGATATCTGTGATTGTTGACAGAGCAGTGATGCTTTCTGTCTGCATCATGACCACTCCTGTGCCCAGGTTAATATCTTACATGGGTGACTCGTGTTCTTTGTAATCTAATCCTGAAAAGATGTGGAGTGGTCATGGGCCAAAAAAATCGTGTTGACCGTGACACCTGACCTGTAAATGCAATTCCAGGTTACTCCTCTGCATCTCGAGGTGCACAAGTGAGGTGCTGAAGTCCTCTGAAACACTGCTTTACAAGCTTTTGTGGTTGAGATAGATGCAGCTGTGACAGCATTGCTCGTCAGGCTCTGTCTGGAAGCAGGACTGTGAAGTTGTGATGCATCACAGGCACTTGGGCTCTGTGCTGATTTGTGCATTGAGATACATAACGTACTGATTGTAAAATATCCTCCGTTGATTTACAGTCTTGTTCGAGCAAGCTTACCATTACTGATGTCCTTATGAAGAACTTGCTGATAGGCAATTAAGTTTATTTAGGAAAGTTTATTTAACTTAGGTCATCTTGTTGATTATTCTGTATTGTATACAGTTTAGCAGGCTGAACCCCCACCTCCTCCAGCTCGTGGTTGGATCAGAGGTGTTTTGGATGCTTTCTCTTTTGCAGGCTTTTCTTAACTGTCCTGTTGGATTTTGGTGTGCCTCCATAGCTCTTTACATCTCTTGCTAGTCAGCCTCTCCAGAGTCTCCTAAAGTTAGGGCAGAATAGCAATAGTGTGAAATTCAGGGATGCTTGTCAGTTTTGGGGTTGTCCCCAGGTTTTCTGGACAGGAATGCTTTTGTCCTGAAGTAGTATAGCAAGTTAGAACAGCAGCAGAGGGAGCATTTATGTAGCTCATTGTTTTGCTATACACTTACTTGTGTTTGGGACTCCGTAGTCGTATCTTTTATGTTACCTTAGTTCTCATAGGGAAGATTAGGTTCTGCAGAACCAGATTACACACATATGGAGTTTTCCTACTTGCCAGGAGTGGGCAGATGTGTGAATTTTTCAGATTCTGTGTTCAAAAGAAAAGTTTTTCCTTCTTTGACCCATGCAGTCGAAATGAAAGTGAGCATTCAGAGTTGGGGTAGAGGAAATAATAAACTATCCCTTTCTACCTGGAACAGGACTGCTGATTCTGCTAACTGACCTCTTTGAGAGAGACAGCAAAGTTGTCAAACTCCTCCCTTTTCATCCACTGACACAGTGCACCAAGGCAGCTGGAGGTGCAGGCACACAAGCAAGCGAGGGAGATAGGAGAGGGTGGGTTTATTTTTCCTTCCTTTGCTCCCCAAGCAGCAGAAATTTTTCCTTGCTCAGCATCCTCATTTCAACCCTGCTGAAGTTTTGATAGATGGAGTGATCTGAAGGGGCTGGGAACTTTGCAGCTGGAAGTGTTGAAGGGGCACCTCAACATCTGTCATCTAAAGAAGCTGGTCTCAGCTGGACGTGCATGTGGCTCAGTGTCAAGCCGCTGTAACTGACCGGGTCACTGGGGGTAGGTGAAACAGTGACCATTGGGGGCTGCAGGCAGCCTCCTTGATTGAAACAGCAAAATGGAATTTTTTTTTGATGAAGTAAAGGTCAGAAACGCCAAGGCTGCTATTAGCTGACTCAATCCTGCAGGAGAGGATCAGAAAAGTGGTACTACCCAGAAGTAGGACACACACATCATTTATAATTTATCAGTATATGGGAAAACACATTTAATGTCCTGCTGTGCAATAAATGTATCTGCTACAGGATCACCAAAGGGTGATAAGATGCTCTTCTTGTTCTTTTAATTCACCTCTTTTCACCTAATTAAAAAGAAGTTGCTTTTGTTCTTTATTGTCTGCTTACTCTAGGAGCTTTATCTGGTGAGCTTGTATCTGCAGGGTTAGAAGAGTGAATGACGTATAGCAGCCTGCCTTGAGGATTACATATTGCCACCACAACATATTTAAAGGTGTGCCATGAATTTCACATTGCAGGCAATTAGTGAAAATGTGATTAACTGTATGCAGTCTGAAGGAACATGCTGGCAGCCTCTCAGCTGGCTTAGGGAAGAGGACAAGATGTCTTGAGATAGCACTTCTGTGCCTATCTCACCGCAGTGTGTAGTTAATGGTACTAGACAGAGTTGTGGCATGATTGTGTTCGGGGGTCACGACGGTGAGGGATGCCATGATTCAACCTGATGTACCAAGGGAGCCTCGGCAGGAAGCTGCCGTGTTTATAAGAAGCAGAGTAACCACAACTGCCAATGGCCTTGAAATATTCCGCTGTGGCTTTCATTATGAATAGCAGGCATGGCTGCTGAAAGCTTGGGTTAAAAATAAAAAAAAAATGATACCAGCAGGAGACACCGTGCAAAGGAGACATGAATTCTGTCTCCCAGTAACAATAAAAATTTTTACTTCTGCATCCGTCATGGTTGCTGTAAGACAGAAAAGGATCAAAGATCAAATAATTCCAAAACACCAATTAAGTTAATGTGGGGGAGGAGTGGGAAAAGAGGAGAGCCACTGAAGTTTTGGTGTGTTTCAGTAGACATGGAGTGGATGGACTTCTAGTGGTCTACTGCTCATTTTATTGGATTAAAAGGTGTCTCCTGTCAGTGGTTTTGGTCTGTTGCAGAAATCAGATGGGTTTGTTTTTGTTTTAAAATGCTTTCTGAAAATGATAAGCTGCATTAGCCCAGCTCTATTGAAATAATATCTTAATTGTTGGACTGCCACACAAATACATCTCACTTGCAGTCAGACTTGGAATTTAGATCGGAACTGTTAAACTCCAAGTTTTGCAGTAATTTTTATTTTGTACAAGGAATGTGTTTTCTGTCTTGAGTGAACAGAAATCCCTGGAAGTTACACACATCAGTCAAGGCTGAATCTATCCCAACGTGATGTGTGTTTTGTAGTGTAGGTAGATTGTATTTGTACATAAATCATCAGATGTGATTTTTGCAGTCTTTGGCTATGAAAACAAATGAGGCATATGAGCCAGGAATTTTGGCTGATGTTTTATTTTGAAACAAAGTGTCAGTTTTGCCTTCTCAACATCATTTATGTGCAAATGCTTTAAATTGCCAAAGATAAATTGAGAATTTTGGGCCAAGTTTTTTCCACTGCAAATCTGTTTCTCCACCATGATAGAAGCACGGATTTTCCTTTTAATCTGCTATATTATTCCACATAAGTGGTGGTGTTAATCAACTTTCAGAAGAAGTTTTGTTTTCTTTGTTAGCTTTTCATTCTGCAGCCTATTAATCTCTTTACGCTTTCTAGTCTTGGGTATCTTTTTCTGGTGTGTTACTGTGAATGCTCAAAAAGGTGCTGAGCCTGTGTGGTGCCAGGTTCAGTCCTGCCTTTTGTTTCTTCCATGTAAGTACCGACTTCTGTGAGATCGATTCCATTTTGTAGCTTCGAGCTGGGCTTGCCTCGATCTGTAGGTCTGGGTGCCTGGTTGCCAAAACTCTCAGTGCATTGTGCTGCTTCTGCTGTGTTTGTGGCATCTCTCGGGGCTCTGATTGCTCCTCCCAGGGAGTCAGAAAAAGGGCAGCCTGCCCCTGCTGCCCTTTGCTAACCTGCCACAAGCTCAGCTGATGAATTGCATAAGCACAGTGTGTGAAATCAGTGCAGAAGGGAAAGCACGAGGTCGGGGGGGAGCACAGGGTAAAAGCCGCTGCACATTTATGGTTTTGTTCTTACTTGGTGCTTCTTTCGTGTTGGAGGGAAATTTGATAAAAGTTAGCAAACAGTTAATTCTGAACTTCACTGGTGTTACCTGCTTTCTCAGGGGTCAGGAAGGTGCAGACTTCAGCTTGGCTTGGTCACTGCTGGGTTTGAATTACAGACATGGCATGTGGGTTGGGCGGATGATGCATCCTCCAGCTGGGGAGGGAAGAACAAAGAGATCGAATCTGGCTGGTCTACACCTCATTTTGTAACTGAGTAACTAGATTAACTTGTTTTCACATGGTACCTTGCTCTTGCCCAGTGTTCACACACAACCTGTAGTTACGGGTGCTCTGTGTTCCTGATGATTTGGTTTAACACAGCTGTCACTTTTGTAAAATGTCTTGATGTGTTACACCATATTGTGATGTCTTATTAGAGAATGAGAAATTCCTTTACATATGCTGTTTATGTGGCTTTTTGACTTACCATGTAGTAAGTCTCTGGGAACCAGCATGTGTCAGAACCCCTTTCTCTTCCTCTTTGATACCTTTGCTGTTGTGATGAGAAAAATTACTAGAGCTGGAGTTTTTGTCACATTCAGAGACTGTTATTAGCAGCACATTTTCCATGGGAGCTTTGTACTTTGGACTTGCTGAATTTGCCCAGACCTCTGTTTAATGTAGAGCACAGTGCAAACCACTCATGCCTAGATGTCTTCTGAACAGAAGGGATCGTTGTAATTTGTGTGCTAAGAAGTGAGTTTTGCAGCTGGCTTGTGTTTTGTCTTTTGAAGAGTTCGGTGAACAGTTTCTAGCTGCCTTATTGTGTTTATAAATTTATCAGACAGCGGAAGTGCCTAAAAACCATGTTTTGTTTTTTGTTTGTTTGCTTGGGTTTTTTGTTTTGTTTCTTGTTTGGTTTGGTTTGGATTTTTGTTTGGGTGTTTTGTTTTTCTTTTTTTTTTTTTTCCTTTTGCTCCCCACTGATACAGATCTGAAGCTGCTGAGTTAGAAAATTTCGATATTGCTGAGCAATGCAAATATATAGGGGGCTGTGATACCATTAAATCTGTTACAACAAACTAGTCTTGTAATGTCTGTATGGAAGAATGAAAGTTCAGAGTGCCATTTTGCATTGACTCCCAAACCTTCTGAAAGCCACTGGAGTCTTTTAGATTTCTCAGTGGTGTGCTTCCCAGCCTTAAAGACGAGCTTTGAGAGCAATAACACACATAAAATCAAACCACTTTAAGACATCTCCAGTTGGATGCATGACATCTGAGAAGCCCAGCCTCCTCTGAAAATCCTGGCTGACAGTGCAGGTTTTGTTTATTTTTAAATGTTTCTTGAGTTTTGGTTTTTTGTCTGTAGAATGCAGCAGTTGACAAAGTTGAGACCAGAGGATTCACAGCAATCTGAAAGAGCCCTGTGAGGGAGGCCGGGGTGCATTGGGGAATGCATCTCCCTTCTCCTTCATGCCCCTATCTGTCCAACCTCTAGCACCAGAGTTTTGGTGGAGCACCTTGTCTGGGTAAAGAAGCCTGGGTTTACTTCCTTGTTGCCGTGACACAAGTCAAGAGATGTGTAGTTGAATGCAAAGACCTGAGGACGTTTATTTGGATCGGGGAGAGGAGAAATCAGCAGGCCAAGAGGACTGATCCGATTGAGAGATGGAGGAATGTAAGTGGGTGTGGGAAATGGTGGTGTGGAGGAACAGATACGCCACGCTGTGGGGATCTTGCACTCTGTCACATCTCTGCACATCTTCCAATCAGAAGGAAGGGATTTACAGTCCCTGTGTGCTGTTGGCCTGACTGAAGCAGGTGACAGCTGCCTATGGGAGCGTGAGCCAGTGGGTTTTAGAAGTAGCATACACCCACAAGAGGTTGTTTTTCTTCCTAAGTGACATTTTTCAGGTTCTCTGATAAACTTCTCTTTTGGCTGCTCCCATCTAGCTGTCCAGAGCTTTCCATTTGAGTATTTAGCTTCAAAAGGCATTCAAGGGCTGTTGGGTTTGGGCTCAGAGTTCTTAAAGACAAGCTGGTAGACCAAGATACAATTTTTGGAAGTACAAAGTGACATCTCCTAGCTGCCCTGAAATCTGAAGGCAGAAATAACCCTGTATCTTAAGAGCCTGTATATGGATGCGAAAGGTGCAGTCCATTTGCCAAATCTGAGGACAGCCAGAAATACTAATAAGGAAAACTTCCTTGGGGGAGAATCCTTGAAGGTGTTTTGGTGGTGATGGTCACAGTCACGATTGCGAAGAACTAAATTCAGTTCTGGACAGTTGCCTTTTCGCCTTTTCCTGTGCTTTAGGATTGGGCGCAAAGCTGTAACCTTTTTCCAAACCAAATTCTGCTTTCCAGGCACAGTTCAAGTGTGGGAACTCCAATGCTGAATGTTAGGCACTTCCTTCTGAAGTGACTGTAAAAGAGTTAGGATGATAATGCTTGTGTGATTGTAGGGTTAAGACTGTCTGATTTAACACTCTGTCATGAATCACATTTCCCACTTTCCTTTTTCAGTATCTTCTGCTCTGAAGACAGGGACATTAAACTTCATATTGCTTAGTGACCATAAATATCTCCATTCTCAGTATTTGGGTCTGCAATATGATAGCCAGTTAACAGTTGTGTTATTTTAAAATTATCTATGTTGCCTGAAACACAAAATGAAGCCTGAATGACCCTCTCATGTGGTGCCTGGTGGTTGTTATGAATTGCAGTTGTCTTCCTATTTAGGACTGTTTCGTGTTTAACTGTAGTGGGGTGGGTTGCAGAAAGAGACTTCTCGACTTTTATGTTAATTTATAGATCCTGAAGAGTGGGAATTTTGGGTTATTTTGGGAATGGCAAGAACACAGGAGGGAGGCAGAGCATTCCTTGTGCAGTGTGTGGAAAACAATTTAGAAGATCAGAGCGACGTTTCCAGACACTTGGGTTGTGATTGCCTTAAAATACTAATGAAAAAATATAAACTGCTTTTCTGATGAGAAATGATTGAAATGAGAGGAGCATGTTCAGGAGACTATACCTTACAATCTTTAGAAAAGCCTGGAAAAAATGGGTTTTTCCAAATGCATTCCTTTTCCCTAGCCATTTGGAAAATTGAAGAGGCACACAGTGTGTGTTAATTTTTATACAGCAGGACATTTTGGATGAGCTGTAGCCAGTATTTTCTCCTCTTCTTTGACTCTTCTCAGTTTCTTGCTGCAGACCGTCTATTTCCTTAATGATGCTCAGACTCTTCTAGATCTTGCTGCTCCATCCCTCTTCCCCGAGGTCATTCTCAAATCATCCATTTTCTCATGACCAGGGATAAACAAACGTGTAGATGCATGTGAGGGACAAAAAGAAGAATGAAATAGCTCAAAATCACCCAAACACTGCAGAGCACATGTGGTTTATCCCAGGAAAGATTTTAGAGACTGAGGTTGAGATGGCACGTTAGTTATGTTTCTTTGTGTCTCTTTGGAAGGTGCTTAGATACTGTAGAATAAAAGACCTGAAATAATTCCATTTGTTTAAATCTACTCGTACCTTTTACATTTTGCTTTCTTTGTGGTTGGCAGACTTGAGATTGTTCTATAACTGCTTGATCTCTTTTCCTGCCTGGGGCAAACATTTTAAATGTACTAACAATGTATATAACCCTGTTTGAAACTCATACATTTTTCTTATTTAGGAACATGCATACACCAAGAAAAACCACCAGAATATTGTAAGAGAGGCCTTCTTTCTAGTACATTGGTCTTTGCAGTTGTGAAACCCCTTACAGAATAATCATCTAAAATTTCTGTGACAAAGATTTGGCTTCTTAATGCCAAAGCATTTCCTGGATTTAGTTGTATTTGTCAAGGCATTGGCATTTGTTTTGATTTCAAAGCAGCTCAGTTTTCAGCTGGAAGAAGTCTGAAGCTGCATTTTTGATTCAGGACGAGAACCTGGAAAGCTAGCAATGCATGCTTCCTTCTATGGCAGGCGTCCTGTAGAAAACTGCTGAACCTGTACCTCGCTATGTGCTTTAGTAATTTGAAATGTTAATGCTCTGGAAATTATTGCTTTGGAAATTAACTAAATTTGGAGATTATTGCATGAAGGTGGTCTCATACAGACTTTATATCTCTGTTACATAACTGTCTAATACAATATATAATATATTGTATATAAATATATAATGCTTCATATTTTAAAAATATTTTAGCAATGTAGGATAATATCTAGAATAGAAGGATTTTTAATTTCTAAAATTCAAAATTATGCTTTTGAGAGCAGCTTAGAATTTGCTCGTGATATATTTTATGTTTTGGCTTTCAGAAATCAACATACATTAGTTGTGGTTCTTTTTATTCTCAGCCACTACTGGGGGACTTGATAAATACTTCAGGGGCTGGGAGGTGATGAATAAGAACTGGAAAATGAGGGAGAGTGATTCAAAGAAACAGGGAGTCAAGGAGAGTAAAGGGAACCATAAAATATGCAACAGGCACTGATCTGGTAATATTAAAAAGCCACATCTTATGTCATTCAGTGTGACTTCATTTTAAAAGGGGTTTGAAGTTCAGAATTGCAGAATCTTAAAATTACCAGATTTAGACTTCTTGCACCTCTTTGCTGGAGGCCATGTCTACACAAGTAGAAGGCGGAAAAGATGGGAGCAGTTGTTACTGCAGGACCTTATGACCCCTTGAGAGTTGGAGTACATTTTGGTGTGCAGCTGGAGAGAGGCTTCTGGTGTAGCTTCCTCCAGAAGCAACGTGGTTTACATGCACCATGGCTCTACCAGGAACCCAGGGTAAGCTGATAGTCCTAGTACAGAGGTGGCCTCTGTGTTGTAAGGTGTCTTCAGGGAGGAACACAGCTTTTCTGTCTTTCTTCTTTTAACTGTATTTGAAACTTAGGGTCACTAAACTAATTGGGACAGTTTGGCATTTGGAGCTTATGTGGAGTAGAGCTCATCTGCTGGAAGAGTAGTAGAAGATTGTCCCTTTTCCTGCAGACTTTGTGGTCCTGTGATGTAACTCTTGCTTACTGCTTTGACAAAAGATTTGGTGCACACTAAATTTTTTGAAGTTTAGAGCAGACCGAAATTCACTTAAAAATACTCATTCTTCTTTTTAGAAACATAAGAGGTCTCATTTTATTTATTTACTTTGCACTTGGTTTGTGAAATGATTGTCTCTTTATCTGGCATCCTTTTTTGGCCTGGATATTCCCCAGGGCACAAGGATGAATCACTCATCTCTGCACAGGGCGAGACACTTCAGTTTTTTAATGAATAACATTGTGGCAGAACTTGTGCTTTGGTTTTTTCCTTGGGAATTGCTGCTGCATAGAAGATCAACCAAATAGGACGTAGCTGTATAAAAAAATGAATTGCCCCTTGCTGTGTTCTGGAGGATGTCACTGTGGGAGTCACAGTGCAACATGCCGTTGACTGCTGTCCATTTAGGATGTAACCTTGTAGAGGACTGTTGCCCCAACCCTCCTCACTTAGGGGCTCTGTCCCTCTTGGGATCTGGAGGTTCAGTTAATGGCATTCTTTAATTTGCCCATAGCTTGCAAGCAGGGTGTGTTGCCTTATAATAAATACATTAGAGCTTTAAATGTGTTTTATAATTTGTGTATGTTGTTTATTGTGTCATGATCACTTGGACTCTCTTGCCAGTTTGATAAATGAGTGTAGAATTGTATAATTGTTGGCTTACACCATAATTCATGTGTTACTTGTGCCTTGGGCCAAAGGGCTAGGGAAAGAAAATGGCAGTCATGAAGGGTTTAAAATAATTGGACTTAAATCAAACCCCAAACAATTAACGCTTAAAGGCTACTGGAATAGGAATATATTTGAGGAATTCAAATGTGTAGGCTTGCAGCATGGCTAGTTAGTTTAAATTTCCTTAAAAGTACCTTAACATTCACTTACCTATCACATGCAAAGTACTACTTTTTGTTTGCTATGTGCAGGTTCTTCTAGTGTGAAAGAGATTGATTGCCCAGGTGGATTAATGCTTCTCACATCTTCGAGTCTTAGTTGAGATCAAAAGTGAAATAAGCCATACATGTTCAGAGTGGACACGTGTGCACATCATAAATGCTGCTGCACAGCCTGGCCTGGTTTGAGAGTTAAGAGGTTTGTTTGGTGGGGTTTTTTTTGTTTGTTTGTGGTGGTTTGTTTGTTTGTTTGCTCTTTTTTTTTTGTAGAAAGGTTTCAGGGCTAAAATATTAGTGTTTCATAAGCAGTACAGATTTAACCTCAATTATTACTGGTTTTTAGTTGTTATTTGGATGAATCCCAAATCATTCTCATCGGAAAATTTTCAAACTTTTTTTAGTTTTTTTTTTTTTTTTTTTTAAATTTTTACATGTGTGCTACAATTTTGAAATTGTGTAGCCACAGGATTTGAAAGCCTGGCATTGTCTGGCATTTTTCCAGCTAGTCCAGCTGTCTTCAGAGGATCTGAGTAGGTTGGCACGGTGTGATGTAGGTTCCTTTGTCAAATCTATTAGAGAGAAGAGAAATAGGCAATAGCTGTGGTGAGGGCTTTGTTGTGTGAGTACTTTCTGTCATTTCATCTTGAGCTGCTAAAGTTCTCTCTTCTTCCAGGGTTTCCCATTTTTTCTGCCAGGTTTTCTGAGGACATTTAGATATGGCAAGCCTGGAGTTATTACTCTGCTGCCTTCTCAGGAGCTGCTGGCGGAGCATGAGCTCCTGTTGCGTTTTTCTCAGGTGTCTGTGCTGCTCTGAGATGTCCTTCTGCAAAAATGCTTGACACAGGCTTTGTCCTGAGGGTCTCTGGCTGCAGGAGTGGACCCTGAGCATCCTCTGGGAAGGCAGGAACAGCCTCCTCATCTTTTATTCATAATGTTTGAAGGATAGGCTTTCTGAGACTTGATAAGACCACCAGTGAGTGTGGGACTGGGCCTCTCAGGTGCTTATTTGACATGGCTTACTGGAAGTATGGATGAACAAATACAAAGATTAAAGCAAGCAGTGAGCTGCAGGTATAGACACTTCAGCAAACACAGCCGAGAAAAATCAATTTTTCACAAATGAAAGAGGAGGGAAAAAAATCAATAGGGAAAGGACTGTTATTTTCAATTTAAAGCTAGAGGAGTTAAGGTTTGATCTCAGAGTTCATGCATTCCTGTTCTCATTCACATGTTGCATGGCTCTGGTATTGGGAGAGCTGTAGACTGTGTTATATAGAGATCATTAAATATAAATGGCTGAAAGAATGTGAAATGCTCCCCATCCTTATTTATTTATTTACTTGTCTGCTTGCAGACACTTCTCTCTTTGTAGTTAACTCTTGTGGATGCTAGCTCCCTGTATTGGAGTGCATCAAGCTTTCTGGGCTGTGAAGTCCACCAGCCTTTTTCTCATGCGTGTTTTGACAACATTTAAAGCACACAAATCAGGCTGTAGTTATTGATCTGTGTTTTTGTTTCTTTTCAACAGACTGTGATTCCATCTGGCTACCTGATGGTGCAAGTGCCCCATAAAAACATGACCAATATTTTAAGTAGAAATACAGAATTCAATTTTGCAGTACAGTCTGCATGAGGTCTGGTAAATATGACATGAGTGGACAGAATCAGGTGGGACGCAAAGGACCCTCTTGTCTCGTGTTGGTGCAGCCTGCTGTAATGGTAGGGCAGAGTGCCAGTTTTTGATGTTAAAAACAGAAGCAAAACAGTATTTTTGGCTGATTCCTGTAGCTAGATTCTACATTGCCAAACACATGTCTACTAGCATTAACTCTGTGAGAGCCGTGCTACCTTGTAAATGCCCTTGGCTGAGAGTTAGGAGGCAAACCTATGCACCAACGCAGACTTTCTTTGCTAATTCTCTGCTTGCTTACGAGGAGGTGCTTGCTAGGTCTTCACTCCACTGGCAACTCAGGAAAGCAAGTAGTGATCATTAGGAAAATACTGCCAAGTTCATGAATGATCTGCAAAACTGCACATCTCTATCTCTTCAATCTATGGCAACTACTTCTTATGGTATATAATTTTTAACTTAATTGGATTAATGTCTCTGTTGTGTGTGGCTGCAGCTATGCCAGTGCAAAAGTCTGTTGGGACGCGCACCTGCGCCCAGTAAAGGCTTAGAGGTTCTGTAAAAGCCAGTGGGAGAAATAACAGTCTGTCCTGGCTTGTGTTAGTTAATTTCTTTGCAAGTGCATCTTATTGCTTGAGTGCAAGTGTACCAAGAGCAGTTCTCTGAGGAACGTTTAAGTGCATGTATTTATTTATGCATGTCTGTATGTATATACCTGTGTGTATATGTATATATGTATTTGCATGTACTCACATATGAATATGTATAGGGTGCGTATATGGATATAAAATACAACAGGAAGGGAAGGTGGCGTAGGTTTAATTCATTTAACACCCGATGGAGGCACTGTGCTCAAGTGCAGTCAGCACAGTGTTCCTGCTGTGGTCAAGGGAAAGCTAAAAAGCCCTTCTAGATCTCAGGTGGGCTGTGAATACATCCAGAGAAGCCTGTCCCTATGTAAAATTGTCTGTATGGAGAGTCTAAGATACCTCAGGTCCCTATCTGGGTAGTGTGATTAGATGCCCAACACTAGGGGGAAACAGATATAGACCACAATAGCAAAAAATAACATAAAAGGTAGGATTTTTCAAATTGTCTCCATGGTTAAGACAACTAAACATGACTCTGGTTCACAGTGGGATGCGTCTGAATGGCCAATACACTCTGAACAGTGCCTCTTAAGCTAGTACGGAAGGACTTTTGAACTAAACCAGTAAGAAGCATTCAAATTGCAAACTAATTACCATGTGAAAGCATGTTCCCATGTTTCAGGAGCTCTGTCAAAAACCTGATATCCCAACCTTACCCCATCATACTACTCAAGTACTCAATTGTTTGTTTGAGTGTGTTATCCTTCCCTAATGGGGCTATTGTATCTGAAGGAAGGGCAGCCCCTGGCAGTGGGCAGGATCTTCGACAGTGAAGGCTGGAGGAGGAGATGTGCTTAAACCTTCAGTTATCTATGCATCGTATCACTGTGTAGAGATTGGTGGGAAATCACAGTCCTGTGTTTCTCTCCCTCCTTTGTCAGTTTTTTGTAGCTGTGCAAATTTTTTGTCCCCGGAACTTCTGATACGAAGTGAAGCTGATGCATCTGAAGAGGGAGGGTTGTTGCAGGAAGACTCTTTGTCGTGTGGTTTGAGGAAAAGTTGTGTTACCATTATGAAAATTTTTTTGAGTGGGTCGCAAGAAAGATATGAAAGACAAACAGAGGGAGGGGGGAAGAATCATAGTGATTTATGTGGGAAAAGACCTTTAAGATCCTTTAGTCCAACTGTTATTCTTCATGGATGCTCAGTCTTAACATTTTTGGTGAATTCCTATAGTTATTACATATGTATGGACCTATGTGAAAAACAGCCAAAGAAGTTGGAAGAAACCAAGATGCTTGCTAGCTGGAGAGCAGGAAATATAGCAGGGTGTTAGACCAAGAATGCTGCTCCAGTTCTAGCTGAGGTTAATAGTGGAGAACATAAAACTAGCCCAAGGCTTTAAAAGCGATCCGGAGCTTTGACTGCTTGCTGTCAGGTGGGGATTGAAGAAAGCAGGAACATCTCTGGGATGGTATGGATCTTTCTTACTGCAGAGTTTGACTCCTTCCACTGAGGTTGCTGTAGCTGCCAACAACTGAAAGTACTTTGAAAAAGTTACCCTTCATGTAAAACAGGGACCTGCATGGAGGGATGGCTCCCATGCTTCTGCAGAGCAGGAGCATGGGTACAACAGTTGTTATTTCTTCTTTCTGTTTTGCTACTGGTTTGCTAAAATCCAGAATAGCCATAAATTTTCATATAATGGAAGTACTCCTACCAGTCCTATCACCATTTTATTATGCTTATAAATACAGGACATTGTCAGATATATATATTGTAGAAGTAAGGAAAGCACAAGCAGTACAGCTAAGTAACTTGAAATTTTGCATTTTTCCGAATTTTTTCATCCTTTCATGTCTTTGAACACATTTTTTATCCTTTTCCATATCTGATTCATCTTCTTACTAGTGTCTTACATTTTTCTAAAGGTTTCTTTTTATGGCTCACCCACCTTTTTGTGTCTCTCTCCATTCTGGTCTCCTACTCATGAGTATACATATGCAAGATGCTCTCGCTATTTAAAAACATTTAAAATCAACAGATACAGCTTGTCTAGATGACTTCATTTTACTTCCTGATTGTGGTTCACTCACTCAATTTTCTGATCCAGTGTTTTCTATAAAAGTAGAAGCAGGACAAAACCCCCTACAACACTCAGTGAAACAACAACAACTAAAAGGCCATTGTTTCATCAGAGAAGTATTTGGAATTTTCTTAAAATACTTAAAATTTTCCATACTGAAAGAGCAATAGAAGTGTACACCATTTTTATTTATTTCCTCTCTCCATTGCTCAGTCTGTTCTTCCTTCTTTTGCCTACCATTCTTTACTTTGTTCTCTTTCTCATGTTTATCCTTCTAGTACTCTTTTCTTTTACTTTCTCTGTCCTTTTTCTCTCTTGGGAGAAGGTTGTACTGCTGCTGTTCCTCCTGTCCCTAAAGGTAACTGGTGCCACTTGCCATCTTACTCTGTTTCCTCATTTAGTGGAATACTTGGAGGACACCACTCTGCACTTGCACAGTTGTGTTCTTTGTTGTATGACTGGCGTGTTTGGTCTCTTCATCTTCTTCCTTCAGGGTGAAATTTGTGAGTGCGTAAATCCTATTGAAAATCAGTGTATCCTTAAGTACTGATGAAATTATTGCCCCAGTGGCTGTTCTTGGAGCTCCAGAGAAGGATCTGGTCTATTTGCAAAGCAAGGCAAGGCCACCTGGTGTCTGACTATGATGGTAATCCAAGGTATGCATGGGGCTGGACCTCAATAAGGAGTTTAGCAACTTTTTTCAGCGAATGTCCAAATGCGTGAAACAGCTCTGGGAAGATAGGACTGTCTTTGCCTTTGGTACATGGCTGGTCATGTTGTCGCATGCTTTTTGGTGCCTTCTGGAGGAGTGAATCTCTTGTTCCTGACTGGGAGAAGCTGAGTATAGATTTTGACCCCACTGATCTGGGAGGAGCAGCTTAGTCCTCTGCAGCTTCTGATGGGTGTGTAGAGTGCTGCTGACCCTCTGTTGCTGCTGCTCTGTTTTAGCCTAGAAGAATGCAATGTTGTCAGCTCTTCTCAGGTGAATAATGTTTGTTCTTTGTATGTGGGAACCACAGATCTGGTACCTTGTGCAGAGGATTTGTGTTTAAGATCAGCCTCTTTTTGATGCATTAGCAGTTTGCTGATTCTGTTCAGCTCTTATAAGTGTGGGTGACAGCTTTGATCCTGCTGTGAAGTGCCTCTCTCTTCCCATGCATAAAATCCCTGTCATGGGCTTCTGGGTGGTGGAGCTTGAGGATCAGGTACCTGTGAGCTTGGAGCTGCAGGGGGGGATGTGTACTGGATCTGGTGTTCGGGTCTATTTGTATGTGCCAAATATTGCCCAGCTTCCAGAAACTAACTGCCTTTTAAATATCAGAGTCTATGGGACATTTTTGTTTGTGGTTCTGATACGAGAAGGTAGCTGGGATTATGAATGGCTAGCTGGTGGTGAAAAATCATTGGGACAAAGTCAAAGTAAAGCAGCTTGATTTGTAGTTTGAAGGCTACTTCATTGTAAGAAGTGAGGGGGGGACAGGAAGAAAAAAAGAAAGCTTTTAAAGTAAAGATAAGCAACTGTCCATGAAAGGACCTTAAAAAGGTTGCAGCCAGCAGTCATAAAGATAGGGCATGTATGGGAGTGATGTAGATAATGATTTACCTTGAATTGTCCATTTCTTCTTATATTGTTACAGTAAAGGTTTTTGGTAATATTAAGTAGCTGAAAATTCATATTTTTTTTTACCATTTCTTGTTAAATATGTCCACTGGAAATCCCTGTTATAAGAGATTGATAAGTCAAAGCTGCAATAAGGCAAAACTTAGCATCGAATACCTCAACAAAAATAAAGTAATTTCAGGTATAAACTATTTGCTACCTGTAGAAAACAAGTTAGCAGGACTGGAGAAGATACCTTGTACTGTACTGCAAGGAAGTCAGCTGTATAACAGAAATGGCGTATTTTCCAGAAAAGCAAGTTAATGGTCTATATGAGTATAGTTAAGGTGCTGCTAAGAAACACTGGTAGCTTTGATTACCTTGGAGGGATCAAATCAGTTTCCTTAAAAAAAGTGATGTCTGTAGAGGCTATGCCAAAGTATTCCTAGATCAGCGTAGGAGTGTGTGCTTCATTGGCTTAGCAAGTGCATCCAGGATGCTCTCTCTTGTGCTGGACCTGCAAGCAAATCTTGGAGGTTTCATTGTAATTTTAATTTCTTTTGTCTCTGTAAACAAACATGTAATTTAAATATACCTTTTGTGCTGCCTGCTGTGAAACACCATGCATGTATAGATTTGAACACGTTCAGCCATATGGAAGCAAAGTACTGAAAGTCATCGCAGTATATCATACCTCTTGTCTCTGATTGTCTGGTCTTTTTTAAAGTGTCTGTTGGCATCATATGTGACAATTAAATAGCACTCATGGGTTAATTTAATTTCCTTTTGAAGCATGTCTGTAAAGTAAAGAGTGTTGAGAAATAAAAATTCTCCTGTGAACTCTTAATCTCCTTTTTTATGGAGAGTTATCTTTGTGTTTCACTCACTGTTACATGAGTACAGTTACACAAAGGATTGATCCCACTGCAGTTTAATGTGAAAATGTGTAGATACCTCTGTCAGCAGTAGATGAGTCCTGAGGCAATTCCGGAATTGTAGGAAAAACTGAATTATTGTGGGCCAGAGAACATTATTCTACTAGCTCTTGCTGATGAGTTCCTGACATCTGTATCTTGATACACCCATCTAAAGTGTTGTCTTACATTATTTAAACATTTCATGCCATTAATAAAGAATGTAAAAAGTTTTAGAAACTTTTTCAGTTCTGCAGTAAAAGCAGTTTGCATGTCCTCCCATTTGTTCACCAGATATGGTTTTGATGAGACAAACTTACCAAACCCTGCACCTTGCTGTACCAGAAGTAGCGGTCTACAGGTCCCCTTCTCCCTTCATTTGTAGTCCCTTCTGAATGTTGGTTCCAGTACTGATATTGCCTCTGGGCATGCAGATTCAGTTCATTAATCTGGCTGAAGACTAATTATTTTAAAAAGTCAATTTTAGAGTTGTCCATCTGGTGACCTTAGTTCTCCAAAGCATTCAGATGAATATCAGAAGTGGTGAACCTCTCGTTGAGGTGAACCAAGAGCTGGTGATGTCAGTTGAGAGGGGAGATGGGGGAAGCAGGAGCTGCTGGCATCGTGCTTCTGGATGTCTTTCTCTGTTGTCATGAACTGTGCCCTTTACCAAAACCATCATTGTCTTCTGGTAGAGTTGCTGCTCTGTTTTAAAACTGGGGAAGCTGTGACTGGAGTGCACAGTTTCCTAGGGGGTATCACTTGAAAGACAGAGCTGAAACTGGGGGCTACCTTGTGCTGGGTCTGGATTATTCTTTAGAAGGACTTGCATGTGCTTTCATTTTTGACTTCATAAAAAGAAACTAACTATGAATTAAGGCATGCTAGAAGTAAAAGAAATGATTAAATTGTAGTTATTTTCCTAAAGTACAGCTTTTATCTATTAGATACATCTCAGTCTGTGTCAAAGTCTTGAAACTTTTACTGCTGCAGTCAAAGCCTGCTTTTGGGTAAATTGCATTACAGCAGTGATTTTAATAAGGGACCTGATGCTTGCAAACAGTGAGTAAACCTTTGCTGGGCTCTGAAACAACCCATGTTCCCACCTTCAGTGGGTATCCTGGGCACCTCACACAGTCAAATCAGTGTATTTGTGTATGGAAGAAGGAAACACTAGGTCTGTAGCATTACTGATTCATTATCTTGAAGGATCAGTTATAAATTTGATACTAAAAATTTGAACTAGACCACTACAGGTTTTTCTCCCTGCCTTGGGCTGTATTTATGGAGTGCAGTTATAAAAGTAAGTGTCAAATGTTGTTCTGTTGTTTTTTTTTTTTACTCTGATTTTCAGTGAGAGCTAATATGTAAAGCTGTGTCTTCCATACCTCCCGTAATACTTTTAGGCCTTATCAATATAGTAATTAACTTTAAGTTGCCTGTCTTTTTCACTTCAAAATCTACAATGCTGAAACTGGCTTTGTATTTTATGAATAGTAGTGTAACAGTGCATCTGGATTGTTAAGCCATTTTAGGCAACATATGTTTATTCTCCTGTCTTCCACCCCTCCCCTGAAGAATGTGGGTTAAAAGTTAAAACGTCTAAGTCTTGTGACTGTATTTTGGGAAGGAGAATGCTTTAGTTTTCTGGTTGGGTTTTGTTTTTTTCTTCCTTGGTGGTATAGGGTTTTCTTTTCTCCAGAACTATATATTTTTGCTAGTATGTGATTTGATCATTTAAAAAATAATATGGTGTTTGTCTTTGAAATTACTGTTGCAATGCATGGATGGTTATGGTGCAAAGAGCTGGATATTTGATGTGAACTATAGGATTTTTTTAAATTACTTTGCATTCAGTACAGCTGCCAGTTGTTCAGCTGCTGCTTGCTTACACAAAAATGTTGAATGCTGATTATCCATACCCTAGGTATGGCTGCTTGCCCTTGGGCATCTGATGGCATAGTTCGTGGAGAGCTGTGCTGGTGAACGTCCATTGCTGAAGGCGATGGCTGCTCTGGAGAGATGCCCAAAGGTGCTGTGTATGTAGTGAGCTGGACCAAGGCAGAGCTACTTTGCTCTCCTTGAGATATTTCCCAAGGATAGATAAGTTCCACGACCTGAAACCAAGCATGACATTCATGATTTACGGTTGAAATGCAGGCAGAATTTTCCACAGTCTGCTTTGTGTTCATTCTGTTTTTATATGAAATCAGTTATACAATTGCAAAAAAAAAAAAAGAAGACAAATGTTGCTGAAAACCACAGTTTTACTGTGACGTTTTTAAGAGTTTTGAAACTGAGACACAACCTGGACACTGTGTTATCTTTCTAGAAGGGAGAAAAATAGATGATAATCTGAGGCTGCATCACTTTTGCAGGGCAAAGGGAACTAAATGTGTCCTCCCAGTCCTTGGTACTGTGCAGGCTAACTTTTGCATCAAAGTATAATAATAATAATAGTGGATTCCATATGTAAGTCTGCTGATGCAATCTGTGGAGTCCTGGGTGATTAGTATCATGAATGTGTACTGGTGCTTTGGTCACAGATGATGGGAAGCTACAGAAATCTGTTCCTCCTTCTGTTTTGTCCTGTGATTCTTACTCTTCATTTGTATATAAAAATCTGAAACTTGAAATTTCCTTTTGGCATATATTTTATACCTCAGATGGATTATACATGCTTACATAAACATAGCATGTGTGCATAGAAGAAAAAAACCAAACTGGTGAAATTACTACTTTGCATTTCACATATTGAAAGTTTACAAAGTCTTTGACAGAGCAATTGATTGAAGCTACTGAAGTCCCCTAGCTGTAGTCTAATAGTATGTGCTAGTGGTGGCACATGATTTGGCACTCAGGTAGTGCAGGTCTTTATTTTCAGCTGAAAACATACTGTCACTTTTCTGGTGTCTGTATAACCTGTGGCTATAGCTGTTGTTATGCTAGTCGGCATCATAAGCGTAGAAAACCTGTGACACAGGCACTGATTTAAAATACAGTTTGTATTGTGGAAAAGCTTTATTATATAAATAATAGAGATAATAAACTGAGAATTGTGATTTGTATTTCTGTGGTATAGTACTTAAATATGATGCTGCTGTGGTTTTTACCTCTTCAGAATGTGAGGTGTATTTGGAGGTTTCAAGATATGTTAGCAAATACATATAGATACACAATATATATATTTTACATAAATATATGCTTATATGCATATTCATGATTAGGTGTTCTGAAAAAAAATTGCATTTCTTTCTGAGCAGCTTAGAAGGAAAATGGAATTTGGAGGTTTTTTTGTCTTACAGTTGCAAGAGTGATAAAACTTATGTAAAACTCCGCTGAACTCTGGGTCTTAAAAATTTGTGTCACTGGAATGGAATCTTATACTCTCAAACTATATTGCTAAAATCTTAATGGTTAGAGAAATCTTACATATAGAGGAAAACAAAAACTCAGAATGGTAGACTAATATAGGTTGGAGGGTGTCTCTGAAAGCAATTAATTTGGTCCAATCTCTGCTCAAAGGAGGGCCGAATTGAGTGAGAGTGCTCTGATCCTTGGGTAGTCAAGTGTTGAACATCCCCAAGGATGGAGATTGTGGCCTTTTTAGGCAATCTGTTGCAGTTTTTTATGACCTTCATAATAAGAACTTTTTTATTTTCTGGTTTCACTTGTTGCAATTATGACCTTTACCTTCTGTCCTGTTCCTGCCCACCTTTGAGAGGAGTTGGGCTCTGTTGTCTTTGTGCTGTATTAAGTAGTTGTAGACACCATTAAGTTCCCTGCCAACCCTTCTCTTCTTGAGGCTGAACAGTTCCAACTCTCACAGCCTGGCCACACGTACCACGTGCTCCAGCCCTTGACTAGCTTGGTAACCTGTCCTGGACTTTATCTGTTGTGTTTATGTCTGGATTGTTCTGGGAAACACAGCACAGGACCCAGTACTCCAGATGTTTCACCAGTGTGGAGCAGAGAGGAAGGATTACCTCCCTCAGCCTGCTAGTGATGCTTTTCCTAATGTAGTCCAGAAGGCTGTTGGCCTTCTTTGCCATGAAACTCTGTTTCTGGCTCATGGTCGACTTTTTATCCACTGGGACCCCAACTCTTTTTCTGCCAAGTTCTTTCCAGCCAGTGTGTACTGGTGCTTGGGGTTATTCCTCCTCACGTGCAGGACCTACCATTTACTTTTGCTGAATTTGATAGTGTTCCTGCCAAAACATTCCTCCAGCTTGCTGAGATCTCTCTGAATGGCAGTGCTGCCCTTGAGTGTGCTCACTGCCTCCCCAAATTTCATCACCTGCAAACCTGCTGAAACTCTGTCCCATCCTATCAGTTTTAACAAAGTTGTTGTACAGTATTGGCACTTAGAAATTGGCTACTAGTGAGACTTTGAATAGCAAATGAATATATCTTGAGGCCAGTGGTCTAGCTGTTTTTTCATGTGCTTTGTAGTCCAATAATTGGAGGTGAAGAACAATTTATCTGGTGCATGTGATAAAACATAGTGGGGTTTTTTTGCTTTACTCTAGATAACAATTTTAACCCTTCATTTTCTAGACTGCTCATCTATTTTTTTTCTGGTTTTCTTTTTAAATATAAAGTAATAAGAAATTTTGGTCATGCTGCTTCCTTGAACCTCTCCCCACGTGCTGTTTGCAGCTTCGGTGGCAGGGTTTCCTGTTGGCGTGTGAAAGAAAACCCTAAGCTTAAGCTTGTTCACACAGGAAGGAATCGCTAAAAATGATGAAGCTGGTGCACTGGAGTGTGAGTAAGCAAGCAAAACCTCAGAAATACACCTGTTTTAAAGTCAGTAAGACCGCACAAAAGAGCAGTCAGTTTCTGGAATCATCTGCTACTTCCCTGAAAAAGTCTTATTAAAAAATATTAGACTTACACAGAGAAGTTAACAAAGCAAAATAAATGCCAAATGTAGTTTTCCATTTGCTGTGTTTTGCATAGCTGTGTGGTCTTTTTAAAGAGGTATTGTGTAGAACCTTAGTTTTACACTCTAGGGTTTGTTGATGACTTCCATGGTGGCCGTAAGCTGTATGGTCTTCCCTATCATTAATACTTCTATGTTTCCTTTTCTGAGGAGCAGAGAAAATGCTAATGCATCCGTGTACATTGCAGTAAACATGTATTCATTTTCCTTCTCAACTTCATTTTATCTCTTTTTCTTTTCCTGCTGTTTCCTTTCCATTCTTGTTAGTCTGGCCTTGTCTTTCATGAGTGCGTATTGATGTTTGCCACTGCTTTTAACAGCATTGCTGTCTTATAACATGTGAGAGAAGACAATTAAAAGTTAAATAATTGTTGTGAGTACTTACAATAATGGATTTATTAATATCCTTTTCAGACAGTGTATCCCTACGGCACAGTACACAAGTGAAGTATTCTCTCTGACCATTACCCATTAGAGTATATCTAAATAGCCAAGATGCTTATGGACAAAACTATATTAAAATTATATGATCAGAATTATAATAATAGTAAAAAAAAATTTGTTTGTGAGATCTTGTGTATGCAAGAAAAAAACCCTGGTATTATTTGTGGGGACTCTCTGGGTGTGACTAATTGGATATTGGATATCCCAAATCCCAAGAGATCAGAGATATTTATAAGTATCTGTACATGGTAATAACAACTTTTGCATGTGGTTGCTTCAAGAGTGTCTACATTCTTATGTGTCCTTTTACTATACTAAAAATATTTCCATTTTAGTTGTGAGAATAGTGTTATTTTGAATGTGCATTCACTCACATGTTCATTGCTACCATACAGCCTGTATACAGGTTTACACTTAGAAATTTACATTTATTTCTTTACCTACCTTGAGTTGAGATGTGTTAAAATAGAAAAAATGCATATACATGGACCAAGTACTGACTTTTATATTTCACTAGGGATCACAACCAATTAGATCATCAGCTCCACAGACTTTGTAATGACCTAGATGTGCCAGTATTAGAGTTCAGTGGTATCTGGAAACTTCATCTGACTAGGGTTAGCAATAGCCTTGCCTCTCTGAGAAAATAAATTTAGCCAGGGGAGGACAGAGTTCTGCATGAAGGAACTGCCTTTTGTCACTCCTGTTGTTGTTTTGGGGGGGCGTGGGTCACAAAGCCTGTGTATGAAGTCAGTTTTAAAGAAGCTGGAGGAATGAATGCTGTTGTGTATGGATTTTTTTTTTCAGTAAAAAAGACTACTGCATTATCTCTTACTGAGGAATGAAAATGTATTTTTCTTATGTTCCCTCTTGTTCTTGACAGCTAAAAGTTTGATAATAATTCATACTGATTTTCATCTTTAAATAATTTTGCAGACATCGTCTGTGATAGTTGATCTGAAAACCATCCTTCAAAGGCAGAGAATTTATTGTAATTAGTCATATTTTGAGAGGGGCTTAATCCTAATTTTCTGTTGCAAAATGTTTATTTTATAGATGTTTTTAGGAACAATTGAAGTAAATATCAGAGATTTGGCATGCTCCCTGTCTGCATAAACTGACTATTTTTGTTCTTTTTGTGGTCCTGGTGGTAAGTTAAAGAATATGTTTTGTCTTCAGAGTGAATCAGGATGGATCTTGGTGCTACGGGTAGTTTTCTTTGCAGGTCCAGTGATTCTCTTCTTGAAGTCTTTCTGTAATAGATATAATCAAGATGAAATGATTTTTCGAGGTGATCATGGTGGTGTGAATTGCTAGGGAGAGACTAGATGATCACTTGAGGTTTCCTCTATCCTAATTTTCACAATTTGTGTGAATTTTCCATTGATTGCTCTTTATGTGGCAACAGAGAAAATGAAACAAAGCAGGGGAGAGCCAGGTGATGAGGAGCGGAGGAAAAGGACAAATGCTCTCCTACCTACGCCAGCCCTTCCTGCCAAATTCTTTCAGTTTGGGAACGTCTCAGTAAACACCATGGTCTTGTGGGGTGATGCCTCCAGTATGGTGGCAGCTTCAGCTCAAGCTGTTGTTGACCAGCTGCTTGAAGCTTAGTATCAATTTAATTTAGTGTTAATGCCCCTCATTTCTGTGGAAGAAATATTTTGTCTTAGTCTGGCTTGGGAGATGGAAGGGGAGAGGATGATTCAGGCAGAAAGCTGAGCCCCAGAGAGGTAGAACTTGACACAGCCCCTGTCTTTGCCCTCTTCAAGAGGATGGGAGGGCATGCTATGACTATTTGCTCAGCCTTCTGTCTTGAGAGTTTATTCTCTTTCCCGAATCTGAAAACTGAGTGTCTTGTGTACAAAGTATGAAAAAGCTCAGAAGGCACACAGGCAGTGCTGGCACCCTTTCTGGCACACTGGGCCTCAGGAGACTTCTCGAGAGCATCTTCTGTGAGACTTCTGCATCCTTGGTACAGCCTAGAGATGTTTGTTTTGAAGGCATTTACAGAATAGTAAGAAGATGTTTGTGAATGTCATCCCTGGGTATTAATAAAAATATTCTGTATTTAGATAATACGGTCCTCCTGAACTTGTTCGGTATAGCATTTCCTTCTGGGCTCTTTTCAAATGCTGATAAGAAAAACAGCACTGAAGAAAATACAGCATTATTTCTTTCAGTATGTGTTTGAAAGAGCTTACTTTGTATTTGCTGACATACTGCAGGTTAAGATGTTTCCAGTTAAGCTTGTGGCTCTTTGGTGAATTTGCTTGTTAGGAAGCCAGACCTCTGTGCTTTTCATTTTGAAATGGTGCTGGCTTGTTGTAATCCTTTTGCGCTTGTCAAAGCCCTTTAAACTGCTGGCCTCAGTCCATGAGATTTTTCCATACGAGAGGATGACTTAACCATATTTGATGATGCCCTTAAGATTAGAGGCCTGTCGAGATTTCCTGACTGCTTGACACTTGTATTTTAGCGTGCCTGCTGTGCACAGTGGGACGTGGAAGCAAACAGGCGGATGGATCACCGGACCAATCTGATGTTATTGTCACTCAGTCAGCTGATAAAGGAAGGAGAGATGAGAAAAGTGGGCTGCCTCCATGCGTTGGGTTGGAAAATGCAGCTGGAAAAGCAGAATGATCTGACTGCAGAGTTTGAGACAGAGTAAAAGTGGTGATGGAGCTGATGAAAATGGCCCTTAAATGCAAGAAGCCTGTCCCTGTTAGCCCTCCCCAGCTGTAAACCTATGGTTGGGTACCTGGCCCTGATATATGCCTGTGCTGAATATGGCCCTGCTGGGACAAGTTTGGGTTTTAACCCTTTGATACAAATTTCCTGTGTGGGTTTGTACAAATATCTGCATGCCATACAGGATTTACTGGAGCAGACATTATTTTCACTTCCGTATTTTCTCATGTATCAACTTCAGGGCTGTAACACTGATTTTTGTTCTTTTTAAACTGTAAATGTGCACTTAGGGGAATTTTATTTTCAGTACTTTACTTTTTTATTATCTACAAAACTTGGTCTGTGTAACCAAAATTTATGATTTTTATTTCCATTGACTTATATTACTTTTTCCCATGTATATTAAAATTGGTGTGATTTCCTTCTCCCCTCCCAAGAGGCTAACATTTATTTTGTTTTTTTAATCTTTAATTCATTGTCTTATGAAAATCATCAAGTTATAACCTTCATATTATAAGATTAAATTACAGTTAATTAAAAATAGATATTTGTAATGGTCGTTTTAACAGAATCTTAATTGTGATAACCCCTATGGAGTTGCATCCTGTAGAGTTATCATTAGGATGATGACATTGGGGGGGGGGGGGGGGGGGGGGGGGGGGGGGGGGGGGGGGGGGGGGGGGGGGGGGGGGGGGGGGGGGGGGGGGG